>CM033998.1:7341674-7545557 GCA_019603395.1 Cyrtorhinus lividipennis
TATATTCTATTCTATGAATGGAAAGTTGATGTAATGGAAGAGGGATGAAGGTCGATAAATAGTTTTACCAGGAACTCTCTCGTACAGTATTATGTTTGGTGATTTGAGTTACTATCTACCGGTCAGAGTGGGAACATAAGAGACTATACCCGCAACCCCGCCCATTACGCATTGATACGGTTAACTCTAATATTATTAATTTCAGGGCTCGCTGGCTTGTGCTACGGTTTCTCATGGGGAGAAACAATGGTTTGGTACGATCTGTTCATTATCTTCGTCACCTATGCTATGCTGCCACTTCCTTTGAGGTGGTCTTTAGCTGCTGGATCAATTACTCCTATCCTTCACCTCAGTATTACGACCTTTTCTCGAATAGGAACTGTGGTGAGTGTCCACACAATTACAAACATCAAGTAAACAATTATTTTTTTTCTGCTTGTTTCTCCGCTCATATTTTCGGGGGGTGTGATATCACCTTTTATGCTTGATTCTCTACGGGAATTGAACTTATGAGTTGCCGACCATGAACACATAAGATATTTCCCTGAACCTACCAGGCCTCAGTACTTTAGATGTATAGGCTACGTTAAGATTTTAAAGGAATCCTTACACTTATATAAAACACTTCTCTCGAGAACAAACAGTTCAATTATACGCCTAATTTCCATTCTCACTTTGCTGAAAAGGCTGTTCTCGTGCGTTAATAAAATTACGGGCTTCTCTCTATTAAGTGAACTTTGTCCCTCAAAACCTCTTAGCATGATGAGTTGGCAACTGAGGAGTTCGGCGTGACTTCGGAAAGATCCTTCAAGAGGCAAACACAACCCCTTTACAATAAAATAATATCGTAGAATCACGCTATTTTCTTGACTAAAAAATCTAGATAAGGAATAAATCATATTATAAAAGTTAATTCTTGTTTCTCATTGGCCTTCTGGCAGGCACCCAAAAGTAGTAAATGCTTTGTATATCCTTGACAAAGGCACTTTTTTTCCTTTGAAGGATGCCAAGTGCCTGCTGAAGCAGCTGCTCGCTACGGCCTTACTTTACGCGGCCGTTAATTTCACAGGAACTTATACCAAGTACCTGACTGACAGAAGCCAACGGAAGGCGTTCCTGGAAACTCATAGATCTACAGAAACAAGGTTCAAAACTCAAAAAGAAAATGAACAGCAAGAAAAATTACTTCTTTCTGGTAAGCAGAAGTCAGCTTTCATTAATTTGATTAATTTATGTACATTTTTTTGAACAAGGTCGCAATAAAGTGGAAAGGTTGCAGAACATATTGTAAACTATGCGAATACAACAAATTAGGAAAACCAGGTGGAAATCCAATCAAGACAGGTGGATGAAGCTCACATTTTTCGATGACCTGTTAGACCAAGTTCTTTTGAGCGTTGGATTTCCGGAGGGATCACTTCAAAAAGCACATATCACATCATATAGGAACACAGGATATTCAAGTACTGTCCGAAGTCCAACAAGGCAAACCATTTGAGTTAATTTTTCGATGATGATACCTAATTAACTCTCATGTTAGCCGTTAAAAGTCAGGTCACATTCTAATTGATTTTAGTCTTCATCTCACCATTCGTCCGATTCGTCGCAGATGGTTTATCCTGATAATTAACCAACTCTTAATTGTATGGCTGTCCAACGTAGGCTTAACAAGAAAAAAGGAAAATATTTGTGTTGCCTCCCCGGCGGTATCATTATTCAGGTGATCTGGGTTGCAGTACTTCCGGATTTCGTGGCAAAGGAGATGATCAGAGACATCGCAAATGAATCGGAAAGGGGAGCATTCACGCCCCATCAGTTCCACCGTTATCTATATTCACTGCTTATGAAAATGTCAGCATCCTGTTTGCTGATATCAAGGGCTTCACAGGTACGCAACTAGTTCACTTCTCGTGAAGACCTTATATTATAATTAATATCCTGTTGTTGAAATTGTTAGTAGAATGTGAATTATTGGGTATTTCCGCGCGTCTCCTTGATCTGCAAATACGATAATTTATACTACCACATCTGCATGAAAAGTTATATTTTCGAGGTAAAAAATATTGGTATTATCCCAAGAATGTAATGGTGATTTCTCTCTCTATTTCTCCTCATTTCTCCTTGTGCCTAACCATAGCCTCACCTCTTTTCTTCGTGATCTCTACCATAAAAGATACCTATTCATTTGAGGGTTAACAATAAAAATGAATGTAACTGTGGGTGGCTCGAGTGTTTTCGTGTGGTAGGATACATAAGCAAGTAAAATGTTGCTAATGATCTGTTTGTCTAGAAAATATCTCCGGGGAAATCTTATGGTATGAGAAATGCAAATGATTTCTTTAGATTCTCCACTGGCGGAGAATATGGAGGTTTCTCTCTCACAAATTTGTAAACAGAGGCTCCCTTAGTTCATGTCTCCAAAGCAGCATTTGTCATCCAACAGAGTGCTCTCGCATATGAATATACCAAGAGTTAGCTCGAGTTGGAGGGGAAAGTCTACCGTCAACGAACTAGGTCAGAAATCTTCTTCTCGTTGATGAAGCATGTAGGATTTACATTACTCACTCTCCTTCCTAGTTTGTGGGGAAATGCCACTTTGCTGGATTGACTATGCTGAGATCAGCTTTTCTCACGGAAGGGATGTCTGCACACCTGACAACTTCGTGTATTCGGGTTTAATCGTTAAGAAGACTGTTTCTTATCTTCCAGCTTGGGCCTAGCCAGACCAGTGCGCAAGAGCTGGTGAGAGTTTGAATGACTTGTTTCGCCAAATTCGACAAACTTGCCTATGGTAAGTTCATGGATTAACATGCTTGATGTGATGTGTGTGGTTAGAGTTATTGTTGAATGTTAAAAAGGCTGCTCGCCCATGGAATTTCAATCTTCCGGGTGACTATACTTGATGGGATCGTGGAGTTAAAAAGTTTTGGTCTCCAATTTGTATTCTTCGCATGTTCCTGATCTCTAATACGTACAACAACCACTCTGTTTCCCCTAGTGTGCGTTCTTTCTGGTTCCTGAGGTCATCTTGAAGTAAACAAACCAATAAAATATTTCTTGAATATCCTTTCATCTTACAGGAAAACCACTGTCTCGCATAAAGCTATTAGGTGACTGCTACTACTGTGTTTCCGGATTGCCGGAAGAACGGACCGACCACGCCGCTTGCTGTGTTGAAATGGGCCTTCACATGATTAAAGCTATCATGGACGTTCGCAACAAGCTAGGAGTAAGTCGAGCAACCTTCGACGTGCAAAAAAAATAAAAATAAATAAATAAATAAAATAAAATAAAAACTTGCGCATAACGAGACAGTAGCCATGACTGATAACTTTTTTACTTCCTAGGTGGACTTGAACATGAGGATAGGAATTCACTCTGGGTCGGTGCTATGCGGCGTGTTAGGTCTTCGTAAGTGGCAGTTCGACGTGTGGTCATACGACGTCACCCTTGCGAACCACATGGAGTCAGGTGGCATTCCCGGGTACCGTATCAGCCTTGAAAATGTTTTCGTAGTTTTTCCGTGTTGCAATTCAATTTGTACCAGGAATGCTTCAGTGAACCTATAACCTCACATAATATTGGATCAAAACGAAAATAATGTTTCAGAGAAACATTCTTTTCATATGAATCAAAATGGGGTAAGGAAGAGGGTATCTACTAGGTAACGCATCTACTAAGTAGGAAATGAATCTACCTCAATATTCCCTCATTCATATTCTGCCGCCAAACTCCATGAGAGTACATTTGGATTCTGGGGGAACCTACTGCATACATGTTACCCTGCTCGCTCTCTTACCAACAACTAACCTACACACCTTGTTGGTGATCTAAAGTTATTATTGAATGGATTGATGGTAGGTTAGAAGTTAGTATCCGACATCAATGTTCAACTTGAAAAATTACTATCTCGAGTTTGGAATCTCATGATGGTGGAGGAATAAAATGATGAAAATGAGATATCCTACTTCTTAGAGAGTTCATTGCCAATCGAGTTCGGGTCGCTGCGTTTATTAAATATTATTGTCTCATGCCGACAGGCGAGTACATATTTCGAAAGCAACTCTTGCGTGTCTCAACAACGCCTACGAGGTTGAACCTGGCTATGGAGATACTCGAGACCCTTATCTCAAGGCAAGTACATATGTGATGTTCATTATTATTTTATTCAGACATACCTGTTGACATCAGTAAATTACGGTACGCTTCCGTTGCAACCTTTTCATTTTAATTTGTATCTGTTAAATACGCGCTTGCATTTCTGGCAAAGTATCTCCTCATAAGTAGGGATCAAGATGTGTATTGCAAATCCAAAACCTATCAATCGAACTACCGAGCTGACAGACTACGTTATACTTAATAAATAATCGGGTACACGGGACCTGAATTTTCAGAAACAATACGAATTTTTCAATACGAAGACAAGGGTATATCATTTGAATAAGAATCACAAACCAAACCTTCCCACTATTCAAGAAATTCCCTGCCTAGACATACGCTGTCTGATGAAGTGTTTTCGACCAAAACTCAAGAGCTTTTGATCATTCATGAGAAAAAGCTTCAGTCAGATAATGCATGAAGTCCGAATGAAATGCAATTCAAAACGGTCTTTTTGGATGCGTGTTGTGAACGCATTAAACCCGTTTATACGTGCGTCTCTGAAGTCTAGTGAGTGACGATCCAAATCATCATCATCAAAAATACGGTTGAATGTACTAAACTTCTGTTCTTCAATGCTCTCCTTGGTGTTATCCACATTTTTGCGCGTTCAGATCGTCTTCGTCTTCTCTTAGAAGTTTCCCTCCGGTTTATAAGTTTTGTCGATTTTTCATCGTGGGAGGTTCCTTTACTTTTAGAACTTGTCCACAAAGTGCTGTAGAGACGTTTGCGTGCTGTCTGGCTGAATTTCTCTTGACTTACTGTCCTCGTAGGTGAACGAGTTGGGGAGAGGGAGGTGCAGGTAATTAATATAAGCTAGTTAAACTTTGAGAATACGACGAGCCTTCAACATCTCTCCTCCGAAATTTCATCGATAACGAGACTGTAACTTGCAAGGTAGTTGAAACTAAGCATTGCCGTGTATCAGGAACAACAGCCAGTCTGACTTTCGCTTGTATGAATAATTAATATTTCGTCGTATAGGATGGGAGTCCAAAAAGGTAGTTGAGGGGGTGGTTGCTTCGTCATTGATCGCACTTACTAATTACGAAGGTTTGTAACAGACGTATCACGTATCACTTGAGTTACCTGAATTACCAAATGTGACAAACTCCGTACTCCACTTTCTTTGTTGAATAAGAAATGAGATGCCACCCAGATAATAGATCCTCACTGTTGCTGCTTTCCTGTCAAAAATGATATTCAAGTTGGAAAAAAATGCGGATAGAATACTTGTGTGGAAATATGAATATATACGTGATGAATTTGGTTGCAGGAACACGAAGTGGAAACCTACCTGATCAAACAGCTAGTTCCGACGAAGCAAGTCCACAGAGTGGGTCGAGAAGTGTCAAGAGCTCGCCTTTGGTCTGAAGGGGAACAAACGCTTATTGCAGTTCATCAAGTCACGAGTGAGTACCTCGATGTATTTTTTATTGGATCCGTTCGTACAATGTCCTGCCGTGCCTGAAATGTCGTCATCCTTCCGTCCCATCACGCTATTTCATCGTATACAACTTTCAATTTCTATCTATACCTTAATGCCATTTTTGTTTCCAATCAATAACCGACTCACTTATTTCAGTGGATTTCTTACCTCTCCCAGGTAGGTCGAAAAAAACCATTATAGCTTCCGGCGGTTACTAATTGCCTTAGTTATATCGCAGCCGCACAAAATGCTACACGAAGGCTTACCAAGTTGAACCCAATTTACTTTTGCATTCTGAACACCGAGTTTCTCTCAATCTCATATTTATTTGACAGAATAGGAACGCTTTTTAATTATCAACAATACCTCGGGACAGCTTTTGGTTGGTGCATCACGAATGATACATTTACGTAGTTTCCGTCAATATAATTGTTGCACAGACTTGTTGCTGCCTTTTGAAGGTCTTATAATTTAAACTGTAGGATAATTTCTTAGGTAGGTTGCGGTAAATGGTATTATACTCAACCCAATTTCTATGCAGATAAGATGAATGAGTTTGACTCGAAATCTAGTAATTGAATTCTTCGCATGCATGTTAGAAGACACCAGATGCTGGATTCATGCCCTCAGTTTAACAGACCAGTCAATAATTGAGGGCATGGGGTGTAGTAAAGCTTTGATTTTTCCGTAGGAGAACATTCTTTGTTCCATTAAAGCGTCGTTGAAAACATTACTGTCTTATGCTCCCCGTGTGCCCTCAAATCTACGCCCATGACGTACCCTGCGCTCTACATTGTAATCATTCCCAACCTGGTGGACTTGTTGTGAACAATCCTTTTCGAAGTTGTGATCCTTGTGTGTTCTTGTTTGCTTTCCCGTAGAACCAAAAATCCGTAATTGTTTGGCTAGCTTCCTCACTGCGACACGGAGCCTCATCCCACGTCTATTTGGTTGCATTGCAGAAAAAGAGAGGAAAAAGCAGGTGGACAGCAATGGAAATCATGGTAATCATTCGGCAGGATACACTGAAGTGTGGACCCCTGAAATTCCGTTTGAAAATGTAAGTTTTTTTTTTTTTTTTGTAGAGTAAAGTGCTCTTGTTCGATAGATTAAAAAAGGATTGAGAGTAAATTACGTGCTGAAAACTGGGTGTAGATAAAAGAATTTGTATCAAATTTCCCCCTTAACTTAACGGAGGACCCTACGAGAAGACAATAAAGTGAAGGAGAACGTTTTCTTTTTACCTTTTTGTTTTCCGTAATTTTTTTTGTTTATTATCGCACAATTTACTTTTAGTTTCTATTTCGTTTATATTTGCTTTCTTCAGTTTCCTAGGAATCATTCAAATAGCGTAAAAATCAGTGGTTCTTTTACAGGAGAAGATTCCCTACTATGGGCTATTGAATAGCGCTATTGATAACCCTGAAACCAATGACAGCTGGGGGGTTACGTCAAAATTACAGGTAGAGCAGTGAGTATTTTGTTGGTATCCTCATAACGAGAATATTTGACTAACAAATTAACGGCACGGGATTTCCTTCACGAACCATCAGAGTATTTTGATGGCTGAATCGGTCAATAATTTATGGGTAATGGGAGAACAGTATTTACCAAGTCCTCCGCTAACTTGATATTTTTATTGAGCAGGTATATATTAAAGGTCCACTTTAATAAACCTGATTTCGTTCTCTTGGCCCCCTCTTGGAGCAATGGCCAGCAAATGAGAATGAGAATAGTTGATTTTTAGTAGGGAGTGGTCTACGTACCCCCGTGGTTCTGGTTTTGAATCACCTCGCACAACATCGTTCGAAACAAAACGTCTACAAGTGCACCTTACAAATCGTTCGCAGGATCTGATTAGGTTCTCTTCTTCGTTTTTGTCTTAGTTATTATTTTCCTTTTTTTTTTTCAAACTCAAATTTGAAGACACATTTTTATATATTAACCTGTTTTCAGTTATTGTGACCTTTACCAGCGCATTAATTTCATATCGTTTTTAATACCTAGTTCATGGACAGTTGTTATTTTTCATGTTCTTTTTTGCTAACAGCATCATAACTACGCATGTCGCTGAAATATTTTGATAATGACAGTTAGTTTGAAATTGAAATTGGCTGCTGCCTATGATTCGTGGCCTATTTCATGAAAGCTTCATCCAGCTTTCCCGACAAAAAATTAATCTTGTTGGTTTGCAAATGTTTCCACAGTTGAGCTCAGCGGGACAGGAACTCGATCGCAGCGAAGCGGAAAATGAAGCGACAAATGATATCAGTTCTGCAGAAGAGGCTGATATAATGATGGATCACTGCATAGAAGTTGAAAGTAATCAAAGGATGCGAAAAGAGAACATATCTCCGTGGACGCTCCGCTTCAGACTTCCGAGCATGGAGGACGAGGTAAGAAAAAGCGTTGAATACTTTGAGTGTTAGTTGGCCCAACAAAACGATCGCGGGATTGGAGCAGATTCGGTAGAACTTGCCATCTGACTGAATATAATGTACCTACCCTCTTGAAGTAACCTTAAACAACAACTTAATAATATGAAACTACTAGTGATGAAACCACCCCTTCAGTGGCACTTGAAGTTGAATGATGATGCATCATTTACAGGGTAATAAAATAGTTTACCTAAAGTTGACTTTATAAAAAATGTTTTATGAGTTTTTTCTTCTTTCAGTTCTGCCAGCTTCGAGAGGACATGTTCAAATCCAATATGCTGATTTGCTATGTTATATGGATTTTCATCGTCATAATCCAAATAATTATTCTACCCATGTAAGTAAGATTTGTATCAGTTGCTTTGAAATTAGCCAGAGTTTGGATTTAGGAAGTCCAAAATAACGATGAGAATGATCTTGAACAAACTAAATACTCAAAGAGCCTTCTCCAGCTCCACATCTGACATCCTTTCTGACATGATAACCGACCACAGTTTACCCCAGGGGCTCTAAAGTGGTACAAAAGTACTTAAACAATTGTTCTTCAATTTTAATTCTTTTCCGTTCTTCGAAGCTATTTGTGTGATGTGTAAAATTACAAATCTACTGCTATCCCATATTATTACCATTCGCAGTTGTCAGCGGCACTGTTGTAGTTGTCACGGTACTATGTACATAAAATCGTTATGTGTAGTAGGTGAAACTGTCTGCCACAGTTAGGGTAGGCAGTGAACGGCACGACCGGGCGGTTGTGCGGGCACTGTAGAGTAAACTCCGCTCGGTGTTGAGTCAGTGTAACTATGTTGTCACGGTGCAGGAAGTCTTTGAGCCAACTGCATTCATGTTTTTGCGTACTACCTAATAGAAAACAACTCGATGAGGACCAAGAATGATTAAAGTCTTGGGTTAATAAATTAATAAATTTGGTTGTAGTAATCACAAGTTTCGCGCTCTTATTTATTAAAAACAACCAGAGGGTGACTTGAACACATCATGAGTGATTCACCCCTCATGTTCCCTTCTGCAGGCTCCGTAACGAACAGGCCCAACTCCTTGCAATAACAAATGAAGCGGCATCATAGGTCTAATTGAGTAGGTAGTATGCGCAGTTGAAGATGTGGCTGCGAATCTATAACTTTTGATTCATTTTGATTTATGACCAATGTCCAGTGATTGATAACATTAAATCTTGCAGGAGCGCTCTTGTTGCTTGTTACGTATTTTCCGCGACGTTCATCCTCACGAGTGCAGTTCTCCTGGTTATGGCAGAAGAGCTCCCTAAATTTCCACTGCAGCTTCAGCGTTTGAGCACGGCTCTTGTCCACGATAGGTTTCGTCGGTCCGTCTTCATTCTTGGATTTGTGGTTGTAATGGCTATTGCATCAACGTTGATTTTGGTAAGATGGACTTGAATTGGCCAATATATCTCGCTTCAAAAACCATTACCATTTGATTTTGTGTTTATTTATTCATTTTTATACTTTTCCAGGTGATGCTCTCAGACCATTTACACATCGATCGAGTTGTGACGAATGCAACAACGATACTTCCAACAACTGATTGTGATGGCTCGGAGTGTTATTTGTCCAAAGTTCCTACCAATAATACCCAATTGAGCCCAAACAAACATCTCAAGTCCAAATCGTTGTCTTCTTCTAAACTTGGAAAAACAACTTCGGACTCCATTCTGACAGCTAACAGCGTGGCTCAGCGCACAGACGATCTAAATCCCTATTATTCCTTGGACCAATATTTCAACACATACGCTCGAGTGAAAAGAGAAGATATTGGGGAATTGGATTTTAATGTCACGAGTGCGCTTGACAGCAACGTGACGGAAATTGAGAGGGATTCATATATCAATTGTATTCATGTCGAACATCTAGTTTTCACGTGGGTTTTGTGCCTCATCGCCTTGGCCACGACCCTCAAACTGTATTTCCTTGTCAAAACTGCTTTAGCCGCGTTGATGGTAGCCGGCTACGGTTATCTCATACTGGTCGCTTTTCCACAAGTTTTCATGCAAAAGGAGCTCGATAAGGAGTAAGATATCTTGCTATCCCTCGGAACGTGTTTTCAAATTTTAGTCGCTTTGTTCAGTATTTACCAATGAAAATGGATTCCGTGGTCTTCTGTTCCAGCTTAAAGATGCCCTTTTACGCTCAGATGCTGCTACTATTGTCGATATTCTTCATGTTGGTCGCTTACCACGCTCGGTTGGTTGAGATAACGTCTCGTTTAGATTTTTTATGGAAATTGGAGGCGCAGAGGGAATTGGCTGACATGAGAGAAACTCGGAAAAATAATAGACAACTTCTGAGGAACATACTCCCTGATCACGTGGCCCACCATTTTCTCCACGACAGAGTTGCCGACGTGAGTGAAACCCATCTTGCTACTATTTAGTGCCTTGCCCTACCAATTCGACTTGTGGGTGTTTTGAGAATTCAACGTTCATATTGTTACCAGATTAATGTGATCTCTATTGAGTTTGTCCAAGTTCTTACAGGCAACCTCAAGTCTTCGAATTATTTCCGTATTTCGGAACTAATTTCGGAACTAATCACCTCCACCCTACAACTATAGCCTACACATAGCAGCTTCATGTATGTCTTCTTGCACACTGACCTCATGACAAAATTACAACTCACAATTGACATTTCAGGAATTATACTCCCAAACGAGAAACAAGGTTGGAGTTATGTTCGCCAGTATTCCCAACTTCACCGAATTTTATTCGGAAGATGTTAACAAGGGGATGGAGTGCATAAGATTACTGAACGAAATCATTGGTGAGTATTATCAAGAGGTTCAGATTTCGGTGGATCTCGTATGGAACCACACCTAAATTATTCTTGTTTCACAATTGTAGTGGATTTCGACGAGCTGCTTGCGGAAAGTCGATTCAGTTCTATAGAGAAGATCAAAACTGTAGGAGCATGCTACATGGCGGCGTCTGGTCTCAATCCATCAGTTGAGGTGAATGAATCTCCCGAACCACCATTCGGCTCCCCTTCGTTTATTATTCAACAAACAAAAATCATCCCGTATTTAATAACTTAAATGCTAACATGTTGTTATGTTTAAAACTTTTTAGACGTCAGATGGCTACGCTCATGTATGCGCCTTAGTTGACTTTGCCTTGGCTATGAAGCACTGTTTAGACAGTATAAACAAGCACTCTTTCAACAACTTCCATCTGCGAGTGGGTAAGGAATAAGCTTCCGTGGTGGAACGAACGAAAGGGTAGCGAAACCGTTGAAGGATGGGTGGAGCGCTAGATAGCGTCCCGAAATGAGACGGTTGCAGTACTAAGGAATTATGAATCATACTGTATGAACACGATTAGTATCAAATTTCCATTTTCTCTGTAAAAATCAGGGATCAGCAGTGGGCCGCTGGTTGGTGGAGTGATTGGAGCGAGAAAACCAGTGTATGATATTTGGGGCAACACAGTTAACGAAGCCTCCCGGATGGACTCAACTGGTAAAATGGGAAGAATACAAGTGCCAAAACACACCGCCACGGTAGGTCTCAGGCGTACGGCCATAATGTTGAAGTACCTAAGCAATGTTCAAGGGTTGGAATGTACAATTGTGGTTAGGTATCCATTTCTAGAATGTAATACATAGGACGTCTGCAGAAAACTATTTCGCTTCTTGTTTCAACAATAGTTATTATATTCATACGACACTATCTTCTAAGCGTTGTTATGTTGTTGATTTCGGAGAATTAATATTTGTTCGTTATTATCATTATCCAGGGAGGGTGAAAGACAGGGTCACTAGGCCCTAATTTGCCCCTGGTCTCTCAATAAACAAATTCAATCAATAAACCAATCTTCCAGATGCTAATTGAGAGGGGATACCTGATGGAATACCGTGGGTTCGTTGCGGTGAAGGGGAAGGGCGAAATGGAAACCTTCTTCGTGTTGGGTCGAGGGGACGCGCAAGAGGACGCAGCACCCAAGCCCACGATACAACACGCGTCGCTAGCTGCAGTCGTCTATGGCATGGTCCAGGCGCGGCGACGGCATAACACTTTAAAACATGCCACTCGTGAGTATCCATACGTCATCAATTATGTGATAGACCACGACGAAAACGGACAATTCTTTGGATAGGAAAGAAAATACCCCCACTTACTGCTGTTTGCTGTGATCATTTAGGAAATTTTCGTACTTTTGAATGATAGCTTTGTATGCACTTCAAAGACTAATGCGTATTCTTTAGTCAAATACTCATAATTATTGAACGAGTAATTTTCGGTCTAATCGATTCTCTCTGCTCCTCGACAGTGGATGACGACGACGATGACTACATAATGGGTAGGTGGGAAATAAAAGGTACCCCAAAAATACCAGTTCCCTCGAAAATGATACCGATTCACTCTCTTTCAACCATCTCGAACATAATACAAAAGAGAAAAAATAATAATACATTCACCCAGTAACACGAGTGTGAATCAAAGCAAAAAATCCAACTACTTTTTTCCGCTCCATTACAACTCATGAGACTTGATTGATCGAATGATTTGACTTTGGTAATTTTGCCCCACTCTCGTGTTTTATTTATTTATTTTTTATATATTAATTTCTATATACTTCTCTGGATCCTCGAGGACGCTTCCGTTATAACTGGGAGGAGTTACTTCTGCAAGAAACCTGCATATTTGTTCAAAACTACCCTTGCCCGTTGTCATACAAATTGGAAAGTATTGGTGTAATCTTGAAACTCAACATGAGCACTGACTGAATTATGAAATGATTGCAAATCATTAAACTGTCATTTCTATCTTGAAGCAAATTTTGTAGCTCAATCATAATACGGAATGAACTGTTAGATGAGCTAAAGTAAGTTGTTGAAGTCATTCCGCATTCATGATTTAGGTTTCTTCTTCTATTCTAGGATTTTTTTCAGACCCAACAAACTTTTTCTTGGATTAGGCGCAAGGGGAATCAAGGGGTATCAAACAGGTTAAGTACCTGCTTTACGTATCAATTCGGCATATTCCATAAGTTAACTATTCCGACAAGGAAGGTAGTGTCCGAAAGCTTGGAATTTTTAGGAAGAAGTCTTCATTTATCACGGGAAATTCGGAAAAGGTAGCTGCAGATTCCTTGCTGCGATCTTACAAGCTTGCTTTCTCTGTGCTTCAGTTCTCCCTAGGCAAAATTACAATATTTTCCAAAAATTATATTTTATCCACAACTACCCATACAGCTTCTTTGTGGGTTTTCTACAGTCTATACTATAGTTTCAGTAGATAACATTGTTTTTACTCTTTGTGTGCTTTTAATTTTTCAACACTCCACTCATTAAAGTTGGAGAAATCTTCATTTTTACCATCCTTTAATTTTAATTATTTTCTTCTTCCTTCATTGTTCAACCAAGCTATTTACATATCCCGTTTTCTCGATTTTTCAGAATTCCGACCATAAACCTCTCAGGACTCAAAAAATTGGTCTATGGTATATTTTTTTCTCTTCAATGCTTGTCAAACATTGCTTGAACTAACCTGTTCGTGCTTACTGTTCTGGTGGAGGATTAGGTACTTAGTACATGATTAGATTCGGTGAAGGATCGTTGTAATACCATCACTTGGTTCTGGTGTTATCAGAAATCTTTGGTAATTCTCGCATTTTGCAGAAACCTAGGTACCTGCCACATAAGAGTGCTTATTATTCTTTCCTTCTTAATCAAATCGTTGGGATTGGGGAGACGCGTTGGAACCTTTGCTCGTTCCAGGCTTGTTAGTATTTATTTTATAATATTCGGGGCTACTGGTTATATCTTTCAAGTCAAATTTTCTAATGTGTAATAAGTAGAGAAAACTATTATCACATCTTAGGAACGATCGCGTTCTTGTCTTCGCATGCGATGGGAATGTATTTTTTACTTATCAAAGGTTCTGATCTTAGGAAGGTGCTTACTTACCCACTACACAGTATATAGCTTCTAACTATTTATACTATGGTTCTTATCACATTTACTAACTAATACTCATCGGAAGGAATAGGAGTGGAATGCTATATACATACGTTTAGTCCAAGTTTTGGATCGGTTTCGAATTCCTTCGGGTGTGAACGTACATGCTGTTATATCAGTTGAAGTTGTTCGGTGACCTAGATTATTTTTTACTTTATTCTAGTACTTCAAGTGTCCTCGCTGTATTCTTAAAATGAATGGTAAACAGTATTTCCGCTTAAGGGGTTGAAAGAGTCTCAGAGAAAACTTGCTCATGAATTTCACCGTTTAAAGAATTGATATTATTGATATTGACATTGTATGCCATTCTCATTCTGACTTTTCCCGATTTCCGAAGGTATGGGTCGCTTTTACCGCTCAATTCCAATCAGATGGTTTCGAGGTTTACCGAAAGGTTGGTACGCTCCTCAGGATACTCGTGCATTTGTTCTCCATCACGTCTTTTCCACCCCTGTACGAGATTAATTTATATTCGAGGTTATTTCCCCAGGCACTTTAATTTCGATTTACTTGAGCACATTTCCCATCGCCCAAGCTTGACGCTACTTCCCTTATCATTTTTTTTTTTTTTTTTTTTATTATGTCCGGTCTCTCATCATGTTTGACCTCCCGTTGTTGTTGTCTCGTGTCTTATCCAACGCAGCGCTCTAGCATGATTCCGATTCGTAACTACATCGACCTGCAAATATTGCATTGATCTTCCAGCCAGTTCTCCAAGGCTCTCGTAGGTACCCGGTGTCATCCTCGGTCGTTCTGTCTTCTTTAGTGCAATCATTCGTCTCTCCAAGGAGTCTACAGCCCTATATGCGATCGTCGTATAAAATGAAGTTTCAACACGTTTCCCACTGATCGCCTCATTGCCCACCTGTAGCGGTCAACCCTGCCATGCTTGAGTGTTCCCCGGTGTTTCCTGGTGGTTCCTACTGTACCTCTGGTTGATCAGTTCTGATTTTCTTCAACCAAAAACAAAATCATGTTCTGCAGGATCGCTCTAGAGGATGCTATTTCGAACAGCTCAGACGCTGTCGAACCGTTTCCAAAAGAAAATAGAAGGAAATATCAGCCGATCGACTACATTGATGGGAAAATCGTCCACGTTTCCATCATTCGCTCACTTCAGTTTACTCTGCAATCGACTGAATGACGGTTAGTTTGATTTCGCTTGTGCGCCGATCGTTTGAAGTGAAATAATACTATTTTTCTCGTGTTCAGAAAATATTCATATTTACACTTATTGAGGGTGGAAAAAGTCAAAAAAGAAAAATTTGAGTGCTCCGCAAATGAATATTTCTCTGTTTTCAATTACCATCTACCGCATCGTATCATCGATTTTTGTGCATTACGTGAGAGCCCTCTGATGTGTGTGCAGCTGCGCCCCTTCTGTGAAGAATAACATATTGACCAACCATGGCGAGATTAGGTAATGTAATCAGAGATTCGGCTAACGCCTGAGTCACTTGCGACTTTTCCTCTTTTGTTCTTCAAAAACTCTAAAGGAGATCACAAATAGGAAGAGCATTTGAATTAAAGAATGTAGAATATGTTAGTTTGTAGGAAAACACAAAGATTCCGGTGATCCTAGTGCTTTGTTTTCAATGTGTGGTAGAAAACGGTTAATTGCGAGAGGAGCTCAACCGAATTTTTATCGTGAGGTGGAGGGTGATGTATGACGGATCTAAGGGTGCATGAATGTGTAGGGTAGAAATGTATTTTTTTCATTTTTTTCAAAGGAATGAAATACGTTTTTGGTTGTTCACAGCTGGCGTTGGCTCTTTAAGCCGAACTAAATCTCAACAAGCTACGTCACTTTCAGCCGCCCACAAGCTGGTGAATTTCAGCAGCTTCCGAATAGCAAAGCCATCACCGTCTCCTCTCCGCCGGAACACAACACGCGGAGCTCGAGGAACTTCTCAGAACACTGTTCACACCTCTGACAACAGCTTACGTCAGCTGTCAGTTGATCCAACCCTTCTTCATTCAGCTCCTGACACGAGGAATACTTCACCTAATCTATCGGAAGGGAACCTTCGCTCGGTGTCCATGAACTTCAGTAACACGACATCGGAGCACGGGAGATGATCTTCGGCGAGAGAAGCAGCGATCAAGTCTTCGTTGTTCCCATGATTATCGTGGCACCACGTGGGCCAGAAGTTGTCGCGTGGAAATTTTTGAAACTGTAACTCGAATCTGAGGATTCTTTCGTGTGGGTCTTCATGTTCTTCAAATTAGAACTGTATGGAAGGGAACCAGGCCACGAACTGATGTTCCTGGAAGGATTTTGCATTGAAGCGAGTCAGATCCGATTCTTCGGTTGCCCAGGGAATTTAGGTCGCTGAAATTCAAGAGCAGTCGTAGAATGTAGTTTATTGGTGTTTTCCCCAGAACCTTCACGGTTCGAAATAGGTAGCTGTAAATTATAATGGTGCTTCAAAATTAAGTTCCTCAACCATTTTTTGATTCGTTTCCTAAGCTTGAAGACTTGAATTCGGAGGGGGTTTCGCCTTAAGTGGTATCACTCGATTTCTGTGTAGATACATCAGCGAAAGGTACCCTCAACTGCGGAAGAATGATGATTTCCCCAAGAGTACAACAGTTATGAGGGACCCATTACTTGAATATAAGTGAGATTGTACATTTTGTTGTTTAATCGCGAGGAAGTATTCTCATTTAATATTATCAATGTATTTATTGCTCGAAGAGACGTGAGCGCACGGACGCGACTTGTCTGGTGGATCAAGATTCTATTTTGTACTAAAGCGCGATTTTCTTGGAGTTTTTATTCAGTTTTTTTGTGTTCTGATTAAGCCATTATTGTACCCTTGGGCGATGCCGACTGGTATTAAGTTTCGGGTGGCCCTCGGGAAGCGTCGTGTTACCTGAGTTTTATAAGTTGAAGACTGGTCACTCTAATGTTGTGGTAGCCAACCTCCATCATACATTTCAGTTCACCAGCGTTATTGGTATAAATGTATTTTGGATCATTTTTAAATTTTCAAATATTCCTAATTGTAGAAAAAAGAACATTATCCTCTAGTTTTGTATTGGAATTTGTATACTTAAATACATTTTAACAAAAAATGACACTTAAGAGAAATATAATGTTCGTTATCAAAATTATGGTGAGGTTTGGGCCAAGTAATGTACATGCTCCGCCGGTAGTTTGTGAAATAAAATTGTTATGTGGTTTCCAACTCGCAGTTTATTAATCCTTAATGTGCAAAATGTTGTAACTAAGCGTCTGTAAAAATTCGATTACATTTACGTATGTAATTTCTAATGGAGCCCTTACAAATTTTGTGAGACGTTATTTATTTTCATTATTGTCAGAATAAAGAAAAAATCGGCAAGTTTTCATTTATTATTGTTTTCACTTCTGCTATTGACGAATCGATTCATCAGGATTGTACCTAGAGAGGTCTCGTTGATTTACTAAAACGAAATACTGCTACTATCCGCCGATGAGATGTAACTGCACTCTCGGTGCCACCCCACGAATTTCCTGGTTGGAGAATTACTACACAAGACCGCGTTCTGATCATCGGATATGTTTTTCCATGTCCCTGCAATGGGGCTTCACTTCTTTGAGGAATTTTAATGCAATTTTAGAGACTTTAGCATAAATTGGAGGAAGATTCGTGCTAACATGATGGAGAGTTAATAGTAATGAAATTTAAACGAGTTTCGTCAGGGAATACAGTTGTGCACGTTTCTCGATAAACTATTTTATTCTGGACTGGGAATCTGTTGATGAGAAATAGAATGATGCGGAGTTGCTTACAAACATCACGACCTCCTAAACACCACGACCAATGAAAATGTGTATCAACTTTGAAGTGTAGGAAATTTTTCACAGGTACTATTACGTAGGGAAAAGGATAAGGGAATTTTTTTTCGAAAGTAATATTACTGTTTATCCTTATACTCGTGATTCAAGGATAAAGGATGGGATAAAAAATAAAAATAAAAAGGATAAAATATGATAGGATAGGAATAAAAAGGATACAATTGGATAGGATAGGAATAAAAAGGATAAAGTATGATAGGATAGGAATAAAAGGGATAAAGTAGGATAAAAAGTGATGGTAAGAATTTCCTCTAATATTTCTTTCATATGAACAACTACAATGAAAACATTACTTTCTTTGAAAAGTGGTAGTTATAATTTTCTTCTTCCTGCTAATAAATTCGATTTGTTCCTATTTTACTGTCTTCCCCTTTAAAAGCACCTTAATTAGAGCCCCTTGATGGGTCTCAAGAGGGGGGTTAAGCCAGGCAGCCGTCGGGTAGTGCCAAACAACTCCCCAAAGTTTCAACAAGTTTCAATTTTCACTAGCGATTGCGAAGTTCAAGTGCTTGTAGACTGAACAATATATTATAGTCGCATATGAGAGAAGACATGGAATAGGCCAGACTCAACCAAACCAGTCAAACCAACTTCCAGGCCTACGAAATGAAGGACCACTCAACACCACGCAGGTACTTAAAACAATGATCACTCTCTGCGGAGCAACCCTCCTGTTATTGGGAATGTCATCGGCAAGATTGATACTTGGTTTCTGTATTGCTAGCGGCTGTAGTGGGTTGTAATCGAATCCGCCGAATGACCTCGAACTGCGGAAATATTAATTCCCACCTGGCTGCAGGAGAGGTCAGACAAAATAGGTTCCTCTGGCTCTGGGCTGAGTGATTGGCACCTGCTCGGTTTGGGGAAGGTTAATTCTCTTCGTATAACACTATAGCCCAATTAACCAGTCACAACTCCCCTTCCTTACTTCAACGTCGAGCCGAAGTTAAATTGCATTACTTTCAATCAATTGAGGCGGTAACGATTGAAGTGAGGATGGTGCCCGTAGACGTGCGTGTTACAACGCCGGGCCCAATCAACCTGTTCATAGGAGTCAAGTGAGCAGTGAAATAAAACTGAGCGAGCACTCCGCTAATTGGTTCTTTAGGTGGCGGGATGTGATCCTGATTTGAAGTTCATAACAAGGGAAAGTTTTGAGGAAACCATAATACCATGACCAATAATACCATAAGTATATTATTTCAATTAATGAATATAATAAACCAAAATTTTCCCCCTACATCTCTCATTCTCTGAATTAACTAGGAGGATACAATAATACAACTGATGGTAAAACCCATCTAGCTACTTTTCCTGTGTAGTTAAATAATTTTTGTGGGATATTCAACAGTTATACTCACATCCACTGTTTTATATCATTATTATTTTTGTCCATGTTATCGAGTTTTGTACTATGTGAATTTGAAATCGATAACTGTGCGCAAAGCAGGCCTTACAATAAGTGATATCGTAATCATTCAACACAAAATCCCTGGGGCCTAGAAGAGCTTTCAGCCTCAGACTTTCGTCTTGATGTATTCAAGCATATAAATGTGGCGGCAAAAAATGGTTAAAATACCTAGTTATAGTAAGAATCCTTAGCTGCGTCACGCAAATAATTCACTCGCCAATGATTTCCAAAACCTCCTCAAGAGGAAGAATGCTGTTTAATTGTTAACGCCAAATGCCAAATTTTTTGTTCACAGATCAGAAGCCGCGTGACTTCCATGCGTAGTATTCGTAATGACTCAAATATGACGTACCTACGTACTGAGCTGCTCTTGTTCTTCAAGTTCAGACTTACTATTCTTACCACAATTTCATCCAAAGTGACTCTTTATCTATGATGTAAGCAAAGTCGTCCATTTCCACTCCAGGTCCTTCACTTTACTTAACCAATCGCTACTCGGTTGACGAATCCGTGCTGTTAAAGAATGCATGCGAGTATGCCATGGAGATATCTCGGGTAGGAGCCACTCCCTGACACGCTTCACATTCTCAAGTACTGTGGAACCTTTGACTCCGGCCTACTTCCAGCAAGTATTGGAGGACGGGGGGAGAGGGCTCCCTCCGTGGCGAGGACGCTCCTTGAATAAACTACCAGGAAAGGCAGAGGAATGAAGTCTCCTGTCGGGAGAAAATATGAAGATTCCATGGAAATTAGACTACCCATTTCCTTCCCTTTGACTCGGGCTTCATCCTCTCCTGCTCGTCAGCCAAGATGAGCAGCGCCAGTGGAAGGAATCAAAGTAATATTAAAACAGGTCCATCTATCCTCTTTTGCATCTTAATATAAGCCACCGCACTGGTTGGAATTCGTTACCCTAATTAGTTCGGTTCAAATTGTCTTCTCTTAGCTACGATCCACGGTGTAGGCTTTATTTTTCTCCAACCGTTGTTCTTTCGCCAATATCGCAAAGCTCTGTTTTCTTCTTATCTCTCTCGACTTGAGACTCGAGTTGGAATTTAGAGCCCTCTAACAAGCTGTACCCTTCTTTGCCGGAGGATGGAAAAGCTTTTTCGATATCACTTTAAATCGCCAAATCGCTAAGTAATTGCGAACATCTGGATTTCTCTTCAGAAATCTATCTTCTACAGCTGGTACCCGAAGATGAATCACTTCGGGCTGAAAAATAATAGCATTCATCGCATGCTACATTCCTCAACCATTTTGTTGTGCCATCAATGGAAAATTCGTATAATACCCCTTTCTAAAAAAAACATTATTTTTTGTTTTACTTGGGAAATGCTGAACATCAATATTTTTAAATGGCCTGGTAACGCTGTGTCATTAGTAACACTGCGAATTGAAATGAGGAGACTTGTGGGATATTTCAGAATAAATTCGACACTTTCAACTACTTAAATTTTATTCACAATTTTACAGCCGATCCCATATCCCAACACTTATTAATTCAACTCAAACTCGTTTTCTCAAGTAACCTCCCGCATAACCTACTCTCCTCGTTCCCAAAACAGCAAGTCATAATCCCACCCTAGAGCGCTCCAAGCGGTGTGTAACATCAATTTCCAACATTCTCCCACCTTGGAAAACGGGAGTTTTGCAACTGCACATTTCACAAAATTACCCCACTACACATTTACCGCACTAACATGGAAGACCACTGTACATCATATTTTGGATTTTTCTTCACAACTCGACCGCTTTGAGTGATAGTTGGTGGGCGCTGGTCTTTAACCTCTTCTTCTGGCTGGTTGGCAGCAGTAGGTTGATCTTCTCCAGGTGACAAATCCTGTTGTATAGTTTGGATGCCATCAAAATCTCTCTTGCAATCCTGTAAAAATGACGCTCCTTCCTGATGGTCAATCTCCAGCGGGTAGAGGCGTTGGAAGGGCGAAGCTGGACGCCAGTTGAAGTTTTCAATTTTACAAGTCGGACCTGTCCATCCTTGCCTTGGATCAGTTCCAGAACTTTACCAGGAACCCAATCTGACCTCTTCACGTTGTCTTGTCCAATCAGAACAATGTCTCCCACCATGAGATTTCCTTTCTTGGGATGTACATTGGTTCGCAAAAATCCAAGGTACTCTTTCTTGAATCTCGTGCAAAGATGACCTCTGATGGTTTGGAGATATCGCCATCGTTTCTCCAAACTCAGTGATTGTATCTGGTCCAGACAATTGTCGACGTAAAATGCAGTCTTCAGTTTGATGGCCACTTCTGTCAAGTTATCAGGAGGATGATCTAGAAGATGCATCAATACGGCCGCTAACAGGAATGAGCTGCAGCATGCCCCAAACACCACCCTCTGATGACGTAGTGTACTCATCTCCTTTCCCTCCCACCATGGGAATCGCAACATGTCTCTGCCCTTTCCATCAACAACAATTTGCAAAAAAACCTTTTCTATATCAGCAACGATTCCTATTCTATGCAGTCTGAGTCCAGTCACTACCAATGGTAGCAAATCAATCAAGTTTGGACCAGTAGCAAGGCATGAATTCAATGAATTTTTATTTCGATCCTTGTTCGATGCATCAAATACTAGTCGTGTTTTGGTGGTGCCATGCTCCTTAAATACCGCCCGATGAGGTAGGTAGTGGCAATGACTTTCCTTCTCGTCAGGGTCTTTGACTTTCTCCACTGTACCCAGTTTAATCCATTCTCTTATTGCTACATCGTAATCGTCAAATTTTCCAATCTTTCGTAAATTCCGGGTGTTCAGAAGCAGTCGGTTGACAGCAGATGCGTAATTAGACTCCAGTTCTGGTCGTCCTTCAATCAATGGTAAATTAACAGTGTACCGACCCGAATCATCATGTTTGACTGTCTTGTTGAAAAAATCAAGTTGATCCTTTTCTCTTTTTGTAAGTTGCTCACCTGGGTCCTTAATTCCTAGTGTCTCCAATTCCCAGAGATCAGGAAGTTGTGATGTTGAAGTCAGTGATACCAGGGTAGTCATCGCAATATTTTTACTTTCAGGAGCAGTTCCAACTAAGGTCCATCCAAGTATGGTTTTCACAGCTGTAAGTTGTTCCGACAAAATAATAAATTCAGGCGTTATTAGCTGTGCCCAGGCATCAGCTCCCAGTAGAACCTGAATTTCAGTGGAAGTATCATCAGGTGCACTCACGAAATCAGTCAAGTAAATTCCCTTGTTTCTCAGCATCGTAAACAACTTGGGATCAGAGATTCGAGGCGCGCATTCACAAATTCGTTCAGAGTCCAATACTTTAATTCTTACATTTTCGTTTCTCATTCCACGTAGCCAAATTAAATAAGATTCATGAGTTTCAAGTTGAGTTTTCCGAACCCCCAATAGTTCCTGACAGACATTCATTTTTCCAATAGGCTTCAAATTCCAATCTCTTGCACAAGATTTCAGAATGTAACTTCGTTGGGATCCACTGTCACACATTACTCTAATGTGACGTTGTTTACCCTCAGCATCAACAATATAGGTTTTCAACGTTTGGAGGGAGGTGGCAGCAAATTCTGAAATTAAACCAGACACTGCAGTAATGTCTGGAATGGTATTTTTTGGTTTCAAATTTGTCATGTGTATACTCGGGCACATCAAAGCATAATGCTTGCCTTTACATACAAAGCATTTCACAAAAACTTTACACCTTGTACTGATGTGGCCCCTCAAAAGACATCTAAAACAGGCACCTCTTTTCCTGATTGTCTCATTGCGACTGTCCAAGGAAGCATCAGCAGCAATTGCACAATCCTGTGAAGTATGGGTCAATGTTTCACAAAAAATGCACTGATCCCTTACTGGCCCCTTATCTGATGATACCAGTGTAGGTGATGGGTTGGAATTTGCTCTTCTAGGTCCAAGAGTTGATTTTTGTTCAGAAGCCTCCCATTTTTTATTGTTAAAAGAGCCTTCTCTCAATTTTAGTCTCTCATCTCCCTCAACTTCAAGTTTAGGGTATTTGAGATGTGGAGTGATGATGGTGGAATGTGAATGTACAGATCTCTCTGAACCAAGCTCAGACCCTCTATCATAATCCCTGGGAGGTGCGAGCCTCTGGAATTTCTCTTTGATCCGTAGGTAGTTCAGATTGTACTCACCACACTTTTCGAGTTCCGCAATCAGAACGTCTTCGTCTGCGTCTTCCAATAAATCTATTTCCTTTTCATCAGCTGCTTTCAACTGTTCATAACGTTCGCTCAGTGCAGCGAATCTAGCACGGACGTTTATCCAATCAGGAGCCTCTACCAACAAGACATTTTCAAGTTGGTTTAACTCCTTTGTGAAGCATGAACGCAACACACTTCGTCTAACCATGGTTCCGAAACGTAAAATCCCAAGGTAAACGAAATCCGACACACTCCGCGTTTCTTCAAATAAGAGAGCTCCAGTACTCGTAAATGCTCACTTATTTCTTCCAAAAGAGTCCTGTCACGGTCGCCACTACAATGTGGGATATTTCAGAATAAATTCGGCACTTTCAACTACTTAAATTTTATTCACAATTTTACAGCCGATCCCATATCCCAACACTTATTAATTCAACTCAAACTCGTTTCCTCAAGTAACCTCCCGCATAACCTACTCTCCTCGTTCCCAAAACAGCAAGTCATAATCCCACCCTAGAGCGCTCCAAGCGGTGTGTAACATCAATTTCCAACAAGACTACAACTACAAGGGTGATGAGACATCGGGCCTCCTGCTTAATTTGATTGGGCTACCAAAATTTAATCCAACGTTCATCCACGCCAAGATTCTGCCCATATGAAACCGGAATTATCTGCTCTCCCTCAACTCGAACCTCGGGTCTTGATTAAGTTCAAACCGCGTCACACGTTAAGGTTAGCCTTGTGTTGGAGGAATTCCATTAAGTGAGGATGCCTCCTCCTAGATGTTTTGCGAGCTTCCCAGGTTGGAGACATGACTATTATTCCCCTACCTCAAACCACGAAGCTTCCAGTTGACCTTCCACGTATGCATTGTGATTAATAAAGCGACATTGCTCAAGAGGAAACGAGTAATTCTTCGGCCTGTTACCTGTACCTCGTTACTTCCAAGCTACACATAATGCGAATACGACAGGCTTAGCTTCTAAAAGTGGATAGTAATCGCTTCTGCCCTAATAATATTCCGTGTGAGGACAAATTCAATTAATCCAAAAATGGTGATACAGCCAAGCAGGTATGAGCATTTTCTCACCAATCTGACAAATTCCTAGGTACGATTTTTCTCTTTGAAATTGATGTTTGGCTGGAGTTATCTTGCAATCACCTAGTTGCTAGGTGCCTCCAGCACCGTAGTAATAACCATTGGTCCACTGACCAAAATTTATTAAAAAAAAAAAAATAATAATAATAATAATAATGATAATGGGTTCTCAAGAATAACAAAAAATTTTTCCGAATACGCATTGTCACCGCTAATACCGTCTCCATTCGGGGCTGAAGATGAATCTGGTACGGTAAGGACCTGAAATGAGTCCATGAGCCCAATTTCAAAGCATTGTGAATTTTAGGGCCCAGACGGACTATAAGAGATAACGGGCGGCGCTTGGACATTTTGGCCTTCACACTTCAAAACGTTATACATAAGTGTTCAAGAGCAAAAAAAAAAAAAAAAAAAAAAAAAAGGAAGACAGAATATGCTTGGCACTTTCCTAAAATTCCTAACAGGTTTACCATCACAATAAACTGTGACATAAAGCAGTATAATATATATTTATATATATTATACTCAAATATTACATATACTCATTAATATACTCATTATACTTTCATTATAATAAACAAACAAATATTCCAAATATTACATCATTAATATTATCATTAATATACTCATTATACTTTCATACATGAAAGAACAAATTTTTGATTTCTCTATTTTTTAAAATCAAATTTGCCACTTCCTGTGAAGTTACCCATTTGTAGGTATTTTGAAGGTTAAAGAAAATACCAGAGTACTTTCTCATTGATGAGAAATTTTCTCACATTTCCACCAATTTCTAGCCCATTTTGTGTTTGAATACGATGAGCAACGGAACACAAAGGAAACCACTCATCGTGTTCGTGCCTCCTACTAGGTATTCTATTAGTTGAAGAGCGAAAATAAGTAAGGCATTCTTTTCGACGAGTCCCCAAACTGGGCACACGACTTTTAATTAGGCTGACTAGTGTTGTCTTGTGGGCCACTTATCGTGAACCACCGACGCAGAAAAAGGCGTTGTAAAGAAAGACAGGGTTAACAAAAACCCAGTTTAGGTTAGACCCACCCAGTCTGTTTTCTTCCTCGCCCTTTTATTCATTTATCGCCGAGATAAGGCTTCCTCTTTCGCTTGGAGCCTTTTACCGTATTATCGAAGACCCATCCGGCTCTGATAAAGTTGACAATTTCCAGGTACATCAAAACTTAGGGAAACGTTCTAAAGAAACCCTCAACCCTGATGAACGCCAGTCAGAGAGTTTTTGTGCACTTATATTTGTTGATTTTTTCATAAGTTCTTACTGGGCTCGCTATTGGCTTGATCTATTTGGTAAGGGAAAATAAAATTTGAAGGTTTTTGTTTTCGTTCACTTTGGTTCTGGCAGATGCTTGCAAAAGTGGAAATCGGCCCTGATACCTTTCCATGCATCGTGAATCCCGCTTGGATGTATTTCAAACAAGTTCTTTTGAGGATTTTTCAATTTAAACTCAGGCAATGCAATCTTACCTACCCACTTATTTAACTTTGGCCTCTGGAAAGCCTCTGTCAAAATGGTCACTCAACAAGACATCCTTCAACTCTGGATTTTCCAGACTTTATTGAGTGATTAATGATTTAAATGATTGCACTCTCGTATTTTTCATAGAAAGATAGATCCTATTTATATTTCCCCTCAACTTGTTTGAATTCGTAATTTCTGAGCGACGCTTAACGCCCAATGATTTCAATCGCCCCGAAAAATTTCTATCAAAGGCATTTACTGACTTATTTTTTCTTTACTATGAAAACCTAACTAAGGATGTACAGTAATACCCCGACTTACGCTATCCCGACTTACGTGAATTCGAAGTTACGTCATGATGCAGCCCGGCCCTATTCAAGGTCTCCAGAAAACTGGGCGGGAAATTCTCTCCCTTCCACTAGCTCTCCCCTCCCTCCTTCCCTTCTTCAAGGCCACAAAACCAGCATATATATTTGCTGGATTTTGTATTGTACATGTGAAGATTTTCAAATAAACGTTTTAATCACACATTCCTTTTTTTCTTGGGAAGTACATATATTTACCCAGTGAAAAATGATTTTAAAAAACCATACCCCGATTTACATAATTTTCGAGTATAGCATGCAGTCCCACCTATAACGTAAGTCCGGGGAATTACTGTATGTACAACTGAGGTATAGGCGGGTTCGGTACTATTGTCTTTTCCATGTTATTATCTCAATACAATCTCAAAAAACGATTTACCGAGTAGTTTATTATTTCTCCTAATCATACGCTTAAATGAAGACAAAATTTAATATTTGTATTGAAGGACTGATTATCTAGAAAATTCAAATTGGAGTTTCACTGAGATAATTATCCAATCATTGTATACCTATGCATAAGTAGCGACTACATAGCCTGTTGTTAATGTCCATTAGGAGTTACTGTTGCTTGCAGTATATATACCGTAATTATTTTTACTTATGCTTTCTAAATTGTCTACTACACAAATTAGTTGAAAAAAAATATCTTTTCTGAGTTCTTCAGCTTCCAGCCATGCCGATAGACGTCAAAATCACTAAGACCGAATACGCCAACGTAGTCCTGCCTTTTATCGGGCCGGCAAAAATCTTCAAATATTTGTTAGACAATGGCTTCATGTCGGTGGGAATTATCAACTATGGAGCCACCGTAGTCTCTATCAACATGCCTAACAGTAGAGGGGTGACCGAAAATATCATCCTCGGATATGATGACATTGCGGGTATGTGACAGCTTTTATCGATCAGATTTGACCAAAATTTGATCAAACACTGAATATAAATACGTAAAAATGTATGATTTTGATGACCTTCCCTTGACGTTATAGGATTTTTGGATAGCGACTGCAACGATAATCACTGATATAAAAATTAACGATTTCATCATGAAAAATATAACTTGAGAGTTTCCTCTAATGGAGCTTCTGATTGAATGATACTGATTCAATTTGTTCAAGGATGCTTCTAGGACATCAGACCCATACTTACCTTATTCAGGCTATATCAGGCGTTGTAAAATTGTGTCCAGAAGCGCATCTTCAAAAAGCCACCGATCAATTTAACAACATACATCAAATAAATAAATCAAATAAAAATAGAATATTATTGATTTTATTCAGGTTATTTAAATACGAAAAACCCTTACTTGGGGGCTACGATCGGAAGATATGGGCATCACATAGCAGGAGCTGCATTTTCCTTGAATCATCAAAATTACTACCTTTCCAAAAATGATGGCAACCATACATACCACGGGGGTGTTCAAGGGTTCGATAAGGTGAGCCGTTTTGGAGAACCAGATTGACGGTGATCTATTTTCCCAAACGTCAGATTATGAATCATCAACACCCGATCATCAGATGTATTTTAGGGTAACAAATACTTGTCTAAATTGCAGAAGATTTGGAGCCACCGGATCGAGGAATCATCGGTAGTGATGACGTACAGAAGTTACGACCTTGAAGAAGGGTTTCCGGCGGATCTTTACATCACGGCGCGATTTATTTTAACGAATGAAAACCAGTTCATTGTAGTTTACAGAGCCATTCCGTCGAATATGACCACGCCGGTGAACATCATGAACCAAATTTACTTCAATTTGAGCGGTGATGTAAGGAAAATCGATTGGTTTCGGTGCATAAATTCATCTTTTGGAGTTAGATTCTACAATCGAGGTCTTTTCAGTCGCTACGCTCGAAAGTCAGGCATTCCTCGGTAGCAGGGGTTTTCATTTGACTGCAGAACGATCCTTTTGAGGAGGACCGGAGAATGTCATAAATCGAGCAGTTTTCCATTCATCTCGGGATGAATCGCGTTGGGAAAATCGTGCTATTTCACTCCTGCTAGCTTAACCAACGGAATACCTCGAAAATGACGGCTTGTGAGGGGTTGAAAGTGGAATAGCCGTCAGTGTAGTAGGGGTTATAGCTTTATTTTGAACAGATGGCATTGTTTGCCAGCCGCACATGGCTGAGTGCATTGCCAGGCGGTGCCTGAAGACAGAGAATGGCATCAAATAGTATATGCCTTGGATCGACCTCTAGATTCTCTAAATACGTATTCTACTTTGAACTGTGGGATTCTTGTCCATTTCTCGATTATAAAATCGAGAGATAGTTCATATTTTTTGTATGAGACTATTTATCTTCTCCTTGCAGGGAACATCAAACATTTCACAGCATCAAATTAAAATATTCTCAGAATTCAGGGCAACAATGGTGGAAGATGAATTTATTCCCACGGGTAATTACAGGACTTTCATGTTTCACAATACACACACAATATGTCAGTATATTATGTTTAATGGTAAGTACCTCACCACAATAACTCATTTTGTCAGGAACTGACTGTTTGATGACAAATTTTTGATAAGCTACTCGTTACAAAAATTTAATAGACAAGTTCGATTTTCACTACACTGCTCCAGGGGAAACAGAAGAGCTTGCCGGAAGCCCTCAAGACTTACGGAAATACACCTTGATCAGCGAATTAATGGAGACAGCGAATAAGGAACCTACGGTGAGTGACACGAAGATCGGAAAGAATAATGAGATGGCTGAGTCCAGATCCACACATGGTGCTTTTGACATGAAAGAAAGGACAGTGCCGTCTGTAGCCCCTACGGACGCCAGTTCTTGCCAGCGGAAAGCGGGAACTTTTTATTGTATCGAGGGCCTGGGTGTACGACCACATGCTAAGTAAGTTTCCTAGTAACTAGGAAACTAAAGACTGAATAATCGGTACTCATAATAAGTGACAAAATCTATCCTTTCTGATTTTGCCACATGCACTTATAACAGAAATTCTACGCCGCGTTCAGCAAATACCATATCTTCAATACATAGGAATGGGTCCGTATAGCTTGTCTACAGAGACATCACGAATTCAAAATCGTCCAAGTCTAAAACAAAAAGTCTATATTACCAATTTTTTTTCAAGAGGGCAATTAAACGCTTGAAAACTCAATTTGAAAATACTCATTTTGACCTATTATAACATCCCTATTTCCGGAAACCGACTGAAAATTCAGAGCATTGAGGGCCCGGGCAGAAGGGGGTTTTCGAATTTCTAATCAAGAAAATACCTTTGATAAATGAGAAGGGTTAAGTTGGGAGAATGAAAAATAGTTTTGGTTGATAGCAAAACAAGAATATATTTCTCCAATAAGAAAAGCAAACGAAACAGTAACAATTCCCCCATTTACGTTGGTCACTTAGTGAAGGTAATAAATAGTGTTCGCCTTTTCAGTAGTATATTCCTCATCAAAAGACCGCTACTCGTATCTATTCGTAAAAGTGAGGCGAGGTACCTTACAAACTCACATAGAACACTTGCTCGAATGGTTGAAAACACGAATTGAACAACCGTATGGTGAGCAAAATGAAGGGTGAAAAACCTGAGATACTCGTAAACTCCTAACAAGTTGAGGGGGAAACTCGAACTAAACTACTGAAATCCTTGATTGGTGGATTAGTAGGTATGGTTTGATCTCTAGTGGTCCGTAGAAGCCGAACTTTCACAATATAATCAAGGGTTGGAAGGCCCTAACTGCACCAACAACTAGCAGACAAAACGAACGAATGCAGTACAGGAAAGGCATACTTTTGCACTTCCTTCTTGCCGAGGGTTAAGCACCATTCGATGAAACATTTTGTTCATCCAACAGACTAAAACTTGAGCGAAGCGGTCGTGCAGTTCACATTTTTTCCGATCAACCATGTACTTACGTGTCGATTGGGAACGAACTGGTCGAAGCGCCAGCAAGTAGAGGGAAATGGGGTTGCAATGCTGGCGTCCTACTTCAAACGGGGAACTTCCCTGACGCTGTTCATCAAGTGAGACATGTGTGCATTATATAATTTAGTAGATCGAAGTTAGTAGTTTAGTAGAACCTTCATCTGTTCATAAGGACAGATAAATTAAATTCATTTCGGTTCTGTATACTTTCAAGAACCGTAAGAACATTAAATTTTGATGATCGATGTAGTATTCGATAAAGACCCGTCTATTCTATAATTATGGAGTTATCTTACAGAATATAGGCAGAGAAAGATAGGTCCTGATACGATAAACTCGTCTAGAAACTGTGCAATTTATACAAAAGTGATAGACATTATTTCAAGTGAATCTCGCACTTGACGGAAGGCGTATAATATACACTGCTGAGTACATAATAAGAGGCATGGGTACCACATTAAATGAAAAAAAAAAAATAATAATAATAACGCTACAAATTATACCAAACTGAATCATTATTCTCGAAAGATCTAGCTCAAGTGGACGAGCATATCTTCGAGGCGCTTGTAAGTACCCAAGTAGAAGAGAATGACTCAAGACAAATGAGAACAAAATTTAAGAAATTATAAAATCAATCTTCAGAAATTGATTCCGGACGCATCTCAATTCAAGATAGTGTCCAAAATTTAATGGAAAATTATACTTAAAACCCAAAAAAATGAAAAAGGAAAGTATTTAGAAAATACTAATTTATACTTATTATTTGGAGCGGTTGATCTAAAAACCGTCCCAATTAATTTAGCGTCCGAAATTCAATAAGAATTTTATACCCCCACTCGCCTAAATGTCTAAAATTCACAAAAAAACTTCTTTTCCAAACGCTTTCTTTGTCCACAACTGCATGAAATTCCAAAAGTTGAATGTTCGTGGAGAAAAAGATGTTTTCTTAGTAGAGAAAACGTGTAATAAGAATATGTGCGTGAAGATGATCGTGTTTCGAACATGGAGAAAATTGCATTAACCCTCCGTGAGAATGTTGATGAAACTCACTATACCAGTGCAACATGTGAGTTGGCAGTTAGGTTGTTGATGTTGTACGTGGTCCGCTATTGCAAGAAGAGTGCATATTTGACTCAGGTTAGGACTCAACTTCGATGACCTCTTAAAACTTTTACCAACACTCGGCGGTCCTGAAAACATCCTCTTCTCCGTGAAAAAGGTTTCTCGGCGTCTTTTAACATGGGATGTCACTTTTCGCTGAGATCCCTCCTACCAGGAATGGGCGGGATCTCGCAGGTATTTTATCAGTGAGAGCAAATGTTTGAGGGACCGAGGGCCTTGTTCAAACCACGACGTGTACGAAAGTGAAGGTAGTGACGGTTTCTCATCTAAACTCTCTTATTCCAGAAAATACGTCAATGTCCGTTCAATGAATGTCGACTGACATGTACAACTAAAAAGTTGTTTCGTACGATACAAAAATTAAGTTCTTGTGTTAACTTTGTATGAGTTGGTATGATGTGAGCATGGACAATGAATTACGATATAAGCGATAATCTCACTTAACTTCCTCCCAGGATGCATTTCCCAGCCCTTGGGTTCATCCAAAGGCTACGTATCAACACACGATTCTATACAAGTTTAGAGTCAGTGAATTGGATTGTTCGGATGAAGAGGACGGCCTTCAGCGACCGCCTGAACCTACGATGGAGGAGTTGAGAAATCAATGTTTAAACATCAACAAGGAAAGCAATCCACTGAAAAATGACGCTGAAGATAACCCACCCGGTAGGATATAACCGGAGAGCTGAGATTAATAAAAAGTTTTGTTCAGGCAATCCATTTGGATAATATAATTTTTCTACCGAGTTAAGTCGTCTTTACGCCTGTGGGGTCTAATCATTGGCACATATTAACCCCTGAGTGTAGCCAAACTGAACCATTTTTTGACCGAAAGTTTTTCGCAATTCATCTATTCGGAGTAAAACCAATTGTGTGTGCCATTGAAATAAGCTCCTAGAACGTATTATATTGATTATGTGAAACAGCGTACAGTATAAAGTATGATTGAGCTGAATAAATGTTTGGTTTTTTAAATATGTGTTTTCCTTTAATTTTGAATTTTGCACACAGAAATGGATGATCCCACGATCCGTAAAAATCATTGAATAACATCGTTACCATGGCCATAATATTCAATGATGTAACTATATGAGGAATATTTGATGACAAATTGGGGAGGAAGTATTCCTGATTGTCCATCTTGCGAGAACGAAGCCGTTCTGCGTGCACACCAAATTGTTGTATGCGGACGTTTATTAAGTCTCGGTTACGAATGAGCATAGACGAGAGGGTGCTCGTGAAAGGTTTATATTCTGAAAATATGAAAAAAATATTATTAACTTCGCTTAATTATATGCAATTAATCACACAGTAATGTAATCCAATAAAAAAAATCAAATAATTTCAAGAAGGGGAAAAATATTTTCTGAACCAAATGTATTATTTATTATACTGAAAACGGGGTAAAGTACCCTGAACTCAAATAAATAAAACAATGATAAACTCACAAAAAAAAAAAATATCACAACATAAAAACGCTGCAAATTCTTACACACGGGTTGGTTAGGTTATTCCTCGAACCAGGTGTATGGAGACTCATTTCTTCAACATGGGGAAAATGGGGGAAACAATGGAAGTAGCGGGTCCCGGATCCATTCTAATCGATTCAGGGTCAAAAATTTAATTGAAAATGATACCACACACGCCTAGGTACCAGAAATTTCGAAAACACATTTGAAATGGGTAGATAGGTACCCATTTTGACCCATAGCATCATCTAGAGGGCACCAATCGTTCCGAGACCCGTCTCATTGGATTCAGCGTCCAAAAGTTAGTGGAAAATCATAACCCACACGATTAGGTACCAGAAATCTCGAAAACACATGGGTAATAGATACCCATTTTGACCCATAACCTCTTCCAATGAGTGCCAATCGTTCTGGGACCCATCAAATTGGATTCAGCGTCCAGAATTTAGCAGAAAATGATACCCTACACACCTAGATTGGAATAACCATCTAGACCCAATGCTATCTACGGCCAATGTGCGGTAATCAATCTGGGGCCGATCTGAATCAGTTTATATTTTAAGGTGACCGCCCACACGCCCTAAAAATTCATAAAACCTATTTTCCTAAGGCCCACTTTCACCCATGTTTGCGATGATCAGGCTGAAAAATACAGCACAACTAACTATAGTCTAAATGTAGTCTACGCACAAAATTTCAACTTTTTTTAAAATGGACAGTTTGGCTGACAGTCATTTTGGTCTCTAAATCCTCACCCTTTATAACGTTAAAAAAATCGAGAGATTGGCTCTAAGCAGTGGGTATAATCATAACCTACGTCAACCTCTCCAATTTGCATCAAAATTTGTCTGCTGTATGCGCCATGATGTTGAGATCTAAACTGGGATTGAAAGGCAAAAGTCGGATTCATCTTAGAAAGATTTATTTCATAAGCCACTTAAGTATCAGATTCTACAGTAAATTGCATTATACAATGTACACATTAAAATTATATACAAAGTTTCAACGGATATATTTGAAACATCCATAAATAACCCTAGTGAAATTTTATATGCAACACACGCTAAAAAATATGATTTTTTTACGCGTAATAATAAATATTGGTCATTATTCCGTGGAAATTGAGTTGAATCATGAAAGCGATAGCATCACGTCAATCAGCGTTAAAATGGGTACTCAAAGTAAGTCCAGGTTACTCGCAGCTTTGTTACCCTGATCACAAGCACACTTCATGGGCTAACGTGAGTTCTGACGTGTCTTCTCAGGGCCCCTGCCTGTGCAGCTGTGTAGTCGCACTGGTCACAAGCATATGGTTTGGCACCTGTATGTGTTCTTATGTGGATTCTCAGGGCCCCTGACTGTGCAGATCTGTAGTCACACTGATCACAAGCATATGGTCTGTCGCCTGTGTGTGTTCTTGAGTGCCTTTTAATGTCCCCTGTCTGTGTGGCTCTGAAGTCACACTGATCACAAACATATGGTCTGTCGCCTGTGTGTGTTCTTGAGTGCTTTTTCAGGTCCCCTACCGTTGCAGCTCTGTGGTCACACTGATCACAAGCATATGGTCTGTCGCCTGTGTGTGTTCTTGAGTGGATTTTCATGGCCCCTGCATGTGCAGCTCTGTAGTCACACTGATCACAAGCATATGGTCTGTCGCCTGTGTGTGTTCTTGAGTGGATTTTCAGGTCCCATGCCTGTGCTGCTCTGTAGTCACACTGATCACAAGCATATGGTCTGTCGCCTGTGTGTGTTCTTGAGTGCCTTTTAAGGTCCCATGCCTGTGCTGCTCTGTAGTCACACTGATCACAAGCATATGGTCTGTCGCCTGTGTGTGTTCTTGAGTGCCTTTTAAGGTCCCCTGTCTGTGTGGCTCTGTAGTCACACTGATCACAAGCATATGGTCTGTCGCCTGTGTGTGTTCTTGAGTGGATTTTCAGGTCCCATGCCTGTGCTGCTCTGTAGTCACACTGATCACAAGCATATGGTCTGTCGCCTGTGTGTGTTCTTGAGTGCCTTTTAAGGTCCCCTGTCTGTGTGGCTCTGTAGTCACACTGATCACAAGCATATGGTCTGTCGCCTGTGTGTGTTCTTGAGTGGATTTTCAGGTCCCATGCCCGTGCTGCTCTATAGTCACACTGATCACAAGAGTATGTTTTAGTGCTTGAGAACATTCTCCTGCTTTTCCTTCCCTCCCTCCAGTTGATCTTGATGGTATTGGCTTCCAGAACTCCGGTCTAAACATGAACAGATTACAATTTTCCTATGTGCTCAGCATTTACGACAAGAAGTGTTCAAACAAATTTAACTTCTCAACCCGCAAAACATGACATCAAGAATTTAGGTTCTAAGGGGAACATTGAAGGTAGCGCTAATAACCGGGACATCCACACCAGACAGGTTGGGGTTATACTGATTCCTGAGGCCCTGAGGGCACTCCATGTGTGTGAGCTGCATTGTTGTGGGGGGAACCGTTATGAGAGGTTGACCTGGATGAGGGGTGGGGGTCAGGCCAGATGGAGCTGAGGCCATTTGCCTTTCACTTTCACCCTCTCCACTAGTGTTACTACACCATTCACGCACCCGGCAATTGTGTTGGGTGCTCTAATGTCTCAATCCATGCAATTATCATCATGGCCGTCAGTGTCAGTAGTCTATATGGTGTTCATTTTACTACAGAGTTGAGTCATCTTAACGCTGGTACCTAGTACTCCTGGTTCGGAGTTCTTGATCTACAGGATGCAAAGATATTTGTAAATGCGAATATTAACTTTTGAAATAGGTAGGTAGGTCTCCATTTGATCCTACCATCAATCGGTCTGGGGCCCAACTCAATGCGTCCAACATTTAGTGGATCCCCACACGGGGATCGCCGAAAACCTTTTTTTTTTTTTGAAACCCATATCTCTCAAAGGTCTTATCAGACAGGAAAGTTACGAGGACTAACTAGAGGTAGAAAAGGGTCCCTGACCGAAATTTCAGATTTACAAAAAAATTTCTACTACTAAAAAACCCTGCAAATTATTACACACGGGTTGGTTATTCCTCGAATGGGGGAAACAGTGGGTGTGGCCCGGACCCATTCCAATCGATTCAGGGTCCAAAATTTAGTGGAAAATGATACCCCACACGCCATTCATTCCAGATGCATATCAAATTATAAAATTCACGGTGCCTAGATCAAACCGTGGCGCAAATGGCTAGCGCGTTCGGCAGTAAATCGACAGGTAGTTGGTTCAAGCCCACCCGAAAGAGCGAATTTTTTTGTTTTCTGATTTAGTTTTTTTTACCCATAAATTGAACGATAAATTGACCCATAGCTTCTTCCAGTGGGTGCCAATCGTTCTGAGACCAATTTCATTGGATTCAGCGTCCAAAATTTAGTGGAAAATGATACCCTACTCGCCTAGATCGCCCAATATCTCGAAAAATCCATTTTTCGAAAAACACATTTTGACCCCTACCCCGCCCAAATTTGGTCCGATCGGGCTGAAAAGTTTTGAGGACCATTCTAGGCCGGGAAAAGACCCCTGACCCAAATTTCAGATTTTTAGAAAATTTTCTACTACCGAAAACGGCGCGGACAATGGACGGCGGACGGACATAGACCTTTTTTGATCTAGACACCATGAAATGTCCAGAAAAAAATTTTTGAGCCGAATCGGAGAGGTTGACCTTTTGCATGAAAACATAGGTTGATTATTCAAGGAATAACCAACCAAAACAATACATCTTATATATCTTACAAAAATAATATTCAGCAAAGAAAGTAGGTATATAAGCAAAACCCCCTCTTCCGTACTCAACAATAAAACCTGAAAAAAATTCAGATCTGCCTTCTGCAATATTGAAAGGATTACGATTACTTCCTGCTTAACCGACTATCAATCAACAATAAAATAAAGGAATTGAATAAAACATAGTACAGACGCTAGATTGATAACATTGCCCCCCCAACCCAATCCAACTCTTGAGCGCACTCTTAGCGGGAAAGTGTAGCATCAACGTTGCGACCAAACACGTGCCTTTGGGCATTGGCGTGGTAAGCCCAACACTGATCCTCTCCCACTTTCACACTTGCGCTTCCGAGAACAGATTGTGCGGTGCCTGAAGCCACAGTTGTTGAAGGTAAAAGGTGGGAAACACCGCGTTCTGGTTACATGACGCCACGGGGAACTCCTTATCAGGACGACTCATTGCCCCCTGTCACATGCATTCTCGGCCCTACCGGCCTTCAGTTCCCACCTAAGGCCATTTCCTCGGGAACTGTTGAATTTTCCGGAAGCTATTATCGCAGTTGAGAGGGAGGTTCACTACAAATGTCGCGGAGTTTTTCTTTCTTTGTTCCGAGTTTTATTCTCACAGCTCTACTTTCCCGAGAAACTAGACCAATTTGTAGGGGGCTCCTTATCTGAAATAACCATTACCAACCTGGATCATAGGATAAGCTGAATAATATTCTGCTCGCTCAACCCGAATAGTACCTGCTTCATCATCACTTGGAGCGATCAATATGTCGAATCTCTTGAGGACGATTCAACAGTGCGGATAGCGGGTGACAACGCCGATATAAACTTCCGTTGGGAATTGCTGGTACATGAAGTTTTTTACAGCAAGTTTGCTGGAGATTCATGTCCTAAACCAATTATTGGAATCCTATCCAATTAAAATGTGCCAAAAATGTTGTTGCATAGCGAACCCAAATTATTTATATGTATTTTTTCTAATCAAAACAAAATTCTATTGTACTAATTAAGTTAGTACTATTTACATAGGAGTAATTTTCACCGTAAATTCCAGCCATAGCCAAGGAATTCCTTCTCCGAGCTCCTTTTGAAAAGTAGGAATGTTTAGCGATGCAGGTTGTTAAGTATCGTCAAACTAGGCGATCTCACCATTTCGTGTTACCAATTAGGATGTGTAAGCATAGACAGTGTAAGAAGTCATCAGTATTCGAAATTCACCAGTGAATCATCACTGGAACTATTCGCATTTATATTACAACCGCATTATCATTTCCATGCTAATTGAAGACAAATAATATATCAAACAGGTTTGATGTCGAAAAAGTTGTCTATGAAGGGGATAAGTAAAGGTAAGTGACCAGGCTGGTAAATGAAGCCACGTACATGTTATTTTTCTGATTTTGAAACCTACCAACTTTTTGAATTCCACTTTTGCGTTCAACTCCTCATTTTTTTTTAAAGAAAGCTGGACTAGGTTTCTTTTTTCAATCAGGTTTCGTATTACGACCAAATTAACTTGACATTTGCGGCTCTATCTGTTTATCTGTTGCTGCTAGCCTCAAAACTGACGTTTTGTTAGAAGATGAAAAAAAGTTTGGAGTTTCTTGATTTGAATTCAAAGGAAGAATATAATTCAGTTTGTTACAAACCACTTCTCCAAGATTTATAATGCCGTCCAACTGAATAGACTAAAGACGTTCATTTTGTCAAACGAATTAAAGGGGTCCGGGTTCTAATTAGGGATGTTTGAACGTCTCGTTACCTGTTCGTTGGAGTCGAGAAGCCTTCACGCTCTCCAAGACGTCAACGAACTCAAAGGAAGGAGTCGGGAAGCCGCAGCTCTGACGAACGTTACTTCTAAACTGTAGGGAAAAATTCTTATTCTCGTAGGCTTTCCTCTGCTCCTCTTCAAAAAGTGAAAGGAAAAAGATCTCGGCATGATGGAAATAAACTAGAAGAAGAGCACCTTTCCTAATTAAATGCAGCGACTCTTACAGGAACGTAAACCTCTTATAAACCTATTCCTTGCTAAGGCCAACATTTTAATTGTGTTAAGCACTTCTGGGAACATCATTCGACCCTTCTAACGAGCTTTCTCTTGGTTACACGGCCAAGAAACCCTAGTGGAGCGCAGACCGTTTCTACTATGTATTACGGCCACGTGAATCGCACATGCGCTTAGTTTGTCAGATACCGGTATCACTGATAAGAATCCGACTTTTTTTCGCGTTACATGATTTGTAGTCGTTGGTGGTAGATCCCGGGACAATATTAAAAGAGCATTATCCTTCGTTTGCTTCACTCACTTAGACACTGGGACGAGAAATACCGCCAAATGGAGGACCAATAATAGAAAACGCTGCCAATTCTTTCATATGGGTTGGTTATTGCTCTGACCAGGCACATGGAGACTCATATCTTCAACATGGGGAAAATGGGGAAACAGAGGGTGTTTCGGCGGGCCCCAAACCCATTCCAATTGATTCAGGTTCCAAAATTTAGTGGAAAATGATACCCCACACGGCTAGGTACCAAAAATCTCAAAAAACACATTCGAAATGGGTAGATAGGTACCCATTTTGACCCGTTACCTCATCCAGAGGGCTCCAATCGTCCTGGGACCCATTTAATTGAATTCAGCGTCCAAATTTAGTGGAAAATAATACACGCCTAAATCGCCAGAAATTAAAAAAATCCATTTTTTGAAATACATACTACACATTTTTACCCAAACCCCGCCCAAATTTGGTCCGGTCGGGCTGAAAAGTTTCAAGGCCCAACTAACCGGGAACGGACCCCTGACCAATATTTCAGATTTTTAGAAATTTGACGACTACCGAAAACGGCGCGGACGGTGGACGGCGGGCGGACGGACATCTTGACACTTTGAAACGACCAGAAAATAAATTTGGGCTGAATCGGAGATATTGACTTATTGCATGAAAACATAGGTTGATTATTCAAGGAATAACCAACCAAAATTGACGTCATTTAATAATTTGTAATAATCGTACGAAACTAACGCGTCAATTGGACTCAAATTTACCATTGCGAATCACCTAGTCAAAGTAAAACTAATCCTCATTTCCCAGAAATAGATTCTTGTAAAGCTGCGATCCTATTCTAGTATGGATGTTCGATAACAGTGCGGCTCTGGCAATTTCCCTTCCGACCGCTCTCGCAGGCTGTATTCCGATCTAACGACAAACGTGGTGATCCTCACACAGAAAGCACTGAATTTGTCATCAACTTTTGTGTAGCAAATTGATTCTCCTTTCCCCATTCGAAGTTCGAGACTAACAAAGGGCGGTATCGGTTTCCAAAGCCCTTTCGAGGGACACGTAGCCACAGAGCGGGAGCCCTCGCATTTCGTCCCCTGAATAAGCGAGAACACCCCAAGAAATTGCCTTAGGCAAATGTGCTTAGGTTCCGCAACCCTTACAATTCTGTTAGGCCATCCCTCCGACATAAGAAGTAACTCTCCACAGAGAGGGTCGCCTGGGACATTTTTGTAGAGAAGAATACATAACGCTAGAAATGAATCAAAAGTGACTGCAGATATCGACCGACTTTTTGGCATTGACAGAAGATTGAATACTCTACGTTTGGCCCGGAAGCCAAAAGCCTGTAATTTTGATACGAGATGAATTGTGAACAATCGTTATTGTTTAGGGTACTTAGTGTAAACAACACGTATACACGCAGAAGCATGCCGTAGTCAATTTACTGCGATTAAGTAATCACGAGGTCGACACAGAGACCAACCCTTTGTACAGCTCCGTGGAACTTCTCTTTCGCCTCAGCCGATTAATCCGTCGTTTAGCAAATGGCATGTTGAGATAACCCGGCACTTTTGATGATGAGGTCTCAGTGGATTCCTTCGAGTAGAGTCGGCTCTTGTACTGTCGCCGGTCTTGTCTCCTCTTGGGCAATGGGACCAGTGTGGGAACGAACATATGAGGAGGAGGACGTCTCTTGGCCGAGTCGAACGGGTGGTCGCACGTTTCACATCTGACCACACAGGGGACTTGTTCGAGTCCGCAGGAGAATTTCTCCCTTAATTTCCTCTGATGATGGCGTTCTACTATTCCAATTTCCCTCTGAAGTACGAGTAAAGACATAATCACGCTTTCAAGAAGATAACCAACCTCTCATACTGACATAAACATAGAACACCGAATCTCTTGGTTTCAGCGACGAATCCGATGCCGGAGGCGGACTGTCAGAGCCTTTCAACATACACCTAGGCAGTGCCTCGTCTACTATGTAGCCAATTGTTACTTCTGAGCGAGCGCCTTTCTTGTTGTTCTCAACTGTTTGAGGCGACTATCACTCTGATTAGACCCCGAAGATTAGACACACCCAAAAATTAATACTTGGGAGCAACTGTACCTAGGTCGTGTTTGGGCAGAAAAGAGCTCTTGCCAATCTTATTTTCTCAATTCTTACGGGAGGACATCCTGACCTACATAATTCTGTTTGCAAGGCATACCAGGTTTGCCTTCTGTGGACGTTAAGAGTTTTTGTCAACGTACTATTATTGGTAACATGGTCTCTCTGGGGTCATCAATCAGGAGTTGAGGTGACTGATGCTCCCGCTTTCGAAACCTGTGCTTCATGGAAAAGTGGGAAGAAGGAAGCGGTGATACGTTTGACAGGGCCATTGTCCGCGGAGGTGTAGTTGACAAGAATGAAGACTGCTGTGACAGTGCTTCCTCTTCTTTCTTCACACAAATGTCAGGGTTCCTGAGGGACTCCAAAAACCTAGAGATGAAAATTAAGTGAAGTACTGAGTTTTTTGTTGAAAATAAATTAATACAATAAAAATGGTGCCCGCTCTGTGGATTATATGGTAGCTAAGATATTTCTTTCTGCCACTAAAACCATTAGAGGCTCGAGGTGTTTGACGATATGAAATGCAAAACCCAGTAGTGTCACAATAAATTCATTGATCTTCACAATACACTATTCCATATCAACTGAAAACACTTCATAGTTTCAGTACACTGTTCCCCCTATCCAGTACAAATTAGACACACAATATGACTACAGACATATATGACAAAACCCTTCTTTTCAATCTCACGCTTTGGATAGCATTTTGTAACCATCTTAACTGTTCGTCTGCAGGTCGATGAAGCAGAAATAGACGGATCGACTCATTTTAGAGGCGTAGGTTATTGCTGACTCTTTGAGAAATTGTTGATGGACAAACATTCAGGCAGTGATGGTGGACATGAAGTTGTGGTGTGGCACATCATCATCACGGTAGCTTTGAGTTATTTCCATGATAACTTTTTAATTATAGGTATGATCAGTAAAACATTTTGAAGACTTTACCCGCTATTCCAACAATACCGTAGGCAAGCTGCTCTAAAAACATCAATTACCAGTTAAAATACGTATTTAGATACACCTGGGTGAGACTGGCATAGTTTAACGAGGCTCGGAAAGAAGAAAGTACGTATTCGTTATATATGCATAATGTCTTCGCTTACACACTTACCTCTTGGCTCTGTTGGGTATTGACCTAATCCGTGGTTTGCTAGCCAAATCCGGATCCTTCCACCCATGGTATTTTGCGTGTCGGTTTCGCTGAACAGTGTTTTCAAGATCGAGGCCATTTGTAAAGTACCTGAGCCCACACATGGATTGCATTGGAAGGTCACTGAATTTAGATCGCGGATTTAGATATCAAGTACGCGACACCTTGAAGTGCACTTTTTTCTACCTCATAATAAAGGTAATGAAGATATTTTCAGTCTTAATCTACGGAAAAGTTAGGAACTTATTTCCAGGTTCATCATTCGGAGTTTATTCATTACTGAGGTTACAGTGGTTTGGAAATTTGTTGGTAGTTTCACTAATAACTTAATGCTAAAACTTGAAGCAAGCCCTTTGAGGGCGCCTCGTCTGGTAGGCCTACTCAAGTATATTAGGTTTTATTATTATTTATTATTATGTATCACCTGCTATCGATTGGTTTGCTCTACTTCAGTACTCTATCGAGTGTTCCTTTGTACACCTGGCAATCGCGAAACCAATGAGTTTGATACGATGAACATAGTTGAGCCCAGTAAGTGCCTTTATTGATGAAGCATCAACACCCTACCCACGAAAGATTCCCTTTTATCTCTACAACGCATAATTTACCTCAAAGGGTCATTCCCAGATCATTCCTACGTCACACTGACCATATGTTTATACAACTCTGTCGAGCTCCTTCTTCTTCTCACTCGCTGAATTTTGTTGTCTTTGATACCAGGGAGGCTCAGATAAGTTGTTGATGGTTTCGTAGCATTGGTGTCCATCGAAGTCCTAATGATACTATTAGGAAGTGGAACTGATACTGGTTGGAAGAGATGGGGCGGTTTCCGGCGCTTGGATGAATCATTAGGATAGTCACAATACTCGCATCTAATGACGGTGTTTTTGCTTGTTGAGCACATATCCGGAGTTTTCAATTTATGGCTTCTTCCTTTCCGAACTAGAGACCAGTATCTTTTGGGCTGAGGCGAAGTATCAATCTTTATCTGTTGAGAGAAGTGAAGACTTACTCCGAGAAACCTTTGTTTTGCTTTGGGATTTTTCAAATATGAACTACATACGGAGAAGGTTAGTTAATTTTAGATGAAAGACGGTCTTGGAAACAAAACACTAACCACAGATCTTCCTGATGGTTTCCGATTTCCAACGGCTTCCGAGCCGATGGATGGCTCGGTGTTATTGACTGAAAAGTTCGAAAGGCAAGGGAAAGTCCCAGGGGAGGCTCTCCGATCGCTGTTGACGAAAACCCCTCTGTCAGTTCTACGCAGTTCATACAAAAACCTGCGAACAAGCGGAATCAGATCACCACTGGTAGTTTCATTCCAGGGAGTAAGTAGGTATGTACAATGCTAATTTCTTCAAGAAGAGATTTCGGCAGATTCTTGGAAGGTACGTCTCCCGGATTGGCATGTTTTGTACCCAGTTTCTAATGCTTCGATAATTCGTGATAATGTTACCTTTTCATTCGATTTGGGATGGATCTTTCAATCACTCTTTGAACGTTAGGATTCCTCTGTGCATTGTTTACGTGGATTTGTTTCTTTCGGCTGCACCTTGATTCATTGTCTCCTAAGCCGTCGTGTTTTGAAGTATTCCGAACATTCATAATTAGAAGAATAGAATAATAATAATTAAAATAGAACAATTGGACCAATGAACGGTTTCTACTTCTAACATTGGGGTTTGTTATAAACAATATCTATTGAATGGTCCATACAATCTCCTGGATACGTACGTGATTATTCAGGAGAGGGACAAAATCTATAATTATTCTTAGGGCGTGAGGTTTGACAGCTCTAGATCTTTCCTGCAGAAAGGTTGTCATTGAAAAAAAAAGTTCATAAACAATAACCATACATATAAAAAAGTGATGTACACGAGAAAAATTGATGGAAAGGGGTATCGTATTTTATCGATCCACCCTAAAAGCTGACGGGGTTCCGAAGGGTCTGGTCCGAGTCGAAAGTGGCAGCAAGGAGGAAAACCCACTTCAGATATAGTTTTAAGCAAGTGAGCATTTGTGCTTTTAGCCTGTTCGCCTTGTTGGGTTTCTCGGCTGCTCTCACCAAGACTTTTTTCCGGCTTTCGGTTGATAAATGTGTCTGGGTTTTCTTTGTCTGGGCACTCAGAAAATTTCAACCTTCTTCACAGAAGTTCTATTTACCTACTAAAGTCTGACACCCACTTCCCATCACCTGAGAGTTAGGTAGGCTGTTCCACCTGCCCTCTCATGATTCAAATGTTCGACCCTTCTGACCACCAAATATGATTCGTGGAAAATATTCTTAAAAAATATGGGGGAGGGGGTATGTGAACTGCAATAGAAAATAGGACTTGTTTCTATTGATCCACTCACGCCTATGTCAATTTCCAATCGTACTCCTTAGGTATACATATATAGAATAAAATATTTTAGCAATGGGTCTGGAGCATTAGAGGATAATTCTTCATCAAGCAGGAAGGCAGGACCGACGTTTCGTATTTTGAATCCATACACTACTATTATAAAGAGCTGGAGAAGAATAGTGATAAAAAATATGAAATCCAGAAATAAGTAGGTACAGCATAGTAGAGCTTGAAATTACTACATTCAGCCCTAAGACCCAAGAAAGCGTTGAACGCTTCAAATGTCTTTTCATGGCGCACTTACGCAATCATAGTTGTGAAAGATAGTGCATACCTGCGCAGGCAGTTGATTAAATGGTTTTATTCTATCACCGCCAGGAAAATGAGGGCGAAGAGGTATCTCATATACGTACATACAAGTGAGAGTTAATGTTTAAAATCTGTCAAATCGGACTGAGATTCGGGCCTTATCCATAATTAAATTTCGTTGTTTTCATTTCATTTCATTTTCATTCATTGTGTTTATAATTGAATTGATTGTTCAGAAATTCAAACATTTCATTTCAATCTTTGGGTTCTTCGCAGTCATTATTCAATTGCTCAGCACTAGGAAGGAAACGCATTTCCAATCTGCCCGGTAGATGTGCGGTAGGAAGCCGTTTCTACACATGCCAGTTCCGCAGTGAGCCTGATGTAATCATCGATCGTTAGTGATTTCCTGAGAGGTGACAGTGTCCCTTGGGAGTGGATGAAAGCCAAAAGCTCAGCTCTTAGGAAAACAGGGTTCGCGAGAAAAATGAAGAGCTTAACCGCTGTACATACTAGAGTTGGTGATAGGTGACATTGTACGTCTGATGAAATGTTTTCTTTTCTTCCAGGATAGAAGCTCTCCGAGACGTTGCAATTCTTCAGGAGTGACATTATTATAGGGCCAAATCCTCAACTCTCGCTCTTCTTACTTGTTGAATGGTGGCAAGACAGGTTATACTAGGTTATACGACACAATTCCAGGATATGTATAGGTGGCAGTAAATATTAACCGTGAAGGACATCTTGGAAGGACATTCGTTGGCACAGTTCTTCATGGGTGGTGAAAGTCACAATTGAGATGAGCTTGCAGTTTCGTTGTAACCTAACTTACACGAACAACAACGTCACCTTTGTTTAGATCACTAGATGTACCTAGTAGAATCAATAACCATTCAGCGTTCACAAAATGCAACACAATACGCTTAAAACGTCGTGTTTACATAGGGTAAAGAGATGAGAGATCCGACTATGCTTCCTCATTTTTGGTCGCACATTACTGCCCTTCCAACCACCAATTTCAACAAGGTAGTAGGTTATAAACGTACATTTGTACACGAACGGCATATTTCGGGTATACGTAAAATAAATAACGCTTCGTTTAAACGGCCATATTCCGCGAATGTGGTCGCACGGCAGAACTGGCGAGATGGCCGCTGATTTGTGAGCTAACCACAATGAGGCGGCCGAGTCGCGTTATCGTGGGCAAATACGAAAAAGGGTCAGCGGTTTCTCTGGTCACGTTTGTCACAAATACGGATAAATAATCCAACCTATCACTCCTTGCGAGGTGGCTCATGAAGCATAGCGCTTCATACGAAGGAACCATTATCTCCTTTGAAAATACAACGACAAAACATTCGCATTCAGATCATGACAAATGTCAATTGGTTCTCATGGTTAGCATTTATGGTCATGATTTTACAGATACCTTTATACATACACCTGTGTGGTTACCGTAATCTAAATTTTCAGTCTTGCTAGTCGGTCGTGGACTGCCACAGACCATCAGGTATCGGTTATAGTGAGTTTAAAACCTTGAGCAGCAAATAGTTTCATTTCCTTAATTTGAATGGTGACCATGTAGAAAAGTAGTATTTGAGTGTGGCTTTCATCTGTATATAATAAAATTTGTTTCCAATACTTTTTTTTATTCCAAAACGTAATCTACTTTCTGGATAGTTCTCGTATAAATAAATATAAATCTCGTTTCAATGATTTTCATTTGCAGACTTTTTTCAAATGACGTTTTTCAAATGAGGCTTGTTACAGCAAATAGTAAGAAGGTGATTTTGAGCAAGTTGAATAAAACAAAAATTTTAATACATCTGTTCGCCATCCAAGTCGAGGTCATCTGCTTAGTACAGCAGTTATTTATTTGTCATCCGCGTGAGCATCAAATTTTGTCATCGTACGTCATTGAGTTCTCACAGCGTTTCAATTTGTTCCATGAAAATCTGCGAAGCCCTACTTGTGACAACTACCATGATGAATGAAGAATATCCAAAACACAAACGACAGATCCTCAATTCAGGAGACAAGCTCACTGTAGTCTGGAATTAGACGTGCCCTGGAATGCTGTTAGCTGTGTTAGTTGAGCATCAAAAGCATCAGAAGAATAAGTATTTTTAAGGACCAATTTAAAGTTACAGTTTTTTAGAATTTAACTAAATCAGTGGAAATCAAAACCCCAAGTGCGTGCAACTTACAACAAAATATAAAAAGATAAGCTAAATAAGCTTTTAGGTTCATACCCTGACTATAGAAGATAAACTTTCTCTTTTGGTTGGTTATTCCTTGAATAATCAACCTATGTTTTCATGATAATGGTCAACCTCTCCGATTTGGCTCAAAATTTTTTTCTGGACGTTTCATGATGTCCTGATCAAAAAAGGTCAATGTCCGTCCGCCGTCCGTCGTCCGCCGTACGCCGTACGCCGTCCGCCGTCCGCCGTACGCCGTCCATTGTCCACGCCGTTTTTGGTAGTAAAAAATGTTCTAAAAATCTGAAATTTGGGTCAGGGGTCTGTTCCCAGCCGAGATGGGTCCTCGAAACTTTTCAGCCCGATCGGACCAAATTTGGAGGGGGTAGGGGTTTTTTGAAAAATGGATTTTCGAGATTTTGGGTGATTTAGGCGAGTGGGGTGTCATTTTCCACTAAATTTTGGACGCTGAATCCAATAAAATGGGTCCCAGAACAATTGGCACCCACTGGAAGAAGTAATGGGTCAAATTGGGTATTTATTACCCATGTGGGTGACTTCAGCCGAATAGACAAACAAAACACATCGTCATATCCTGTTGTTTATAACCAGCTGTTAAACTTAGCAACCAATTTTGAGCAGTTGCCTACAATTCTTTTTACTGTCCGAGCTTTTTATTCGTACCATTCAATTCAATTTAATACAATTATTATAGCCTTCTAAATTACATACGTTTTCTCAATATTATATTAGTAAATTAGTGTCGTAGTGCCCCTTAGATACACCCATCTTGAATATGTTTTCGGGATTTCTGCTACCTAGGCGAGTAGGGTGTCATTTTCCACTAAATTTTGAACGCTGAATCCAATAAAATGGGTCCCAGAACAATTGGCACCCACTGGAAGAAGTAATGGGTCAAATTGGGTATTTATTACCCAATTTGATTATGTGTTTTCGGGATTTCTGCTACCTAGGCGTGTGGGGTATCATTTTCCACTAAATTTTGGACGCTGAATTCGATGATGTATGTCCCAGAACGATTGGCACCCACCGGAAGAAGTTATGGGTCAAAATGGGTATGTATCCACCCATTTGGTATGTGTCAGGATTTCTGGTCCTGGTGTGGGGTACAAACTAAATTTTGGACCCAATTTAAATCTGGAACCAGTTCATACACGATTATTAGATAACACCCGTGTTATAATCTTGCAGATCTTTTTATTAAACATCATGATTCATAAAAATAATATGAGCATAATAATTTAGATCATAAATTGAATAAATTATGATGGATTAGATTTACATTTCTTATCCCGATAATATCAGAAGGATGCGACTTCTCGGCTTACCCAGGGTCTAAACAAACCTATCGGGTGGAGGTTGGTTAATTTTAAAGTTAGTGGAGTATTGCCGTTAGGTATCCCAGTTCCCGGAATACAATTGTGTAGCGAACGGACATAATTTTGAACTTGGCTTCGGCGATACCCTCAATATGGGAGGTTGAGGTGTTTCGATAAATAAAGTTGATATACCCGGGTAACCTTTAGAAAAATACTATCGGACCGCTCTTTAATTGAGCTTTCGGCCAGTAATACTCATAATCCTCTCTTGTCGAAGATTACTTATTAGCGGCTCGGGATTGGAAGGGATACCCTCGATGCAAATATTTATACAAGCCTCATTGCATCCGTATTGGAATTCAGAGGGAACAGTAAGCCAGCTCTGACTCTGCCGTGTTCGACACGTCGTTGGATTTAGGATAGGGTCATCGGAAAACCGGACGTATACACCAACTAACTATTCATAGCAGATTTGGGATTCCCACGCCTTTACTCATTTACTCTCAATCAGCTGACGGCCCCTTGTTTGCATAAAAGTGGAATAACGCTGCTGTTCATCAATTTTCATTTTAGCTAATGACGTATGACACGCACTGCTTCGTAGTAGAAGTACTATAATGTTGAAGGCATGACAGTACCCTCACCTTCCCTATTGTTTATGAATCCCTATGTAACTCAGCGAATTACAGTCTTTATGGGTCGGTATTGCAAGGTTCGATTAACTGCTCACAGCTTCAGTTGGGCAACCGTATTCCATGGTCACATTAAACTGGCTGAGTAGTGACCTTAGTACCTGCCTAGTGGTTGAGGTGACACCTTATGGTTGGTTATTTCTTGAATAATCAACCTATGTTTTCATGCAAAAAGTCTATCTCTCCGATTCGGCCCAAATTTGGGCGTTTCAAGGTGTCTAGATCAAAATAAGCAAATTTCCGTCCGCCGTCCATGGCGATTTTGATGGTAGAAAAATTTCTAAAAATCTGAAATTCGGGCCAGGGACCCGTTCCGGCTTTAGTTGGTCTTCAAAACTTTTCAGCCCAATCGAACCAAATTTGGGTAGGGGGGGGGGGGGGGGGGGTCAAAATGTGAATTTCTAAAAATGGATTTTTGAGATTTTTGGCGATTTAGGCATGTGGGGTATCATTTTCCACAAAATTTTGGACGCTGAATCGATTGGAGTGAGTCCCCATGCTCCTGGTCCGAGGAATAACTAACCCCTGTAAAGGAATTTGCAGCGTTTTATTTTATTTTATTTTATTTTTACGGGCCCGACTGGTACTGTTCTTTGCTGACTACAATCCCAAGCGTTTCCCGCACTCGTGCTACCTTCATTCGCATAGAGTAAGCCACGGCTTGTTTCGCTTCTGTCGAGTGTGATCTTATGGTTGAACTCCATTTTTCGGTTCCCTCGAATGAAGCGATGGCGATACTCCCAACAGGGGAACGACACTTTATTTGGAATCCTTGATAGTTTTTGGACCTTGGTATTCAGTGTAATCCATGCAGGACCGTACGAAAGAGAAGTGATCAGAAAGCCAATTTGAATCCAACCTCTCAACATCGGATTTCATTGGGCTTCGGGACGAGAGGATGCTCTTGAACGCTAGCTACTAGTGGTTCGACCACTACAAACAGCTTCCTCCTATCATGTGACGGTCTGGAACATTGAGCATCCCAGAGCGGATTATCCCCACCCATTTCACGAATGGTTGATTCTTCGAATTGGACGCTCGGGCGAGCGTTAGGTGTGTTAGGCAGGTAGTTGCTGGATGTTGGGTCACAGAAACATCTCTAAATAGTGATAGTCTGAACAGTACTGTTCCGGAACCATGGGGGCTGCCGTCCATACCAGGAGTTTCCAACAACCGTTCTACCATACTGAGGTTTACCCGAAACATCGGAACATGTCATAGTTCCAGTAAGAGTGTTGCCCTAAAGCGTATTAATCCCACCAGGAATTAAGAACCGAGCGACCGATAAATCTATACATGTATTAGAAATTTAGTTGTGTGGTTCGTCTCGAAAAAGTTTGCCGAGAATCTTTATAATAAACCTTAATTTGATCAACTGGTTGTAAAAGTCCAAGTTTAATTTTGTACGATAACGAAAAATAATACAATTTGTGGCTATTTGGAGAGTAATTTCGAGAAGAAATTAGCAAAACCTTGGCAAGGGGTACAAAACAATATCCTTAGTTCTTCTCCCCTCTCCAATAATCATCCAACCAATTAGATCGCGGACTTTTGTTCTAGTTTTTCTCGAGTCCCTCATCATTACCAATTACGTATAGATACTGACGATCCACTAAAGGCAAGGTGAGCAATACAAATGTAGTAAATAAAGTTTTTATTTTACAAATTTCAGAAGATTTTCATGTCATCTAATATAATTTAAATTCAAAATATATGTACATTCAATTCAACAGATCACATTACTCAATCGGTAAATACATGGTATAAGTATTAACCCCCCATACCCATCCACAGTTAATACACAACAACATTCTATATTAGGTAAACTTTATATACGTCAATTCAATGATGAACATACATTAATTTGTATTTTATGGAGACATCGTAACGTGCTATGGAAACGTCAAAATCATTGTACTCAAATTGAATCCACCCTTAGAGGCCATGACGGTTATATAGATATCTATGTTGTACATGTATGTACATAGTTTGTAATGTGAACAAATCATAATCAAAATTTTCATGAAAAAAAGTTAACTAAGTTGGAATGAAATTAACAATATATTCTGCTAACGGCCATCCATCTAAACAAATTCAGATTGTTAAAAATTACTTCGCACCTTGGGAGGAAAATCGTGATATTGCAAGATTTCCTAGGAGGCGGAGTCCACGATGGCACCAGAATTGGGTCATCAATGTTCTTCACGGGCATTCAGCAAAAATAGGAAGGCGCCAATAGATTCAAAATAAATACGTATGTAACGTCGAAAGTTGCCTATGTATAATGTATAATCAAGTACAACTCGTTAAAAAAGTATTCTAGTTAGCGGATATGTTGGTTTGAGTATCAAACCAAAGAATTAATCAAAATTGACTTGAGATGATTCGTGGAGACCGACTCAACTCCTTGAGAAAAGAAAATGTCCTCGGTTATGAGACTACAGACGACGAAATTGTCTTTATTCTCAACAGAAGGGATCATCGGTCACGTTTCTCTATAAAGCCAACCGACTTCGAAGGAACGTACCCATCTAAAGAACGAGATCTTCCCCTTCTCAACTTTCTTTCATTTTACTTTTCTTCTACGTTTAATCTCGAACCGCTTCGGAAAAAACGGCAAAAAATTCAACTTTCAGAACATTCCTCGGTCCCTCAATCCCCTGACAACTCTTGTCTCCCTTTTATGAAAATAGCAATGGATTTCCCTTGAGAATATTCGTATTTCGGGCTGGTCCGAATGATTATTTCTGAGTAGAAAATAGCATCTAGTATAGACAGGAGGATGGAGGAAATAACGAGGGTATCCACCTAAGAACACCCAAAACCCAAGAGCTACTACCCAGAATTTTCTTTTCCAGGGGAGTGGGGTTTTTCAAAAGGGCTTTTCGGTTCGCCCAAAAGATTCGCAGGTTCTACTTACGTATTTATAAGAAAATCCTCTCGTTATTTTTTGGCCCTCTGCAGTAGTTCCAATGCCCTCATACGTGTTCACATTCCTAGGAATCGTCCCACCGAATTGTCAACGTGAATGCAATAATGTTTTGTAAAATCAGGTGTTGCTCAGCAGTCTAACATACTTGATATATTTGCCGAGGGTATCTCCACCCCCTTCTGAAGCGGTCTCTCAAGGCAGGAAGCGTTTAAACCCCTGCAGCAACCGTGTATCACTCAAGCATCATGGTGGATTTATCTGGCTCCCGTTTATATACACCCCTTACACTTCGTGTGTACGCAGGAAGGGGGTTTTCTCTAATGTTGGATTCCATTCGCTCAATTCTTTCCAAACGCCATACATTATTTTTTCACACTTTTGTGTTTGTTATCATTCATGAAGCAAGTTCTTCTGATTTTTGCTTCATTTCTGTCTGATTTTGATTTGTTATTTCCAGGTTTCCCTTGTGTGATTTCCTTCGGGATTTTCCACTGAACTTATTACTCCACGCATCCTTCCCTTCCTCACACGACTTTATGAGTACGACCTCATTTGAGTATGCGCATTGTACGTGAGTAGATGATGAGCCGATAACTACAGGCTTTTCGTCTTAATGTTCCAAACTAAAGAACAACATCTCAAATAAAACTCACAAAGTTTAATGAATGACTTTTGAGTTGAGAACTGCCACTGGATAAAATGATAACTTTTACGTAAAAGTTACGTTAAACGACAAATTCTTATGGAGTCTTGGCACTTTTCGGGGTAACACGGATTCTTTGCGGCATCCACAATTTTTGCGCACTTTCTTTGATTTATGATCTCTAGAATATCCGAAGAAGGTGGTGTCTCTCATCGAGAGATTGTGGATTCCAGTGGATAGAGAACTAACGCGCCCGGGAGCAAAAATCATTACATAAATATATAACATTCATTCGTTTTCAACGAACATTTAGATGCAAAAACACAATTTTTAACTCATGGTTATAACCATTATTAGAACCCTCCAGAGGAAAAATTAGGCTGACCTTGTTACGAACGCTTTCCGGCCAGTGGGTTTATAAAAACTGTCATGAAAAGCTACTGATAAGACGCGCGCACAGTGAAATGGGAGTGGGAAATAGGGGTTTTCAAATTTAATTAAAGTTGACACAAGAGGAAGAAAACTGACCCTGGGGACCTCATTTTGTCTTTTCTCGCGTTCATTTTTAGATATATTATTTACAATCTACGTCCAATCTCATTTCGTTTACCGTGGTGGCCAGTGTTTGGGATGTATGATGATTGGTTAGGTGATGGCATACATGATTGCAAGAAGTATGCTCGATGATACCGTGATTGCACCGGTTGAGGGCGAGACTGCATTTGTTTTTTCGTCTTCGGACATCACTGAGCTAGCTAAAACGACACCACCTCGTCCACCCCTTGGCTTCCCCTTCAGCACGCTGTTCTCTTCAGGCGCGCAGTTCTGAAAACAGAGAGTGGAGATTCTTGCAGAGAATGTGATTACAATTCGTGCGGCACAGGATGTAAGTGCGTACGAACAAGAGGACGAAATTTAGCTGAAACGTTGTTCATACATGTTAATCCACACCTCAAGATTACTAATTAGAATAGTCATTATTATGTGTCAAATTGTTAGAAGATGAACTAATAAAAGGTGCTGTAATTTTACTCCGCAAAATTACCACGGCTGGTATAATTATGATAATATTTATACGGATAATGAAACGAATGTTGTTTGGTCCATGACCTCACCCAGCTTGAGTCAATTGGGCGAAACATTTTCGAAAACCAAATTGAACTTGAAAGGAACCAGTGACCAAATTTGAAGATTTCCAAAAAAAAAAAAAAGAAAACTAATACTCATACGACCTCAGACCTGAAATAGGGTTATTCAGAGAATAATGATGAATCAAATAATGAGTAAATGAACGGGTGAAATGTCCCAAGCTGATCCTATCAGTGATTTTACTGAACGCGAGTGATGAAACGTCCATCACCATTATTTTTTGCTCTCTTCGAACCTCGGACCCCAACATGCAATTTCCCTAAAATACAAACATAGCCATACATAATAACCCCGTAAGCATACAATAATTACTGAACAACCACGTCCGAATGCTTCAAGGACATCTTAAAAACCATATAACATAACATGTTCTGGTGCTAGTGAAAAGGGGGAAGAACTGGGGCCAAAACGGGGTTTTCGGCACCTGAAGGATAAGCAATTTTGGCACCTAAGCAATTGAGACCAAAAATATTTAGAAAATATAAGAAAATAAAAAATAAGAAAAAACTCAAAAAAAAAAAAAAAAAAAAAAATCAGAAAGACAGGTTTATGCTTGATAACAAACACGCAGAAAAAAATCTGCCAGATGAAACGTGTTATGTTAGAGAAGATTTGAATTTTGGATAAGCCTTTTGACCATCCGATGGAAACACAAAGCCCTCCCTTTTACTTCATTTAACTGCAAAATATTCCGACAGCCAGGATGCTGAAATTATGAAACACCCTCCCGCCGTTGCGCACAATTGTTTGACCTTTCCACGAAGGGCTTGAGCCGAGTACAACTCAAACTATGGACATAAAATTGTAGCTTCCCAAACAACAAACTTCCGGTTTCCGAGTCACTTTCAAAGTTTGGCGTTTAGGGGAGCGCAGTGGTTTCATCAGAGTATCAGTGTCCGTACCCAATTTCGTGAAGTGATTTTAAATAGCTCAATACGTCACGGTAGTTGGAATGGAAGCTGCGGAACAGTCGACGGCACGGATGCCAAATTTCAGGTCCTCGTTTACATCACTAGGAAAGCTCTAAGCCCGAGTTTCGGGCGCTAAACGGAAAGTTGTTCCCCAACTCTCCTCAGCTCTTCTTCAGCTTAGCGTCGGGGTTAAGTTTATTCATGTTTCATAAGCTTTAGAGCCGAGGATTACGGTTCTTAAGTCCATCTTTTACTTATGGCCAAATGTTTCCCTCACTTCTCCCCCTCTCAAATCCGCATTAGAAGTAATCATTGTTACTTTATTAGATGAATATGTGATAACACTTTCCTACCACCACCGATTATAATGAAGTGGCTCTCTTACCTAAGGCAAGATTTTGCTGACTAATTACACTGATTTTAATTTTGTCACAGACGAGGTGTTGATTCTTACTTGCTGCATGCTTTGGGATACCTTTTTTTGATTCAAAGCAGAGCATATTAGCCCTTGAACTTGTAGTACTACACAAATATACGGCTAGGCCAAATGGTTATGAATTAATGGAGAACCGATCCCTTTAACTGCAGGCATAGCGGAGGCCATAAAATCTTACATTTCTATGTAAAAAAAAGTCATTAATCAGCTCAGACAAAGCATTACTTCACTCAAAACAACACAACACTCGCATTCACCTCCTGGGCTACTTGATTCTGTGTTCAAACAGAATAGAAGACTTGCAGATTGGGATGAAAAACAACATTCTTAGCATTTGGGCTTGGATTTGCCTCTCATCAACGTTATCACAACATAATGGTTGTAGTTGGTTCCACTTTCTCGATCCCATGCACTCTGGGGCTCAATGGTGGACCACACCTTAGGAATGGCTGGAAGGTCTGAATGAATTGCGATTAATAATATTGATCCTACATTCCTAAGTACGAAGATATTGTTAGATATTGTATTCTTACTCAGTTCATTTCGAGCCTGAACAGAAGACAAGCTCGGTAAAATTACCGAATATGAAACGGAAATATACTAATAATTAATCAGCAACCTGTTCTGAATTTCTTTTTTTGATTTTGCACGAAGAAAAGTATTTTTCCTTCCTCCTCATTAAAAAATCTAATGACGGGCTCTGTTCCTCTTCCTTTAATTATTTCCATTCACCACTCCTTTCAATTTGAACGAGTTGATTCTGTTCCACTGTAATGATTAATGATGAGTCAGTTGGATTCTCTCTCTCTCCAGGTATGAGTCCCTTCAAATAGAAAGGATAAATATACAAGTATACAATCTTGATTGCTTCAAAATCTTGAATTTAAAAATGTCTGCACCGAACAAGTACAGATTTGCGATTTCCCAAAGAAATTAGGCGTCTGATAGGCCAAGCTTCGCAGTAATGATGATTAGGGAAAGTATATTATTACTACGTTTATAGGGTTAATTCCGGTAGAATTAGTTACGTGAATACATTACAGAAAATGTCAGTACTACGTAGTTTGTGCAGTGGGCGAGCGCTTTCGACGTGAAGAACTGATGATAATCAGTTGGCTTGACATTTGACGTCTTCAGCGCTCGCCCACTACATCAGATATGTATTGTAAGACTGACCTTTCCTCTAATGTATTCACATTATCACTGTTGTTATGCAGTTTCTGCATTTTAATGAAAGGGATCAACTCTTCTTGTTTCAAGCTTGTTTTGAGATCAACCGACTTCTTCGTTCCCCTGAGTTTTCAATTCTTGGTTGCTAAAAATAACGTTTTGATTAGGAAAAGCGCCCATCAGATTATGTTTTTCCTTCACTCGAAACAAGATCTCCCTCCGTCGCTTTTGTGGGTACCTCTAAAATCCCCTGATTATGCCCGATAAGCGTCTTCAAAACCTCTGGTATGCTTCTTACACATTACCAAAAGTATTTTGTCGTTTCTGGCCGAACGTTTCCTGTTGCACTGAGGTGGTAAACGATTTACCCAGTTATGAAGAGGGCGGCACCTCTAAATTAAGCAATCACCAATTTCAGAACGAAGGAATCAAAATTCAGCCGTCAAACGCTACCTACTAGGATTGGGACATAATCGGCACTGGTTACCTATTCAATCCTAGGCAAAAGGATAATCATTCACGACTACGTCAAGAAGTAGTGTCTATTAAATGGGCCGCGTCAATCCAAAATATACAAGTCTCTACTTTGTCACTGACACCATTTTCAGTAAATTTCTGAGTCATAAAAAACAATTGGCCAACCGAAGTGAGTTGCTATACACAATTATGAATTCGGCCAAAAACTCAACCCACTCAAGTTTGTGTTTTAAACGTAATTTGTATATTGTACTCTTATCATATTTAATACATGCAATTGAATGTCTTTTTTTTTTACATCTCGGCCGGAAGGCTGCACAGATTTTTTTCCTGGCGAGAGATAATTGATGTGCAAGTCCCGGAATAGAACTCCGGCTATACTAAAATCCTCCACGCATACTCTTTCATCGAGGAGCCAGAGCAGAAAGCACCTGACATGCGTCCAGCTTTAAAGTCCATATTTAAATGGGGTGTGATCACGCGTGAAGAACGTTCAATTACAAATTCATCGATACCAAAACGATTGTAGTGGGTTGAGCCAATCAGCTTTTATTCACAAAAATAGATAATCAAAAGGTTGCATCATCATCATTAACTGCAAAAATGATAAACTTGAAGAGTGTATGCTTTTTTCAAGAGAGGTGTGCGCAACCGCTCATTTCCGCTTTTTCTAGCGTTGAAATTCTGCATTTCGAAAAACTGAAGTATCACCAAACCGAAATTTTGAATACACAGGCGAATAGATGGCTCAATTTGAGCTAACACTCGAGGAAGACAAGAAAAATACAAAGATCAAGGAATGATGATTATTTTGTTATAATCTGATGTAATGAGTTGGTAAACGAATTAAGAGCCCCTTTTTGGAGTTTTGCTGCCAAGGGCCAGAATGAATAAAGAGGGACTGTGGCTAACTCCTGAGCACGCCACATATTGTTATATATAACAATAATATTCTTAAAACAGGAACGGAGGAGGTCCTAATGTGGTATTGACTTCCGAAGTGAAATTGATCTAGGCACTCACTATCTATCCACCGAAAATTCAATGTTTTTTTGATTTATTCATTTTGACTTCGACTTTTGAGCATAAACATGATGACGAAGCAGTATATTTAGCATCCCATGCGGAATGCTCTACTTTGGAGGCACGGAAAAGAACAGGCTAGTTTTTCGTTGAGCATGAAAAAGCAGTATTCTCGAAAGGAAAAGATTACAGCCTCACTTGGGAATTGATGGTTAAGGTGGAAGGGACCTCCCGGATTTGTCTTACAAATCCCTTAAATCCTACGTATGCTGGCTTCTCGTTATTCTGTTCGGCCCCAGTCTCCGTCGGCACCATCATCCAAAACTTGCGCTCTACCGACCTCCCACATAAGCAACAATAGTCTTTTCCAGCCCCAGTCCAGGAAGTTTCCCTAAAATGTACCTGCCGAATAGTATTGAAAAGGTCAAGAGTTCCAATGAGTCTCGAAAACAGTAAACCTTTATTTTCTTGGTATGGTATGTGTCTCAAAGCTGAGAGTTTAATTAAGGAGAGAAAACGAAAGACACAAGCTTGATTAATAAACTGGTAAACAGTCAGATTAAAAAAAAATATATATATTGAGCAAATACTATCCACTTTAGCTACTGTAGGACCTTTTAACACTACTAACTGTATAATTGTCATGTGATATACTTGACATTCTCTCCCTAACTCATATCTACCTATTCGTATTTCTGACTGAATCATCGTAACCTTTCCAAATTCCACTGGTTATTATTGTTTATATTCGGGGAACAATGGATCAAGGATCACTCCCGCGGAGTACAGTCAAAACTCGAAACCTGTCGTACATCGAGCACTGTATTCATTATAAATGAAAGAGCTACTGAACTGGGGCAGTTCGTGTTTGAGCATACATTCATTCTAGACATCTCTCCGAGAGGTAAGGGGAGCGCAGTAAAACGTAAAAGTAAGATTATGACCAATGTAATGTTAGATCTATGAGCAAAACCCATGCTTATTTTAAACAAGTAAAGGTACCTACGGGATCTAAATGGTCACTACTTGAAATCAATAATCTATCAAACTCGTATCCGGAGGTATGAAGTTGTTCAATCACAATAATCACATAGTGGGTACCTACGGGAACGCCAACAGAGCGCAGGCTGATCAAATGGAATCGTAGATGATAGAAAAGAACATTGATCGGTCATGAGGGAGAGCCCATTCCATATTAATCGGCGAAGGTGATGGAGTGCAGATGGGGTGAGTTAGCACCGAGTTATATCAGGGTTGCGATCCCTGAGGCATCATGTGCTTCCAGCCGAATACGCCGAACCTCGTTCTTGCAACGCCTGGCCCTAACTGCCTTTTAATATTCATGCCTCCTGAACTGGGAGTATCCCCAGCACGAACGTTACGCCGAGCAGGTAATTCAGAATTGATTGACTGTAGAACAGCGCCTATGAGCATTCAGTTCGGATACGAGCATCTCCAATCGTAGAGACGAGTATGCTGATGAGCAAGTCAACACTTTATTGCCTTGCTCATATCAACAATTGGGACAGTCAATTATGAAATTGATCCAATCGGACGTGTAACTATAATGATCCATAAATCTTCATATCCAAAACACACGAAACATTTCAGTGAGCGACCAGGAGCTGTCTGTCGAGTAATTGAGGCAGCTCCTGTTACAGGAGTGGAGTCATCATCGCTGAAGGGTGAATTTTCTGAAAAGGCTCAAAAGGTGTAATCAAAACCCATCCATCTTTCCCTTTAGCTCTCCAGTCCTCTCTTAATTTTCTTGTTATTTTGGGCAGTCGTGAGAGCCCTGAGCCTTGAATCAGTTCGAATTCCTTTCAATCTCCCCAAATTCTATACAAAGAAGAGCATTATACAAAAGCACAAAGCTAAATGAACTGTATACAAATTATAAAGGTAACAGAAGTGCCGTAATTTGTCTGCCGCTCTCCGGCAAAGCGTTTGAATGTTTTCTGAGAATAGCTTCAGAACATGAAGTTGAATGTTGTTTTGCATAACGAAAATAATCTTATGAGATTTGCAGTTCTTATTGAAGAGTAATCGAGGGTCATGTATCAGGATCCCTTACTTTGCGCCTCAGAAATAAACGAAATGGAGCTGTTATTGAAATGCCTCCTACCAGCAATTTGGTCTCCGAAGGGGAAGCCGTCCCATTGGAGGAGCACCTGTAGGCGTAGGGGGGATAGCAGGCAGCGTAGGCAATCGCGTGTGCTATGACAGTTTGGTCCATCGTCCCGGAGAAGAGAGCCAAATCCAATGGGCCTTGGGCCATCGCAGGGACGTCCTCACCACCGTGTGTAGCCCACTGACGGGGCACCGCCGAACTGTGGACTGCGTTTTTCTCACTCCCCGTCAAGTTAGCAGGCACAGCGCGAGGGGTGGTATACCCGGGCCCATTTCCATACAGCAACGTCCAGTAGGGAAGACCATCCACGTCTGAGAGCTTTGTATCGATTCCTGCAAACAAGATCACCGTTTGATTTAGTGTACATAACACACAGATATCATCTGCACCGACATGATGATTCTGTTTAAAGCCGATGGTGTAATTTTTTGTCTCCCAACCGACCTACTTTTCCATTTACCTCATCATAATCATTTTCAACACTTGCTGTAACTATTAACGGACTCCTGGGATACCTCTACTGAGCCAATTTTTAAACCCCGACCGTTGAATGATCTATACACCTACAGATTGAAAACTATAAGTGTATGCCACCCATAGGTCACAGAAACGGACAGAACAAAGCTGTTATGGATTTCCGAACATCTAATCCAATAAGTTTTTCATTCGCCTATACTTCCTCGAATTAGCCGACTTTCCTCTGAGCCAACTTCATTTCCCATCCATTCCTCTCCTCGAACACAAACGCAAGGCACGATAGTAAAATCGCCATGTGCATGGAGAATCATTTCTTCAACATGGAAAAAGTGGGGGAAACAGTGGGTGTGCCGGGTCCCAGACCCATTCCAATCGATTCAGGGTGTAGACTTCAGTGGAAAATAATACCCCACACGCCTAGGGACCAGAAATCTCGAAAACACACATTCCAAATGGGTAGATAGGTACCCATTTAGACCCATAACCTCCTCCAGAAGGCTTCAATCGTTCCGGGACCCACTTCATTGGATTCAGCATCCACAGTTTAGTGGAAAATGAAACCCCACACGTCTAGGTACCAGAAATCTCGAAATTCCATTCTTCAAAATACACATTTTGACCCCTACCTCTCCCAAACAGATCGGGCTGAAAAGTTTTGAGAACCAACTAAAGCCGGAAACGGACCCCTGACCCAAATTTCAAATTTTTAAGCAATTATCTACTACCAAAATCGGTGTGGACAGCGGATGGAAATTTGCTCATTTTGATCTAGACACCTTGAAACGTCCAGAAAAAAATTTTGGGCTAAATTGGAGAGATTAACTTTATGCATGAAAACATAGGTTGATAATTCAAGGATCCAATCGATTTTGCGTCCAAAATTTAGTGGAAAATGATACCCCACACGCCTAGATCGCTGAAAATCATGAAAATCCATTTTTCAAAAAAAAACAGTTTGACCCCTACTCTCACCCCAACCCAAATTTGGTCCGATCAGGCTGAAAAGTTTTGAAGACCGACTAGAGCCGGAAACGGGTTCTTGACGGCGGATGGACATTTGCAAATTTTGATTTAGACATTTTGAAACACTAAATATTTTTTTCTATTTCGGGCCGAATCGGAGAGATTGACTTTTTGCATGAATACACAGGTTGATTATTCAAGGAATAACTAACCAAAAAACCCCTCAATGTGACCAGTCGGTACCGAGCGCGTCTTTTTGGAAGAAGGCACCTGCTGAGAATACATGAGTTGAAAATCAAAATTTCGCTTCACATTTTACGCGTAGTTGTTTAACAAATGAGCTCTAATGATGACATAAGTTTCATTGTTTGTACGCCGCTCGGCCTCCTCATTTTAATAAAATCGCAAGATCTAGACAATTTCTTGATAACATGAGTAGTAACGGCAATGAATAACATCTCAGTTGGCTTTAGAGAGAAGGCGAAGGTAACGAGTCGATTAACTCAACTAACTAGGCTGTGCATCTCTAGAGAAGACGGAAGGTAAGTAATCCTCGCTAGGTGGGTCGAGAGGCAGCACCTTTGATGTTGGACGTCATTGTTAGAAATCCCCTTGAGGGCAAAAGCATTGTCTCGAGTCAACAAGGACCGCTCAAGCGACTGAATACCGAGTTTCATCTTCAACTACTTCAGCCTGACTATTTGCTTCTCTCTTGCACCATTAGTTATCTTGTGAGAGATATTTGTCCATCAACGGTCGAATAAGGTTTGTGTCTTTAGTCATATACGATATTATTTTTTTCTGATATTATGCTTTCGCAACGTCAGTGCCATATTGAATCCAACAAAGTACTTCTTTGTATGATGGTCACACTTAATTACAATTATATATACCCCCTAAATTCTTAAGGCCAGGGAAACTACTTATATCACACCTACTGATACGGCAGTTAACATTTGTGGACTGAACAGTCCAGGTCCAGTGGTTAGAACATTCTGTATTTCGCTCTCCTGACTAGTGTTCAAACCGGAAATTCCCACAGGCGTTCCGACTTATGAGCTTTTGATGTGAACCCTTGTGCAACTTCCAGCCGACTAACGAGTTTTGAAAAGAATCCACGCTTACATTCAACCTTCCGTCTCATTCTCCGTTCTGAGGTGGTAAGGTTTCTGGCTATTTCGTTTGCACCTAAACCTTCGCGGATTTTTCTCTTTCCGCCCGCCGGTGGTGTTTTATTGAAAATACTCCGGCCCGTTTGACGGGTAAGAGGGGCTTTTCCGTGGTAGCAGAATGTCCATTATTAGCTTTCTGAAACCTCTTTCACCTCCTTTTTAGAGGCAATGTGCCCTGTTGGCAGTGATGAAATGAGACGGAAAGAGGCTGCACAAAGGTACGTATTACCGAGGATTGTGGCGTCAGTTGAAACCGATTCTTGAGAAACTTTTCCCAAGATCTTTCCTTTGTTCTTGAAGGTAGCTGTCCAGATTGTTGAAATAATTCCAAATCGAGATAGCAACTGACCTGAGATGACAAAACCACAAATATTTTATTTTATTTCAAAATATAGGTATGCCTGCAAAAAGCGCGCGTTCATTTTCAATTACGTGGTATCATTATAGAGAAAAATAATCATTCGATATTTCTTACCGAACAAAAGGCACTCAACCTTTGCTAATACAAGTTTCACGCGGAAGGAAATGTATAAATATTTTGAATTGGCTTTTGGTTGGTTATACCTTGAATGATGTTTTCATGCAAAAAGTCAATCTCTCCGATTCATCCTATGAATTTTTCCTGGACGTTTCAAGATGTCTAAATCAATATAATCCAATGTCCGTCCGCCGTCCACGCCGACTTTGGTAGGGTAGACTTTGGTGGGATATCATTTTCCACTAAATTCTGGACGCTGAATCCAATGAGGCGGGTCTCGAAACGATCGGTGCCCTCTGGATGAGGCTATGGGTCAAAATGGATGCCTATTTACCCATTTCGAATGTGTGTTTTCCAGATTTCAGGTACCTAGGCGTGTGGGGTATCATTTTCCACTACATTTTGGACGCTGAATCCAATTAAATGAATCCCGAAACGATTGGCACCCTTTGGATGTGGTTATGAGTCAAAATGGGTACCTATCTATCCATTTCGAATGTCTGTTTTCGAGATCTCTCGTACCTAGGCGTGTGGGGTATCATTTTCCACTAAATTTTGGACCCTGCATCGATTGGAATGGGTCCAGGACCCGCCACACCCACTGTTTCCTCCATGTTGAAGAAATGAATCTCCAGGCGCCTGGTCCGAGGTTTTGTATAAATCTGATGACTCGAGATCATGATAAATGTATGGTTGGTTAATCGATTAGTGGACAATGGCGGCTGCTTAGACAGCTAGGAGGTTAGACGGTCTCCTTCTACAATCTAAGAAGTACTTAAATTCAAAAATTCCTCTTTCAAGTGATTAAAGGCAAAAGGATAAGTACGAGTAGATCTACATGGAAAAGGATTATCCAAGCGTTGGGATTTGATCTTCCTGTAATATTTCTCTAAACCTATTCGATGATTTGAATGCCTATTTTCAAACTAACGCTACTCCGACATACCGAAAAACTCACTGGCTAATCACTTTGATAATACATGACTGTTGTTTCCGCGAGTTCCGTTTTAGATTCCACTTTCTCCAAACTTTGCAGAGCAAAACGAATTCTGCTAGTCTTACAAAGAAGCCTGCGGCATGGTAACTTTTTCTTATTTGAAATCTGATAAGACATTTAATTCCTCTGGAATAGTTACGCTTATAATACTCAGACGACTTGAGCTCCGTTTCTCTCATTTTATTCCCCTCGGGAACGGCAGCCTTCCAGAACCAATTTTCAAGTTTTTGTATTAGAGTCATTGAAATTGGAACGTAATAACACGCAACCCATCATTCTGAGGTAATGTTTTCACTTCTCTGTGTACTAACTGGAACATATTCGTATAAATGGGAAAATGCGTTTGTTTAGGTCCTTACTGACGATACCCAAGCAGTGCGCTGTGGTAATTTCAGAAAAATAACTTTCCGTGTCATGCAAAGAGATCATTCTAATGGTGGCCTAATTATTCAATCAGATACTATCGCCACTTATCTGTTTTCCCCTCATTCCTCTCTCGAACCGTGATTGTAACATACGGAAATTATTCATACCAAAATAATATTGTACGAGCGACAGAAATCAAAACAACACAAACAATAATTCAGTAATATAATAGTAGGTACCTACGTATCTAAAATTAGAATCGTTCTGTTCCGTTCCAGCTCCCACTCTAACCCTTGATTTTCATGTTACATACATCATGGCTGATAACTCGTCTCATGAGGATAGAGAATAAATTATTATCCTTAGGAAAACGGTTAAGGGATGAAAGAGCACTTAGCAATATCCAGGTATTGTGTGAGAAGCCTCATTGTAGAAAAGCGTAGGTGGACCCTTTTCATGTACAAAACTCTCGACTTATAGCTTCAGTGTCGTTTGCTTTTGAACCAGCACCTTCTCTCGGGAATACGCAAAACGCCGTTTTCTGCACCGATGAAAAGAAAAAGAGGAAAGGAAATGGTGCGCTGCGTAAACGGAAATACAATCACTAAAAAAAGGAAAGGACCTCGCTCTTCTCGGGGTATGACGTCTCTCGTTCCGGACCTACACCAGGAAGGTTTATACCGCGATTCCCCATACACTGAAATATTTGCCAGGTCCTTTCCAAGTAACTACTTACGACCACGAACGTTAGCCGTACCTTCGAAGCTTCATGCATAACTAGGACCCTAAACTTGTAGTTGACCTTCTCTCCGGAGCAGCCTCTTCCAGTTCCCCCCTATGTCGCGGAGTTTTCCCCTCATATACCGTCGTGATATCACCCTTACATCCCCACGGCCGTTAAGGATAAGTTAGAGCTCTCATTTACAAAGGATTATGGCCCCAGTGTGCACGGTTTCCTGCTCCAATCTTCTTGATTGCAGATTTTTTTTTCGTAACTCCGAAAAAAATGGTCTTGGAGGCCGTTTGCTTGTGTTGGAACAGAAAAATATGCGAGGCCTCTAAATATTGTATTTCGTCGGACTTTGTGAGCGGAGGAATGGCATATCTACAGGACAATAACAACACAGTATTAGATAGTTATAATAACTCGCGGATTCATCAAACACGGTAGGCATATCACACAGAAGGTCCTCAATAATCATTTGTATGCATGTTTGTATGGAGTAGAGAGTACGCTGGTTCCTTGTAAAGCAAGTAAGTTGCTATTCTCAACCTATGACTGTGTGAGCAGACGGTGCTTGTCTGGTGCTGCCTTCATACTCCCAGAAGACATATTGTGAGTGAATTCCTGACGAGCATTATTTTTCTTGTCTCTCTTCTTTCGCCACATTCGAGAGGCTCCTTCTGTACAAACGTATAAAAATTACTTTTATGCTCGTCGGTAGATACCCCATGATACATTCGAGAATACATCTTAGGTAGCAAACACCAATAGACGCTTATTTAAGGAGAAAAAAAATTGAAGTACATAAAAATAATAGCCAACATCACACTATCTACCGAAGATTTTCATTTTTCTGTGGTTGTTTGGGACTACCGATTGAGACGTCACAGTGCGGGGAATAATGATTCCATCAAAAGGGAATTACCAATATAACGTAATACCTCAACAATGGAGGCTATAAAAGATGATGTTCGAATAGCAAAAGAGAAGCCAAAATCTTTCTCTCAGCCCTGTAAGAGGAAATGGCGGAACAAAGCTGAATTCTCTTGGGATTCGGCTAGAATGAAATTCCTCCGCGCGCACTACTGGAGTTCGTGTAATAATCTCAACGGGAAATGTTATACCTGTTTATCCCTTACGATCTCTCCGGTACAAAAGGCAACCTCTAAGTCCATATTATAAAGATATCTCGGATGTCGAACCTTCAGCGGAAATCATAGCTATAGAATTCCTACGTCCGCTCCTTCGGTTTATGACGTTCGTATACCTTCTGTCTCCTCCAGCTCCCACCCGACTCGAGCTTTATCTTCCTTTCCAGGGATATGCGTAACGCCGTGAATAGTAAATCAATACGATTTGTCATTTTGGTTCCTCACTGAACGAGAAAACTTATAACTTTGTTCTCTGAGTATGTACGAGAAGTCCGTATAACATGAATTTACACGGGCCCTGGCTGCTTACAGCTTCGATAAACAACCTAAATTCTGGATCTTTTCTGGTAAATCATATAATACATTGGTACAGGAATAGGCTCAAGGAACACCATACCATAAGACAATATTACTGAGATTATCCACTCAGTCCTCACAGAATGAACACCACTCACATCTAATAGAATATTACGAATGGTCGCGGGTGCCCGTATAATTTCAAATACATTACATATCCCAATAAGAATTAAAAAAAAAAAAAATAATAATAATAATAGTAATAAAAACAAAGTCACGAAAGTTTTCATATTTGCGCAGGTAAAAATCCTTTAGCCAGTCGTGGGATTCGAAACTAGGAGGTGAACCGCAACAGCCACCCACTGCCTCTGGGCTACACGCGATCCACACAAGTAGATTTAATGAGCATCTTTAAGGAATGACCGGTAAATAGATGAATCTATCGAAATTCCCAATTCCCGAAGGTTCTATAAGGATAAAAGATTGAAACTGCGCTTATTTAGTTAACTCGTTAGCACATTTTCGAAGTCTGATTAGACCGAAAGAAAGATCTCATATCTTTTTTGATTCCAAATAAATACTTGCATAAACCAGCGTAGTTGTCTATTTTATTTCTTCATTTGTCAACGTAATTTACTCGTTGGATTTTGGTTGCTTATTCCTTGAATAATCAACCTGTGTTTTCATGCAAAAAGCCAATCTCTCCGATTCGGCCCAAAATTTTTTTTTGGATGTTTCAGTGTGTAGATCAAAATTAGCAAATGTCCGTCCGCCGTCCGCCTTCCACGCCGACTTTGAAAGTAGTAGAAATAATTTAAAAAATCTGAAATATTGGTCAGGGGTCCGTTCATGCCTCTAATTGGTCCTTGAAACTTTTCAATCCGATCGGGCCAAATTTGGGTGGGGTAGGGGTCAAAATGTGAATTTTGAAAAATGAATTTATTAGATTTTTTGAAATCTAGGTGGGTGGGATATCATTTTCCACTAAATTCTGGACGCTGAATCCAATGAAAAGGGTCCCAGAACGAATGGCTCCCTCTGGATGAGGTTATGGGTCGAAATAGGTGCCTATCTGCCCATTTCGAATGTGTGTTTTCGAGATTTCTGTAACCTAGGCGTGTGGGGTATCATTTCCCACTAAATTGTGGACCCTCAATCGATTGGAACGGGTCCGGGACCCGCCACACCCACCGTTTCCATTTTCCCCATGTCGATGGAATGTATCTCCATGCGCCTGGTCCGAGGTTTAAGTTAGTCCCCATGCACCTGGTCCGAGGTTTAAGTTAGTCCCCATGCGCCTGGTTCGAGGAATGACCAACCCGTGTGTAAGAATTTGCAGCGTTTTTTATTTGTGAGAACATCAATTATTATGTCTGCTCATGATGAGGTCTAATCGTAGCTTTTCTAGTGTTACTGAATCGTATTATACTCTTCAGTATTTCTCATTTTATAGTAGCATAAGCTATAACCATCAAGGTCACCAAAATCACCAATCATTTACGGGGATGATCTAAGGGCATCACATATTACGCCAGACACATGGATGTTACGCCCTTCATCCCATATCTTAAGGGAAAGGAGATCATGTTATGATTATAGTCCTTTCGGCATTAAATCGATAAACATTTTCAGAAGCGGCGGCTGTTCTTAGAGACTCAATTAATAGCTAACCAGTTATACTCGGACGAACGCAGATTAATGAAATAAGCTAACTAGATATGCTATTAATGCGGCGCCATACACGTGATATGACTTATACCCACTCGAAGCTCAGCATTGAACGAGAGAGTTTGTTTCATAATCATCCCACAAGCCACCGTGGAACGGTAATGACGATAGAGATGTTCCGGATCCATACTTAATCTGCAGTCGTTCACCGTGGTGAACATTTACCCTACAACATACTGGTTCTTCCAAGTTCATCTATCGTTCGCGATGCGCTCAAACAGACTGATCGCGGTTTCCCGGAAAACGGCAAAACTCCGAGTCCTAGCCAGCGATAAGCTGGAGCAATTAGGCAGCTATTCGAGTTCAATGATACGTGAACATCATTAGCCCTCCGATTGATTATGACGAGGGGGTTGGAGAGGACCGAGATACGAACCTAATCAGTGAAACGCGAAGAGACGGACGGGCGGAGAATTATGGAGCATTCAATAAAGATTGCACACATCATCATGTGTGTCTGTCAGCCACTTGGCCAAATCCAAGTTGTCCGAACTGACGGAGGAATCAGATTGCATTGATTAGAATTTTGTTAGGGAATAAACTTTGTTCAAAGACAGTCGGTGAGAATAAATCAAAGCAGGAATCGCTTGGCTCTTCAATCGCAATTTTGTTGCTAATCTATGTCTTGCTAATCAAATCGAATTCAAGCAAGTATCGTAAGATCGTTGTGCTGCAAGACCCAAACCCCCATTTGGGGGGTATACATCCTGTCTACGTATCATAGATACTGACCCGTATAACTGAAATACTAAATCCCCATTCATAAGCGTGAACTCATGGGCTTATCGGCTGTAATTTCGCCAAAAACGAATACGATTTGTGCGCAATGAATGTGCTTCCTCTTTACTAGGGTAAACAATGCGACTGTTGATTCAACATTAAAACTGTGCCGCGTATGGTATTTCGACGAGATTATGAGGCATGACGGTCGGCCCCTTGCTCAGTTATTGAACCTTAAGGCCGAGAAAGAACTATTGGTGGATTTTTTGTTAGTCCGCTACAACCATCGATCAGTCTGAAAACTAATCCTTCACCAGCTGGTCGACCATCACGTTGGCGGTGAAGCATGAACTAAATAAGTAATCTATTTTCAACTTAGACGAACTCACAAATTACCTACCTGAAACATTAAAAAAACAAAACCCTGAAGTCCTGGAGAAATGGGATTGTGGGAGTGAGAGTGGCTTCACTAACTTCAAACCTCAATTTTTACAAATGCCAAAAAAAAGTCGTTCTTGATTGAAAAAATAATGATAATAAGGAATTAATTACATTGTTAAGATACTTCAAAATTCTTAAAAATTGTTAATGTTAATTTTATTACAATCTTAACTCACTAGAACGGCCAAGACACTGGCTCTATGCTTTCCAGTGGTATACTCGAAAAAAAAAAAAAAAAAATTTGGCTGAGATAATCAGATTTGAGTTTCAAGAAAAATATTGGTTTAGACATGAAAAGCTACGTTTTTTTGTCTAAAGTCGACTAGCGGCATAAAAAAAAAGTTTAACATCGTAATTCACGTGTTTTGAGGATGAACCGAAGGGTAACATGCCCTCCGAACGTTGAATAAAATGGGCTGGATCTTCGAATGGCGGTCTCGTCTTGACAAATGCTGGTCAGATAAATGGCACAAACCATGTATTTTGTGCCTCATCAAGGGTGAAAAGTTATTAATTATTGGGAGCCAGAAAAGACATCTCCCTAGTGCAGGGCGAAACTTGTGTTGCACTTGTGTGCTGGAACAAGCATGGTGTACTGTCATAAAGGCAGTGTCTCTACAGACCGTTGAAGTTGGTCACATAAATTATATAAACACCGCATGGATCGGTAAGTTCCTCTCGATTTTCATGTTACTTGAACAGCTCGATTGGTTTTCATTTACTAGGGTTATAAGACCGTGACATGCAATTTTGAAACAACACAGAAACTGTCGGGTATTAAAAAGAGTGCTTTGGATGAACTCCTTAACCGCTATCTACTACTGTAAAATACAGTGGAGATGAAATCATTGCCATTACCTATTTCAGTACATTATTTTCCATTACTTCACCAAGATTTAGGGCGTCGTACTCTCCAGAGAGGAAAGTTTTAAAGCGAAGCGATTGCGTCTCCCGAGACCATAAAGCGAGCGGGATGAGTTTTTTACGCTTTCAGTTCCCCCACCGATCCTCCAATTCTCCTCCTAACAACCTCAAATTTATAACCGGCCGTCTTCTCAGTGATAGCGCGTAGGTAACTATGACCCTCTCAGTCAAATGAGAACAAAGTGGGTTAAAAATTGTTTCAGTTATGTCCGGCAGGATTTAAAACTAGTTCAGGGGTGACCGGAAAGCAGAAAAGAGCTTCACCCAAGTTAAAAATCACGATTTATGGGAAAAGTTTCGCATGAAAGTTATTAGACTCTCAACTAAACGGCCCTTCCTGCGGGCCCAGTTAAACATTAATGCGAGAAGCTGGTTTTCCACTACGAGAATGGTTTTGATGATTTCCAGCGGCTTATCATCATAAAATTGAGGACAATGGGAGCTGTATCGACTATCGAAACTCCTAGAGCATTAGAAGCTCAAGCAAATGATAAACGCCCGCAATAAAATCCTTCCCAATCAAATAGCACTACATAAGCTAAAAGCCATGCCGTTAAAAGGAAAAAAATGTACATCGAGCCGCCGAGTTGGTCTCTACAGCACTGAACTAATATTTAATCAGTTATTCCCAGAATAAATTAGACGCATCAAATTAAAACGGTGATCATGTAGTGATGATCTAGGGAAATCGATACCGGTAGTTTCGCCAATTCACAGGATATAATCATGGTCTCCGACTCTGGCGGGTGAAAATAACTTACAAAAAAGGAAATGCCTTTCATTTTCCTGTATATTAATTATCGAACAAGTTCCTCAAGTACATCAAAACAAGGATCTACATATGACTATTCTCCCACGTGTTTCAAACTCCGCAAAGAGAGTCGACCATTTAAAATACCCATGCGACCAGAATAACGAGGAGACGAATTTCTAAGGCAAAGTTGAAACAGAGAGCTTCCTTCCTCCAGCCAACAATTTTCACTGGGTCCTAAAGTTCTCATACAATATGACTCATGTGCTTCCCACAATAAAGCTTTCTGCGGGTCTTTTCACGCTCCGTGCCCTGAGCCACACTCCGTCTCATTTTCCGACCCCGCTTAGCGTAAGGACGAAAGAGGAAGGAGACAATGAGGTTAAATAATTTTTCTTGTTGACTTAGCGACCTTCCCTATAAACCCTAACATACTACAGTTGCATTTCTGGCAGCATCGTTACGGTGCGGGAAGATGAAATGATGGGTACCTGCTCAAGTGGGCAGAACTGTATCCGAGTGGAAGCGTGTCATTAGAACCGAGGGACTCATCATAACTCACTTCCCAACCCACTGCACGACTAGCTATGAATTCTGAACTGTGACCATTGTGTTTATTTCAATGATGGGAAACTTGTCCGAGGCTCACTGACTCTCCAAGGGATGAGTTAGCCATTCCCACAAGACAAGTTACATAAGGAGTATTAAAATAATAGATCTGGGAAGAACATATGCTCGAGCAGGCTATAGTTGGGGAGGGGTAGCTGAGCTGAGGAGAGAGAAGTTAGCACGGGGTTTGGTGAGGGGGAGGGGGGTTATATGGTCAACCAGACAAGCTGCTCGGTTGAACATCATTTCGTTTCTCTCACTAAATTAGGATTTTTCTCCTTCTTTCGGTGCATGCAAAAATGTATTTCAAATAAAAAACTGCAAATTCATCCACACGGGTGGGTTATCCTCAGACCAGGCACATGGAGACTCATATCATCAAAATGGGGAAACAGTGGGTGTGGCGGGCCCCAAACCGATTACAATCGATATTTAGTGGAAAACGATACCCTACACGCCTAGGTATCAGAAATCTCGAAAACACATATTCAAAATGGGTAGAGAGATACCAATTTTGACCCATAACCTCTTCCGGTGGGTGCCAATCGTTCTGGGACCCATTTCGTTCAATTCAGCGTCCAAAATTTAGTTGAAAATCATAACCCACACGCCTAGGTACCAGAAATCTCGAAAACACATATTCAAAATTGGTAGATGGATACATATTTTGACCCATAACTTCGGCTGGTGGGTGCCAATCGTTCTGGGACCCATTTTATTGGATTCAGCGTCCAAAATTTAGTGGAAAATTCATATCATATCCACTCGCCTAGATTGCCCAAAATCTCGAAAATCCATTTTTCAAAAAACACATTTTGACCCCTACTTTGCCAAAATTTGGCTCCAGATGGAATGGGTCCGGGACTCGCCACACCCGCTGTTTCCCCCCCTTTTCCTCATGATGAAGAAATGAGTCTCCATGCGCCTGGTTTTTGATCTAGACACCTTGAAACGTCTAGAAAAAAATTTTGGGCCGAATCGGAGAGGTTGACTTTTTGCATGAAAACATAGGATTGATTATTCAAGGAATAACCAACCAAAATCACGTCAAGACTATTCAAACAACCTATAATACGTAAAACGAGGTATGTAATGCAATGTACGTAATACTCGTATGTAATCAAGCTTGAAAGCTTGAGTAGTTTGAACCCGGCCGGGGTACCATTTTCCAATAAATTCTGGGAGATTGAGATAGGTAACGGACCGATTGTGGCACAATAGGTGAGTGGCACTTATATATTACATCGAACACGAACGTATTGTCCGGTCAGCCCACCCGTGGTTATCCTAAGGTACTCCTCTGAGTCCTCACTTCGATACGGGTGAACAAGTTGGGGAAACGTTGATGAGGAGAGAATTCAGGAAGTATTCCCAAACATAATAGCGAGAGCTCAAAAGTTAAATTAATTGGATCGATCAGACTTTGGTTGGGTTTCTCAACAGTTTGGGGATAGTTATCCTAGTCCGCAAGAGGCACAAGAATCTCTGTTCCTGTCCTTTATTGGTACTCACCCACCGAGTTCCATTCAGTTCCACTAACGACCGGCCGTTTTGTCAGGGAAGCAGGGCGCATTGTCCACAGTTGGGACAAATGCAAGGCTTTGAAAACGACAGGGTCAGTTCCAATAGGTTACCTACCCTTCACGTGACTCGCAAGACAAATTAATCGATGATTGTCCGGCAATTGCTACCAAACACCTTCACAATCATGAACTTCAGCCCCTACCTATGCGTGATGTTCTTAGAAAATAACATCGTTTCCAACGTCCAACATTTGTGATGAGATCAGCAATGAGCATTCGCCAAGCTCAACTGTAGCGTAAGTTCACCCTTCATGGCTTTGGAATAGGAGTAGTTGCTTCGTAATGAATTGGCAGAGCAATCAGGATATTACTCTGAACTGGTTTTTGATCATTTGAGCCGTATGCCAAATTACACGTATTTCGCAATTGCCTCTCTTTGCAATTTCAAGCGCTAGAACGAGCTCATTTCACTACAGTCCCTCAACAAATCTACTTGATCATCAAGATCAACGCTTACTTGATCTACTAAATGGCATTGTAAAAACTAAGGGGAAATCTAGCCGAACATTTGTGAGCAAACTTGATACATAATTGAACCTCAAGTGAAGCAAATTTTTGTTAAGTACGTCGTTCCTTCCCGTTGAGTCTTGATAAATGTATTCTCTACTTGGGAATAATAACAAAATACTAACAATCGCCGAATTCCTCGGTTATTGTTGCGATCTTTTAGAGGGAAAGTGTTCACTGTTTCCAGTTTTATTTTGCTTGTTATGAGGTGGTATGAATGCGTGCTTTATGGGACAACGACGAGAAAGATATTAGAAATTGAAGGATTAAGTTAAGCATTAATTTGAGCAAATTGAAAAAAAAAGGTTTTTCCATATACAGGCTTCTATAAAACCTCCAAAGTTTACGTGATGGAAGACGCTCGTGAACGAAAGATCGGTTTCTCCAAGTAATCATTCTGGGTGCAGTGCAAGAATTTAATAAAGCCTGGCACGAAGACCTCCTTATGAAGTATAAAGAAGGTGCTGCCTCACTATTCTGTGGAGCTCTACTTCTCTACTCTACTCTACGGGGCGCTGTCCGGTACCACACATACAATACGGGCAAATAAGACCGTTACCAGATACAATAAGCTGGCACAAGTGAGGCAAAGGATTTAGGTATGTAAGTTGAGAATTATACTCAATGGTACGGACTCTTCCTAGGTTTTCAAGTGCCAGCTCTGCTTGATGATGATGCGGCAGATTCCGGATAGATAAATTTCTGATAGATTCCGTAATAAGTAGCTCTTGATGATTCATACTTTTTTCAACTAGTAACGTACGAGGCCATTCTCGTCGACTCTTTAGGCATGCACCCTATCTAAGCTCAATCATATTTTAACAGATCGAGTTTAATTGTTACTAAAGCAATCAAAAAGTCATAAAAACAGGTTACACCCGTTCATCCTGACTTTACAACAAGGTTATATGTAATCAAAAGGCATTCAACCGGTGATGGACACCAAATGTTGAGCGATCGATATAGCAGTTGACGACGTCGCTTGATTTTGAAGCGTGAGCCAGCAATTAGTTGGAGTACAAGACAGAGGGACTGAAGTTTTGGCAGACGAGCCTGTGAATTAATTATTAGTTTGTACGGTGAGTTAGTGTGCAGCAGGAGGGTGAAGAGTGAGGGACGATGATGGGACGCCTGAGTAAGGGATACGGCAGAAGGTCTCGGGTCGGGTACTGAGGGGAGGGGCATACAACATGTGGCTATCCCGACGCCTTTCAGAGTAACAACTTTGGAAGCGCCTCTCCCTAAATCCCTAATGTGATTAGGACAAGTTGAAGCCAGATCAGGAGGGTGAGGAAGTCGGAAAAACTACCGGTAAAATCAGAGTGGTGAACCAACTTTTCTCTCCTTTAAACACTAGTGGAACCGGAGCAGCTCTTCGCTTCTTTTAACCAAATTTTAGCTAGCCAATTTAACACTCATTGTCGTCCCACTCTACTCCAAGAAACGGTTAATACGATTTCTCCGCAAAGGAAATGCCTTGCTACAGATGTGAAATCTACCATGTCTCATTTCGTATAAATACATAAATATTCCAACTAAGTTCAGAAAATGAATGCTCAGCTGTGTAGAAAAATCTGAAACGGAATGTGTTCATCAGCTAAACCACTAAATATAGGGATTTTCGATAGCCGGATTATGGACCATCCTGACGAATAAAAAATCTGCAAATTCTTACACAAGGGTTGGTTATTCCTCGAACCAGGCACATGGAGACTAATTTAAACCTCGGACCAAGCGCATGGATATTCATTTCTTCAACATGGGAAAAATGGGGGAATCAGTGGGTGTGCCAGGTCCCCGACCAATTCCTATCGATTCAGGGTCCAAAATTTGGTGGAAAATGATTCCCTACACGCCTAGGTATCACAGATCTCGAAAACAGACATTAGAAATGGGTAAATGGGCACCCATTTTGACCCATAACTTCTTCCAGTGGGTGCTAATCGTTCTGGGACCCATTTCATTAGATTCAGTGGAAAAAAAATAAAAATAGTGGAAATTGATATCCCTCTCACCTAGATCGGACAAAACCTCGAAAATCTTTTTCAAAAAACACATTTTGACCCCTACCCCACCCAAATTTGGTCCAACCGGGCTGAAAAGTTTCGAGGACCGTCCCAGGCCGGAAACAGACCCCTGACCCAAATTTTAGATTTTTAGAAAATTTTCTATTACCGAAAGCGGAGCGGACGGTGGACGGCGTACGGCGGAGGGACATTGACCTTTTTGGTTGGTTATTCCTCGAATAATCAACCTATGTTTGATGTAGACACCATGATACGTCCAGAAAAAAATCTTGAACCGAATCGGAGAGGTTGACCTTTTGCATGAAAACTGGTTGATTATTCAAGGAATAACCAACCAAAACCAGATCAGATCATGTAATGGAATGTTTCTCACCGAAAATAGGGTTTCCGCGAGGAGTAGCCAGGCCTCCCATCGTGAGGACGTGGGAATGATCCGATGTGACCACGATGAGAGTCTCCGACTGGTCGACCGACTCGAGAATACTCAGCAGGGCTTCTTCAAGGACCAGAGTCTCGTCCAGAGCTCGGTAGGGATTGTTGTAGTGGTGAGCGTGGTCGATCCTCCCACCTTGAAAAAATGATAACACAAATGTTTTCACAGTTTGTACTGTTTCAGATTCATCTGATTGGGTTTTCATGATAAGATAACTATTGGCTAGTTGTCTACAATTTACGAAAATTAAATGTGTATGTTTCAGAATTTACACTAAATTTACTCTCACAATTGCTTCAAAATCAGAAGTGGCAAAACTTTAAGCTGAAAATAGGAACAATCGGTGTTTTGGGGGTTACCTTTGATTTTGCTTAAAAAATACATCGAAGTAAAAAATTACTGACATCCCCAATATCCATGACGTAACTCTCGAATCATGGCATGGAGTTGTCATTAGGCCCCCTATATTATCAATTTAGCATGGCAGAGCACGTCCGGACTGGTCTCAAGGACTCCTCCACTTATCAATGAGGAGCCTAATTTCAACTAAAGCTGTAATGGTTGAGCCGGTTTGGAGCCAAAATGACTGAAACGTTGGTTAGTTACCCGTATCTTCACCCTTTATCTGCTCTGTGTTCCCTTGATAAGCGGATCTGGAATGAAACGCTGACAAAAGAGTAGACAACTGGAGCAGAACGCAGTGAGTGGATTGAGGATAAGGGAGCGCGGGAAAAGTAAATGATGTATAGTCAACTTGCCGTTCGTACATTGACGAAACCTTCCAGTTTCCTGTTACTCATGCCTAAGTACGCTTGTAAAAAAAAGGAGGGAAAAAGCGGTTGGAGATGGAACTTTGCGTTAAAAGGACTGAAAGAAGAGTACGCGAGAAGCAAGGGTACGGGTGTTGGAGAATGGGGAGGGGGTGGGTTCGAAAGCTTTAGGTCGAGGGAAACGAAGAAAAGAATCAAGCTTCCTATTCCCTGCCACGTCCTCGTTTTTACTCGTGTTGAATAATCATAACCGCCGGTTTTGACGGTGAATATTACTAAGCGACCAACCTTCATGAAAAACGCCGAGATCATACCTTCTTTGGTCGTGTCCCTTCAATGCAAAGAGTCTGACGATGTCAGAGAGAAACGACCTAAATCTTCAGGGTTTGGTATTGATCTGCAGAAGGTAGGCAGCTACAAAACTCAGCGATAACGTTGGTCATAGCGATAAGGTATGTACCTAATAATGCCAATTTACACGAATTATTTTCCGCATGGATATTGGTGTTATCTACGTATGGTGACATTGCGCAGATGTACGAATATAAGAACATTTTAGCCGATCCGATGGATAGGATGTCTTCCTCTGTAGGGCGTGAAATCTCGAATCTATCTCGTCGGTCACCAAGTTTTCTTGAAACACGGCTTCGACCAAGTTTTGCTTCTGGCTCGGTAATAAGTTTTGCCTGATCGCCTCTATAATCTGACCCAACACTCAGATCACCCAGACTATTAGCAAGCAATTTTGTGAGCACCTCGAAATGTCCCTAAGAATAGAAGAACTTTCACCATTTACCAGGTAAAACCGTGCTTTGAATTCACTTCAAATAATGATTTGAAAAAGTTTAGATGAACCACAAAAGAACGACAATACTCAAATTTTATAAAATAATAATTTATTGTCACATTCGAACTCTGGTTAAGATAACGGTGTTGTTAAAAAAAAATCTCCCATTTTCATAGTAACCACCTAAATATTTTTCAGTTTTCGTCGGAATCAAAATTCATTATTTTTTGTTCATAAAAAAAGATACCTCTTTGTGATTCTTGGTCTCCATGAATCACGAAAAACTCTTTTGAAAATGCCAAGCCTCCGTCTGCAGCGATTGAGTTGACATTGATTAATCTAGAGCCTCAAGGTTTTCACGGAACATCTTGGCCATTATTGGCCCTCTTAGCAAACGTACATTTCCCATTTTGAATTCACTAAACTCCAGGCACAATTAAAATGTAAAAGTAAGGGGAGAACAAAAATTGTATTTAAATAAGAATAAATATGCCTGGAATGGCTGGAAAATGTACCGTTTCATTTCATTGATTTCTCTCTTGATATTATTTTTACTGCAATAGTAATACTACACTAACTTACATACTTGTAATATAATTGCAGTTGGATGAATTCAAGTAGCTGAAATTTCACATTCAACGTAATGATAAAATCTCGAAAGAACGTTTGATTAAACAGAAGTAGATACCTCTACCTACATTAAGTTTTGTCGCTTTGCAGAGAGGCATCACAATTTTTGTTGAATAAACAGACAGTATTCAACCGTATAATGTTATTACCACACGAGGCCTGCTTCAATGGGGCTCAGTGTATTAATAAACCTATTGTTCCGTTTCGACTACACTGCGAACGTACGAGGGAGAGGGAGTCGGTGTTGTTGGACTCCGCGCGAAGAGTAAGTAAGCGAAATACGAATTCCAGGGCTTTATGAAATTCTAGCTCAGAGTTGGTTATTTGGTTAGAGCCAGTGGAGCTGGAAGGAAAGGGGGACCACTGTAGTTCTACTCACAACCCTCTCCCCGTCACCATTTTAGTGTTGAGGTCAGTGCTTTAATTTCGTCCGAAAGAGTAGGCGATGGCAGAGCGTCGGAAGACTGGATTCCGTGAGTAATTTATTTAGGTTTTCACGGGACAGCCTTTGAATAAATAATCTCCCGTCGCCCTCATCGGATTGGAAGGTACAGTCGGCCCCTCGCATCCAATTGTGGAACAGAAAACAAAGAGCACTCTTGCTATATTATTTATCTGAATAATAAATAATAAGCCCTCTGTTAAAGGCTGACAAATAGATAAAAAGGTTTTTCAAGGAAAACATACCAACATCACGTCTTGGCTAATATCGTTCTACGTGTATCCTTCAATCCTGTCAAAAAATTTAGAGTAGAATCATCCAAATCTAAGGAAAATTCTGGCAGGCCCTCGGCATTGGTATCGTCTTTACCCAACGTCGCAGTCTGCCAACCCGATAACGTTAATCGTCCGTCGTTGCTGACCTCAGCTTCATAGAAGTTTCCTCCTCCGTCTTCAGTTTCGTCCTCATATATCTCTTGCCACTGAAGCCGAGCCGTTTCATCGTACTTGTACCCCCGTATTTGTCTAACCTGAGTGTACTTAAGTTCTTTAAGACGAAGATCTCGAAGTGTATGCAGTCTACTCCCAACTTCAAAACCTCCATTTTCAGTCTCTTATGGCCGAAATCCCGGCTCGTTTTCTCCGTCTTTCGTTCCACTCATGTCTTAGAAGACGGACCTGTCAATCTTGGGGGATCTATTTTTGTAACTAACGAATTCCCACTCTAATTGCCGTTGACGAAGACAGGCCAAAGAACAAGGCAGTATTTAAAAAATTGGTTTTCAATAATTATTACATATTGTAGAAGAAAAATATGGGGAATAGCGGGTATATCTTTCCAGATTGTAGGAACCTATGCGTATGCGCATAGTTTTCTATAAATTTTGGACAACTAATCGTTTTGAATGAATCCCAGGCCGAGTGCTGCTACCGAAGAATAGAACGTCCGTGCATAAATTGTAGCGGCTTTTCCAGGTTAGCTTTATTTAACAGAGGTTTTACCTACATCGTTAACGGTGTCAGCATCTAAATTCCTGAGTCCTAACAAACGGGGGGAGAGAGAGAGAAAGATCTATTCTCGGCTTTTTACATTTGCTATAATGAAATTAACGGGTGAGTTTTAGAAGAACCACTACGAGAGAGAATCTTTGTATTTTTTGTACAATTAATTTTGGATTTTCCTAGTGTATTCCTCGGAAACTTGATTTGGTGTCGCCCAACTTGCCGACGGCTCAAACTAGAAGCTGTTATTTAATCTGAGTAACACAAATTGTCCAGCCCTCTTATGAGTTCATCCGTAAGAATGTAGCACGCTGCCCTGAAGTTGTTCCACGTCTATTGAAGTAAAAAGGCGGATAGAACCCTCTCTTTGGGGACACCCAATTCCTCGCGAGTGCCACGTTAACCCGGGTGGGAGACCGGAGGTGAGGACGTGTTTGACGGAGCAAGAAGTAGAGTCGATAAGGCGCAAGACTTTTTTCATCCACCCTCATGTACGATCGTGAGCTGGGACGGCGAAGAGAGAGAAAGAAACCGTTGATGGTAACGTAGGATGAAGATGAGAGGGGTGGAGGAGTGAAAGGGGACGACTTGAGTTAGATGAGGAGAGGGGGTATAGGACCTAAACAAGTTTACTCACTTTCAACAAGTAGGAAAAACCCTTTGGAGTTTTTCTGCAGGATGGAAAGGGCTTTCTTGGTCATCTCGGCGAGAGAAGGATCACCCTTGGGGCCTCTGTCTCGGTCAGCTTCAAAATCCATGTGTGAGTAAGCGAAAAGACCTGGAACAATTCAGGGAATAGACATGTAGCATATATACCTGACCGGTTCGGTGGCTATACATTCATTTTCTACAATACTAGAAAACTCTATTCATTCCATAGTGCAGGACTAGGCCAATGCACCTTAACTCCAAAAGCAGGAAACCAGAAATCGCGATCCCCAAACAAGAAAAGTACGTAGTATAAGACACGTAAGATCGCCTCTCCTTAGCACCAGGGTTAAGATGATACGAGTAAGAGTATTAAGATGATACGATAATCGTACCTCACTTCATTAGAATAAATCCTACCATTTAAGGAGGGTAATCAATCCAACATCATGCTGCTGCCACTGATAACCAGATGTTCGTACAGACTACAATTGGACTTATTCAAGCTCACTAATGAATCACAATTTTTTTTCATCTGACCCCGTTTTTGGTTGGTTATTCCTCGAATAATCAACCTATGTTTTCATGATAATGGTCAACCTCTCCGATTTGGCTCAAAATTTTTTTCTGGACGTTTCATGATGTCCAGATCAAAAAAGGTCGATGTCCGTCCGCCGTGCGTCGTACTTATTTTCGAGATTTTGGGCGATCTAGGCGAGTAGGGTGTCATTTTCCACTAAATTTTTGACGCCGAATTCAATGAAACAGGTCCCAGAACGATTGGCACCCACTGGAGGAAGTAATGGGTCAAATTGGGTATTTATTACCCATTTTGAATTGTGTTTTCGGGATTTCTGCTACCTAGGCGTGTGGGGTATAGTTTTCCACTAAATTTTGGACGCTGAATTCAATTAAATGTGGTCCCAGAACGATTCGGCACCCACTGGAAGAAGTTATGGGTCAAAATGGGTATGTATCCACCCATTTTGTATTTGTCAGGATTTCTGCGAGGATTGCCTGGAGCCTAGGCGTGTGGGGTATCATATTCCACTAAATTTTGGACCCTGAATCGATTGGAATGGGTCTGGGACCCGCCACACCCACTGTTTCCCCCATTCGAGGAATAACCAACCCGTGTGTAAGAATTTGCAGATTTTTTGATCTAGACACCATGATACGTCCAGAAAAAAAATTTGAGCCGAATCAGAGAGGTTGACCTCTATCATGAAAACATAGGTTGATTATTCAAGAAATAACCAACCAAAACATTCAGATTTCGTGGGAGTTTATCGAGTAGATCGAGAGAAAGTAGAAATTTTTTTGTTGATTTTATCATGGAAAGTATTGCCCCCACAGGATTCACGAAACGACGAGCCCATCTAGTTGCGGCCGAACTGGGTCGTAAGCTTCAAGTTGCATCTAGATGGCGGGAAATATTTCGGCGTTGAAGGGAAAAACCAATAAAGGAACCCATACATGGAGGGTCGTCTAGAGAGAAACCCCATTCAGGTATTCAAGAGAGCAGAAGGCCGAAAGATTATTTATTGTTCTATAGATACATTGCGTTCAGACCAATGGGGAACCCGGATCACTTTTATTCTGGAAAATATTGGGAACACACACACGCAAAAAACTTTACGTGGTCCTTTCTGACCCTCAATGCTTGGTACAGAATTGTATTTAAAAAACGCTGCAAATTCTTGCACACGGGTTGGTTACTCCTTGGACCAGACGCATGGAGGCTCATTTCTTCAACATGGGGAAAATGGGGGAAACAGTGGGTGTGGCGGGACCCCGACCAATTCCAATCGATTCAGGGTTCAAAATTTAGTGGAAAATGATACCCCACATGCCTAAGTTACAGATATCTCGAAAACACACATTCGAAATGGGTAGATAGGCACCCATTTTGACCAATTACCTCATCCAGAGGGCGCCGACCGTTCCGGGACCCATCTCATTGGAATCAGCATCCAAAATTTAGTGGAGAATGGTACCCCACACGCCTAGGTACCAGAAACCTCGAAAACACATATTCAAACATGGGGAAAATGGGGGAAACAGTGGTGTGACGGGTCCCGGACCCATTCCAATCGATCCAGGGTGCAGAATTTAGTGGAAAATGGTACCCCACACGCCTAGCAAGAAATCTCGAAAACACATATTCCAAATGGTAATAGATACCCATTTTGACCCATAACCACTTCCAATGAGTGCCAATCGTTTTGGGACTCATTACAACGCCAACAATTATTGGAGCCTGGGGTCCAAAGAACGCCGCCAGTCGCCGTACAATCGTCGCCGTTTGAACCAACAACACCGAGCTTTGGGGAGTGGGGACCTATCGCTCCTGGGAAGAACAAAGCGGACGGAAGGCAGTGTGAATCGACCAGCCGAACTATCGATTTGCAAGTCCCTCGTTGCAGCTAATTCAACGGAGGGAAACAAGTTCAAATTCGCGCTGTTCTACGTCAGCGACAACCTAATTTTCGTCAAAGGCGCACTCAATAATTTCGACGCCATCTAACACCCTTGAACAGGGGTAAATTTCGGGATTTCGTCACCCCATCATCCAGACGCCGCCAGATCCTCTTTCTGGCCGTACAGCTGGATCATCGCTCGCTCGCTCCCCCGTCGAATACTTCCCTCCATTCCACCGAACGCGATTTAACCGCTATCACTGACTTCGACTCCCAGTTATCAACCGAAACTAAGTTTATTTTCATTTTTCTTTTATTTACTTGGTATTTCATTGTACCGGAGCTCCTTAGGGAATTTTTCTTTCATACAGTATATTCTTTTCTTTATCATTCCATTTCGTTTATTTTCTAGAATAAATATCTATTGGTTTTCATTTATTTTTAACTACAATTCATCATCTAAGCCCTATCGTCCTTCAGGAACGAAGAATCGATTTAGAGGTTTCAAACGCATTATTAATTTAATTTTATTACTATCTATTATTTTTTTTACAACTTATGTTCAAAATCATCCACTGCGTTCTTTATTTTTCTCTAATCTAATTTTTAGAACACGGACCACTGACCAAAAATTCAGATTTTTTGAATAATTTCCTTTACCACAGTCGGCGTGGACGGCGGACGGACATTTTTTTGCTAATTTTGATCTGGACACCTTGAAACGTCCAGAAAAAAATTTTGGGCGAATCGGAGAGATAGACTTTTTGCATAAAAACATAGGTTGATTATTCAAGGAATAACCAACCAAAAGAGACCGGGTTATGAAATGGCCACCCCCGTGAGACGGTTATTTTCTGCGCACCTTGCACTCATACAAGATGATGAAATTACAGAAGCAAGACGGGCTGATATCTTCGCTGAGGAATGCCCACAAGCACACAAATAAAATGTGGCGGACTCAAGCGCGGTAAAAATGGTTACGCGAGTGAAATTAAAACTTTATTTTGCCAGCGGTCAACTTTCTTGTAGCAAAGAGTGAAATTTGTGTGGCATGATCTGCCGGGATTCCAGTTTGTCTCTATCCAGTCAATTTTTTTTAAATAGAATCCCATCAATGCGTTCAATCAAACACGTATTGCAGGAGATACAAACACTCTCCTTCACTCAACTCACTACGTCGATTTGGAAGTGCTACTCGAAGGAAGATTGGAGATGCTCAAACGTTATTGCACTTCCGTTGGCGTAAGAGAACTCCCGAACTTTAATTGAAGTAAGGTGGGAACGTCAGCCGACCACCAGCCGGAACGAAGGGCGAGCAGTACTTGTTTGAAGTGTAATTCCCGTGTAAAAAGTCCTTTTGACCCGCTTCACATTTAATTGTGGTGGCTCTCCGGATTGTAAACAACGCGGTCGAAAACCAATCACGTTTCTACTCTTTCCAGAAGCCCCTTTTCATCCAACCGGCTTTATCACACGATTGCATTTATCGACTAGTGGGTTATCACACCTCGGAAAGTTACACCACTCTACCATTGACATTCTTTATAACGAGCACAATGTTGTGGTTTGATGATAATGATCGAAAACCTGCACATAAAATAACAGCGACCTTTCCCACCTATTATATTGGCCAGAGTAAATCTCGTCTCAATCAATTTATTGACGTTTCAGGTAAGTTGGATCTAATCGATAATAGCTTAGCCAAAATGTCTAGCAAGAGCATATGAAAAAACTGGGTCACGAGAGTTAGTAATTCTAATATAATAATAATAAAAATAATTCTTTGAAATTATAAATTGAATGAAAATGGTAAATAATATAATCTTCACGATGCTCGTAGTCCTTGAGATCAAAGTTTAAAATTCTCGAGAATCCATCTTTTGAAAAATACGTTTGACTGATTTTGGTTCGTTCTTCCTTGAATAATCAACCTACGTTGTCATACAGGTCCACTTCTCCGATCCACCCCGAACTGTGTATTCCGAAAAAAAAGATTTCACCAATCTGGGCGTGCGGGCTATTGTTCTCCACTAAAGTTTGTTGCTGAATCTATTGAAACGGGTCCCAGACCAATTTGTGCTCACCGGAAGTGGGTATGGTTTAACATTTGTGTCTATGTACCTATTCCGAATTTGGGTTTTCGAGCCTTTTGGGTATCTAGGCTTGTGGGATATCACTTTCAACTAAATGTTGGATGCTGAATCGTCGGAATGAGTCCGGGATACTCCATACTCACTGTTTTCCCCTATTTCCCCACGCTTCTGGAGCGAGGAATAACCAACCCTTGTGAGAGGATTTGCTGCGTTTTCTCTTCGGAATGGTATCTATTGCAGTCAAACTCTTCTTCTTTCTCGCCCCTCCCTTACTCTTAATTGTCAAAACTGCATGTTGCCCGTTAGCTCCCTCATCCTTCATCTTGAAGAGTATCTAGAGGCGCATTGACCGGTGTATTTTTCACTAGACTAAAACCTTGCACAGCTCGTGTTATCTTCTGTACATTAGTAAGCATCGTCTATCAAACTTGCACCTTTCTGAGGCAGATTTTTTCCTGAATTGTTAAAATTATTCTTATGAGATATCTCACGACGTTGAAGCTGTTTTTCCAAGATGATTTCGAGAGCGTTAAATTAAATTATTATAATATTAAAGGCGGCTGGTCAGGTTCCAACTTCGAGGAAACACGATAGATATGCGTGAGTACCTTTGCTTCAATGAGGGCGAATGGCATATAAGATCCCCGATTCATTTCAAAGTATTCTTTTTGACTTGACGATAATAATTAATACTGACACTTTTCAAAAATGGTGTCCATGTATTTTTTACGGTAAAATACAGAAGCGATCCACAACACTTATTTTCTGCTCCGCAAGGCTCTAATATAGTTGATCACATCTTTCAAAATACAGAAGACTTAGGGAAGGAATCCAAACTGAACCCAGTACCAACATCTCTCCAACAGCGAGGGTCGATCATTTTTACCAGAAGAAAAGCATGATGGCGTCAGTACTCTCACGACTTGGGAAAAAAACGAATACAAAAGAAGGAGGCAGTTGGAATGGAGAGAGAAATTGCCGATCACCTATAATTGAGTATGCTCAAGAGTTTCACTTATTCTTGAACATGCTCTTGGCTTTCCTTCGAAGCATTTAGTTTGTGTTGTTAAAACTGAGCCTGATGATGCCATGAATACACAAGCTCATCAAACGTGCAGCTAACTCCGAAACCAATAGTGCAGTGGGTCTTTATGCACACACTTGCTTGCTAACAGACTCGAGCACCGTCTATCGGTTTCCGTAGTCTTGAGTACCGCCACTAAAATGCACGAGGAGATTCATTAAAACTACTCAGAGCTCTGTATCAGGAGGACACTAAGAAGCGACGTTAATAATTGTTTACAGCGGGCAAACGGCTCAGAGACCTTGTAGCCTTGAGGCAGTTCATCAAGAGTTGGCTGGAGGCCAGTTCCAACTCGAGACAAAAGGCCTCCGGTGAAATGCGGATTTGACCTACCGAGGCCAACATCGTTGAGATGTCGACGTGGCGGTTCGCGTGAGAATGTCTGCTTGTTTCCACCCCAAGACGAGCACATTAACACGACCCAAGAGAAGAGCACATCGCAGACACATCACAGAGGAACGAACCTATCTTTTATTACACGTCACAAGAGGCACATCTCCTTTCAACAGAGAAGACAGCGCCAAACGAGGAGAGAGGAAAACGTTTATAAAACCGGACCGAGGCCCAAAAATACAGAGCGACTTTTTTTTCGCTGACCCTTAACCTCACAGCATCACTCCCCAAAGTTGTCTTTTCATCTCTTATCTTCTTCTTTTTTCCTCCCACAACCCAAGTGAAAGGTTCCTGATCCTCATGGGAAAGGATTTAAGAAGGAGAGTCGCATCATATTTGTATCGACCATGACAGGAATGAATCAGTGCCAAAAAGACTAACCTGATGGTCTTTCAGCTTTACAGACAAACGGAAGCATTTGATGATACTCATTTGAGAAACTCCAATTGATCATAGTAACCGTCAAGTTTTCAAAGGTACTATTTGGAGAAGTGGTATGTCTTATGACCTGGGTTTACGTTTGCATGGTTAAAATGAAATGATGTCTTATTTTGTCTGCCGAGTATTCTGCGGCATGTTCCCATTTCTAATATTGTAGTAAGAAGCCAGGCAAACTGTGTAACCTAATTTAATCATCTCGATACCATCCTCCTTCTTATATTTTTCCTTCATAGTGAGCTCGACATAAGAGTTCACCCACAGGTTTCCCAAATTAAACCTTGTCGCCTGCCTGTGGTGCTCAGAAATGAATGATTAGTTCCGTAAAAGAGAAGGTTCAGTATTAATTTTTCTATTAGGTCAGGTAAATTTCATATTGTTTCATCTAAACTATTATTCAACCCTGGTACATTAAAGTGCAACGTTTACGGCTGGAAGAAATTCGTAAACCTGACCCTCCGTAGCATTACAAAACAAGGCGCAAAACATGGAATGGGAGTGTTGGCCATTTCCAGCAGAAAGAGATAAATCATATTACTTTTCAGGGTCCCTAGGGTGCCTGGACGATACCCTATCCAAAGCTCCAAAAGGATTGGGGCGAAGACTGACTAACAGGCAGGGGTTATTGCGAAAGAGGCCCCACATCCAGCACCGAGATACCACTACGTCAAATTGCCTTCGAAAGTCCCCTGGGTTCCTGCGCGATAACAACTCTTCAGTCCTATGACGCATGAGCTTATTCTGTTACGGACTTCTTCAACCCTTCGATTAGTGCCGAGCGATTACAGTCAGATCACACCGAGGGTTTTCATTCAAAATTACAGAAACATAATAGAATCGGACACTACTAACAGTTGTCGATTAGCACATAGCGTGGAAAGCAGCAGATTGAGGAATATCATTTAGCAGGGTGCTTCTTGCTAGCTCCGTCAAAAATGGGTAAAAGTGTGAAAGATGAGACGTAAAATTGAAGAAATACGTTCGTTTGATCCGATTATATTGCAAGCTATATAAAAAACTCTTCCCTGGAGTGTAAGCAGTACTTACATTCTTCGATATACTTACGTTCATCTCTTCATAGTCAGTAACTCACTGAAATTCCTATTCAATGTCCCCAACCTGAGTAGGATCGTCTATAATAATAAAAACTGCGGTTTGAACACATCTCGGAGTTTAGTGAGTGAACATGTGCTATTTAAACGATATTCATGAGTAACCTACCAAATAAAACCCCTAACCCGCCCCTGGTCGCTGAATAAACAGTTTCAATCAATCAATCAATCACAATAATCTTGGCAACTATGCAAGAAGGATAGCTAGTACATTGAAAAATACCCGAGTCTGACGTAACATTGTCCAGTAGGCTTTTGGATGGTTTTCTCAGTTTCCAATCTGGTTCTTGATGGAACAGAATTCAAAATTTGGACACACCGAAGTTGTTGTATTTTTTTGTGATAATTTTTTTCAAGAGCACAAAATTCATTATCGTCAATTTCATAACGACTGGTTGCTCAGTAATATCATCGATCCTTTGCGCCTAGGTACATGCGTATTATTCATTGCGACTTGATCATAAAACTCGTTTTACAATGCCATACAATTACCTCGGCTCTTTACTCATACGTCTCATTTCATGTTAGTTTGCTGTGTACTGAGGATTCGTTTCATGATCACTTTCTTGAATCGACATTTGATAATATCGACGACATGAAATCTATTCCATTTCCAACGGGGAGCCGTAATGGGACCGCAGGTAATGTTCAGAGCATGACATTGAATGGGTGAGATCAGGACGAAGTGGCGCGGAGGAGGGAGGGCTCTTTCCCTCGTTGCTTCCTCTTTCACACATCGATTCCCGAAAAGAGCCTCGTCCTTGCTTAATCGTATCATTTATCTGCTTCCAAGGCTATCGGCTGCTCCAGAGTGGCTCTGACTCTCCTGACACAATGGCTTTGAGTAATGGTAAACCCTTCTTCTTTTGGCTTCCGAAGGAGGAAGAGAACCTATTTTAAGTCTATGCATCACCTCAGGCCCCCGGGTTTTATTTGCCTACAGAAAGCTACTCCCGAGGCAGAATAGCTCAAATACCTCACGGAAAGGGGAAGATGTCGAGAGAAAGGAACATAGCTGCAAAATGAGCGTTCACAGTCGGAGGTTCAACGAGAAAACGAGTGAATTTCATTGTATTTTTCCATTCATGGAGGTTGACAGTTATCGAAGTGGTTGGATTTTCAGGGTGTCATAAAATAAGCACGGGAATCCATTTGATTCTAATGGATGGCGACAATTTGAACAGTACACAGCAAGGACGTGGTGCATCGTTTTTGCTCCGACAAGTTATCTTTCACCAAAGACAGATTTCATTCGTGTCTAACTCCATTTTGAGCGAGAGTTATCCACGTCTCATTCAACACAATGTTAGTCAAGTTTTTTTTCCCCCCAAACGGGCGGGTTTTGGGTTCCTCATTTCTCCTCATTTTAAAGGAACACGAGTTTAATTTATTCACGCTACGTATCCTATCACGGGTTGTATCCTTTAGGGAACAGTGAATAATTTTCGTTGCATTGTTTTGCAAGAAGGACTGGATTACAGGGAGATAAGGGCAGGTAGGTACGTACATTGGCGTGGCGCAGGTTGGAGTTGTGATTTACGACTCACCCTTGAAAGAATACAGGATGAGATGGAATAAATCTTCAAAGGGGCACCTATTACGTGAAAGCTGTCTGCCAGTAAATGTTTCAGGTAGGTACAAAGTGAGAAAACGTCTGCGACACAAAAACTATCCCCTAGAGACGAAAGGCAAGAGCGGTCTCAACGCGGCCCAAAGCGGCCCAACCTAAGGTGAGGTTCCACCTTCCAGCGAAGCGCGAGACCTCACGAGAAATATGGGGTGTCGGCTACGTGTCTTGGCGGCTTAAGGGGACCTATCTCCTACGTACTCCTATGCCCCGAGAGAGTCCTATAGCGCTACACACACATTCGATTTATCTCATTCCTGAAAGATCAAACCTTTGATATGGACATGGAAACAAGAGCAGTTTTCGAAGGTCGACGACACAGAATTAGAGAAGTCTCAGATAAGAGGTAAAACTGTTACTGCTACTGTGATATCGTTTCAGGATCACTGAGGGTCTTCATGACCTCTGAAACTGTTCTCAGACAGCTCAATTCATCTTATATTGGTTACATGAATCATTGTAGTCTCATATAGATTTCGGTTTGCGCGATTCATACATTTTTTCCCGTTTGTTTCGGGATCCGACCACGCATGTATAAACCCAAATACCCTCATGCCTCAAGAATCCTTGCACCTTCTATCGTGGATTCCCAAAGGTTGGCGAAGCTTCAAACTTCTTCAGAACGGCTGACGAACTGAGGAAACAGGACATTTTTACACTCAATTTTCAAACCGTTTCCGTTTTGCAAGGTGTATTCAACTTGTACATAATCAGAAAAGTTGAAGAAGATCCATTGCAGTAAAATACCTTAGTGGAATAGAGGAGAAATTCCCTCGATGAATCAATTCACTGGATAATACACGAATTCAAACGATATACATCTGAATTCTTAAACCGATTCAAATCGGAAGAAGGCGAGAGGGTTTAAGACCATTTGACATTATGAAGACGTTCCTCGGTTCAATGGAATATAACCAAGCTCATTTATTCAAAACTTGCAAGATACTAGCTTGCAGTTGATGAGAAAACAGGTTTGAATATTATTATCCGAAAGACCATGAGGATGTTTTTGAAACATCGAAGAAAAGGTTAGGAAAGCGAAGGGAAGTGAGAGGGAAGGGTCGAGAGGGAGAGAGACAGACGGTCACAAAAAAATAGGCAAGAACTCTTGAAAGCTTTTTTCCGATTTTAAACGGAAGGGAGAAGGTAGAAAAGTACAGGATTGGAATTATCTGATTTGGTCCCGAGCCAGGGGTAGATTGTAATGGTCGATCGAGAGAAATTGGAAAAAACTCGAGTTTTGTTAAGTCAACCTTGCACGAGCAGTAACAGGGGAGAGCGTGGTCGTATTTATGTTGGTACTGTCGGTAACTTTTTGATTTAAACCAAATAGTGGCTTCTAGTTCAGGATTTTCCTCACAGTTTTCCCAGAGCGACAAGTTTTACTCGCAGGAAGGCGACGGGGTGCGGAAGGGGAGAATGAGGCGGGGATTAATGGCAGAATGTCTACGGGGAAATGGAAAGAGTTGAGGGTTGGGACGAGGCCTGAAGTTATTTTTTGTTGTTGCTCCAGAGCTCGGGGGAGCCCTGAAAAAATATCTAATTTGTGTGCAACTGATGCGAAAAGACCCTCCGGATCCGAGGACGGGAAAAACGTGATAACTGGCTTCTTCGTGAAATTTGAAAAAAGGGGTTCGTTTTATTTCATACAAAAACTATCATTTTGGATTAAAATTGGGAATAACTCTACCCAATCACATTATTCAACGTGGAGGTTGTGTGACCCCCTGCCACATGGGGATGTTATAACTTTTTTACAGCTTTCTTCTTCCTGAGGCATTGCTTACTGGGGGACTGTGGGGTAAACAGTTGAAATTTCGACATTTGCGGTACGAAGGGCAGTCCTTATAAACTATACATCGATGAAATTCATCGACGACAGTCGAGCTGTGTAATAGCTGACTAAAACTCCGAAGTTCCTCAAATCTCCTACAAGATTAGTTTTGAAATCTCAATGAGCAGGCGATATTTATCATTTGTTACCTTATCAAATAAACAGAATCACTCTTGTAACAAACCGTTTTCAGGAGTATCGACTGTTATGTAGGCGCAGTTTTGTTATTTTTATTAGCACGTTCTCAATCCATGTTAAGCCCCGCTTGAATCAGAAATGCTGCACCCGACAAAACAGTCCAGGTGATCGATCCAGCGGTAGAGTAGGTAAGCATGGGGACGCTAATCTAATATAGGTATTTTCACAGCAAAGGCTCAAACAGCATTTTCGATTATACGAGCCTCGGCGTTGGCAATCACGAGTTTGTGTTGTCCTCTTGTCAGACCCGACATTTGTATGCATTGAATGCCTCATCTTCGATTCCCGTTAGTGCGGCGAACAAAGAGGTAAAGGTTACGACTTGAGCTCGCGAACCACTTGTGAAGGAAGACTTGGTTTATCCGATCGTAAAATTGAAATAGAATCGGATCTGGAAAAGGGGGTTGTATGGATTGCGGAATCGAAAATGGAGTGGATACTGGTGTAGCGGTGAGACTTTTATCATATATATCGAGGGATCGAACCGCTTTCGACTTATTCATCGCAGTTGTTCGGCTGTCGACAGGAACGAAGTGTGATTCCTTGATTTGATATAGGTACCTACCCTCAATAACGGCATCCCTTCACAATAAATCGATATAGATGACAGCGGAAAATTTTAAGCGGAGCAATCTCTCACCGTGAAATAAAGAATAGAGCCGACAAAAAAAGTTCATAGGTATCATGATCCAATGTTCCCGGCCGATGAGATCATTTAAATTCTTGGAAAAAAATTGAATAAAAATGAAAAATGAAGTGTTTTGTTTAGCGACTGGAATAACTGGAGAGTACCTAAGTTTTGTTCGGCGGCTGCTGCCATAAGACGAGTATTCCTACATGCCCGACACACTTACCCCGTTTCTGGCCGACTGGCCAAATAATTTTAAAATTGAAAAAAGTCTTTTACAAACGGTTTTTTAGGGCCAAAACATGAGGGGGGGGTTGAAGTGAGTGTAGAGTGACCGAAACTCAATTCAATCGATTCAGCGTCCAAGATTTAGAGGAAATTATCCCACATGCCTAGTCCCCAAATATTGAATTTTTAATTCATCCAGTAAATTGTAGGGATGTAACTTTTGCAAAATGACAGCAGATTGCAGAGAACGAATGGACTTGAAGTGATGAAATACATACGATATGTGATGACCAAAAAAGTTTTAGGCAAAGACTGTTTGGTTTCTCATCAGTACCTACTTTACGAATCTTTAGTATTACTTAGCGAACACTGTTTGTCTTAAGCATACTTCTGATCATCGTCGGTCACTATTGATTTGAGAACCGTTCAAGTTGGTATTAGACGAAGTCCCGTCGACTAAACAAGGAGGGAATATGACGGGCTGTGCTTAACCTCTAGAGGATTTCAGGAACTTGGTTTAACCAACCATTGATCGAGAGGCTTGGAAATTAGACCCTTTGAAGTCTTGAAGTAATGAGAGGCTGCGGTGAATGAACCATCAATTCAATATTACAGCTTAACTACTGAAGCGGGCATCTGAGTGCATTGGAACTGCTGAGCTTTAGGTACCTATTTTATCGATTCGAGCTCAATATCAGATGGGCATAGTGACGGAAATAGATTTACTAGAGAATAATTCAGTAGGGTTATCATCGATTGTTCGGAAACTCCTATTATTTGAGGTAATAGTTCATCCTATTAGTTTTTAATACGAACCGAATTTAAAAGCATCTTCTTCTTCTTTTTTTTTTTAGAAATAGCGATTGCATCAGGAAAAATAACTCACATGCAATGTCCCGGAAAAGTATGAGGTGCAAAACTCGGTTTGTTCAGTATCAGTAATGCTGAGCGATCCAGTGCGTTAAGAGGAACTAGCACTCACTGAACTTGTTCACTTGATTTTAATCCCTCAGGTCATAGTTCTTTATAATCGTCTTGAACAACTGGACTGACTCTTCATTGACGTGGCGCCTGAGCCGCTCTTGATTTGTTGCCTCTTAGCACCAGCTTGCGTGGACCTTTGTAAGGCCTCATGAGAGAAGGGCGCCCCCGATTATGAATGAGTTAAGCAGCTTAACATAACCTGGACTTGAGTCAGCTAGATCTAGCAACAGCCTAATGAATGAAACCCATGTGGAAGCATCTACATGAAAAATCTGGAAAATCTAGAACAATATCTCCACAAAACTGTGATTGAAGAAAGCATGAAAGAAAACTGAACATTTTTTCTAAAAACAAGAAAAATAATTGAAGATTTACCAGAAATGGACCTGACCAATTCACGGTATGAAACAAGCAGGCTGCCTGGGGTTCAAGACACTGGACGAACGACTTGGAGAGGTGAACTTACAGTTATCTACCGTAGATACATGTCCGTACACACGTGGACAATGAGGGACAGATTAATTATGGCCGTGTACGTAGATTATCTGGCGACAGCTTCATCAGGGAGTTATTGAACGTTAATACCAAAACTTGGTCGGACCCCTCGTGAACTTGACACCACAAGACCTGACTTCATGCACGCATTCAGCTACCTATTTAAATTCAATTCAAGCTACAGAAACGAACACTGGTTCGACCAAATCAGTTTTAAGATACCTGAAAAGGACAACAAATTATAAGTTCTAAAAAAATGGAAAAGAACACATTTATGCACATTTAGACGTGAACTGGGAATCCGCATTGACGGATGATCTTACACAGGTTGTTTCAAGTTTGGCAAAGTAGCAAAAGCTGGAGAATTCCGAAAACGAAGAACTGTATTCAATGAAAAGTCAAGCTGCAAAATAAGCTCTTTAACTAAAATCTCTGGTCCATACAGGAGGTGACTATCGAAAAATACATGATAAATACCATGTCAAGCATGGAGTGGGAAACAGATCCGAATTCATCTAATTAATATATTGAGGAAGCTTATAAAGATTGCCTTGAATGACTAGCGAAAAATACATGATAAATGCCTTGTCAAGCATGGAGTGGGAAACGGATCCGAATTCATCTAATTAATATATTGAGGAAGCTTATAAAGATTGCCTTCAATGTGTAAACGAAACACGCTGACAACAAGGAAAGAGGAAGGACGTGATGAAATTAAGTATATACCGGGAATATATTCTCAGGCAGTTTCGAGAAAGGCTCAAGAAGTTCACAAACAAGCCGATCAACTTAATTAAGGTTCAAAAGTGATTGAAATCTGATTGAGTGCATTTATTTTCATTACTTTAATAATTTATACCATTATGCGAGATGTTTCGATTGTTCATCGGCAATCGTCGGCCAGTAAGTTGATGTATGAATCCCTCCTTTCCAGTTTGTGCTGGCTTTTTCGTAAAGTAAAGAAGAAGTAAATAATCTTACCGAGAAGATGATCGACAGATTTGGGATCGACGCTCTCCATCTGTTCTTTGTTCCAAACGTACTGAGCACGAATGCCTCGCCGCTTCTTGTCCCGCAGCCAATCCTCAATAAGGTTCCTTCCATCCAGGCGACGACCCTCTTCCTTATCTTGTTCAGGGTCAGTGGCCACTTTTGGCAGCCAGTGCCGTCGTCCTCCTCCGAACACCACCTGTGAATATTTGATAAGAAAAATCTACAAAATCGGCATAAACTAGGTAGGAACAGAAGAAGACAATCTTTTCCTAGCTTAGATTTTGAGACACATGAAGTAAGGGGGAAAAGGAGAAAAAGGACACGATCATTCTCAGCGTGGACGTTGTCTCACCGTGCAAGACAAGTGTTTTTTGACAAACAAACGTTTTTTTGTCTCTCCAGAGCCACGGCAAAGACCAAGCCTTCACGAAACAGCTGGGGCAGATCAACCAATCATATAATACTCAACAGAGGAAGTCGCAGCAATGCAGCTATTTGCAGACGTTTGTGGTTCTCTGATCACCTGATCTTACTCCAGCTCTATCGGCCGTTGACACGGCCCAGGACTCAAGTCCAGTAAAATACAAAAACAATTTTGTGATAAAAGCTAACGTGTATGGCCAAAATTATTGTAGATGGGTACAGAAGGGGACCTTTCCCAGAAACAAAAGCTGATCATGGATGTTTCGCATATCTGAAAGAGCATTTTCTCGGCCAAAGTAAATCATCCGAATGTAGGACTCCTGTCATACGCCACCACTCACTGCAAACTGTTCAACAAGAAGGACGAACGACAGTAGACTGAGCCCTCCTTTTAATTTATTTTTTATTCATTTATTTATTCATTATTTTATTTATTTTTTTTTACAAAAGCTGATTATTACTACTGCCGTCAACTCGGTTAAACCGTAACTGATCATACCTGACCACTTAACGTTGCTTCTGGGGTATTCCGGTTGTTTTCAAATGGCAGAGGCACTTCTATTTATACAGTTCCTAGAAATACCGGCCAATGACGAATCTAAGAAAACGTAAAAAATGGGCGCTGGAATCTAGGCGAGGAGGGCTATGAACTCTCTAATTCATCAGGAATCCATTTTTCCAGATTGCCGTGGTAGGCAAAACTTTTCGTTGCTATGTTGAACATGCCAATCAAGTCACGTTTGTGTCATATTTGGGTCAACAGCACCAAACATCCAATCAGCAGCACACTTTCAAGATTTTTCTTACTTGGACCTGTTAATGGATCAAGTTGGTGAGCTGGTCCATAAGACGGTGGTATGATAGCTATTACTGAGCCAATATGGAAAAGGATGAAAGGCTCAATTCCATTTCCTTTGATAAACAGCTTTCGGAGAGCATGTACGCTGGTATTATTATTTCATGAGTATGTACGGGAAAAAAAAAAAGAAAAAGTCCTCTGAGGGGAGAGGGAGCACCTACACTGCCTTCGATTTTCAATTAATCATTCTCCGTGCGGCAACAATAGCTTTCTTCCTGTGCTCCTATATATACCTTCCCCGCTCTTTTCAGTCATGAATAAAAAATGAACACTGTGATTCTCTTTTGTAGTTTGGGGCTGATGAGAGAGTTGATAGGTCGATCCGTCACTGACAGCATTTATTTTACATTGCAATGAGGTTGGACGATGGGTTGGGTGGCGAGGAGTGAAGGGAAGAAGTTGAAGGAGACTGGGGACACTGCAAGGGGCTCCAAACCGCTAATGCCGGGAGCTTACAGACTGATCAATGACCGGGGAACCTCGCCCATCAAAATGCAAACGCTCCACTTCCGTCTCCCTTGATCGGAATCGTGTCCAAAATATCGGAGAAAACCGATTGATCGCGTTTCAAAAACATGTTTCTTCGAACGGAATACTAAATTACTTATTCACAATATCGATTACTTGAGTATGTACGTTGATTAGGTACCTACATTGAATCTTTATGTCGACTGTGATGCCAATGATTTATTACCTAAAAACTTCGCATTTTGTATGATGTGCTTTTCATCACTTCAAGTCCGATGAATCCTACCCAAAATAAAGTTCTCCCTGCGATCTGCTGTTCTGTCACTAATCAACAAGGGAACGATGGGGATTCAAATAAAGGAAACTACGGTTTCTTGCGAAAGCTGCGTTAGGGTGCATTATCCAACCTCCCTCACTTAGCTAGATAATTCAACACGTAGACGAGAAACTTAGTGCTTTCAATTTTTTTATGTTCTCTAGTTCTTCGACCTCAAATGGGTTGTTGACAGTCGGTTGCTGGGAACCCTTCACTCAACTGACCGATGTAGTTGAGCCTAAACTTCAGAGGTGGCTAATGACACAAAAGAACCGATTTCGGAAAAATGCACGTTAAAAGTAGGCACGAAAGCATGATGGCACGTCTTGGATGGCACTTAGACATGACTTCCGACAGCTTTTGCTTGCCAATCAAAAAATCTCCGGAATAAGAACAGTTCCCCTCACTGGTTTTCAGTAAGACGAGATCAAACGATACACACTCAATGGTACAAAACGTAATAATTTGTCGACTTTGAAACATATCAACGAATGATGAATCCCCCTTAGGCCTGCATAACATGCTGGCGAAGTGACGAAACAAGAATATTTCCGGCGTCCCCAGTCAATGAATGGAGTGGCTTGTGGACCCTTCAACAACTTTGAGGAGTTTCATACTCTCAGCTCATTTAAAAGTGATTAATTCAATAATTGATTTCCCTTCAGTTGACCAGTTTGATACATAATTTGGATGAAGGAAGGAATGTACTGGGTATGTCCTCTGGGCTTCTTTCGTTCCAGAATCCAGCGGAATGATTTTATCTCTTGATCGTTGAGTGCGAAAGAAAGGCCTCGATTCTTCTGCCAATTTTATAACTCCAGTAATCAATGTTCAATAATGAAGCCATCGCGTTGTCGATTCTTTCGGATTCTGCGGGATTTTTATACTCGATATTGGATGGTTTTTCCTTACCTTTTCATGCGTTGAAAATGGATTAAAAAAACGTTTTTTCCCTGGCGAGGAAATGCTCGTGTGTTGAACGATGATGGAGAAGTTTGACGCTTGCACTGCATCAAAGGCTCAAACGGGTTTTAAGAGAGAAAATGTATTATCCTTGATCCTGTGATGTCGGTGTCCGACTGTGACTCCAATCGAAGCTCTTAGGTTTGGCACGAAAGGGAAAACGGTCATTTGGATTGCTATCAAGCAGAAATTTCAGCCGAACAGCTTTCAATTTCCAACTTCCTTCTTTGCTATGGAGCCATTTTACCTTTTGAGTTTCGATAATAGGGTGTGAGAGAGAAAGTGATCCAGAACGCGCACCACGTGTGCGGAATGATGGTCCTGAATGGCTAACCGCCTTCATAACTGGATTTGGAATTGGACTTGAGAACAGGCTTGAATTCAAATTAAGTTAGGGAATCTATTCATGAATGGGCGAAGAGTACATATTCAGAGAATTATATTCTATCCTGAACAAAAAAATCCCTTCTTATCGTAAAAGAGTAAAGATATTCTTTGTGAAAAAGAGTATAATAGCATTTATTTTCTCATGGCATACATTACAGTATTTTCGTTTTAAATTCTACCTGACACCTGTCATGGATGGAATTGGTCCCCACGATCCACCGCAGAAGTACGTACGCATCACAGAGACAGAATATCCACATAAGAAATCTGCAAATTCTTACACACGGGTTGGTTATTCCTCGAATGGAGGAAGCAGTGGGTGTGGCGGGTCCCAGACCCATTCCAATCGATTCAGGGTCCAAAATTTAGTGGAATATGATACCCCACACGCCTAGGCACCAGAAATCCTGACACATACAAAATGGGTGGATACATACCCATTTTGACCCATTTTACCCCATAACTTCTTCCGGTGGTTGCCAATCGTTCTGGGACCCATTTAATTGGATTCAGCGTCCAAAATTTAGTGGAAAACTATACCCCACACGCCTAGGTAGCAGAAATCCCGAAAATCCATTTTTCAAAAAACACATTTTGACCTCTACCCCCTCCCCCCAAATTTGGTCCGATCGGGCTGTTTCGGGAGTTTCGAGGTCCCGTCTCAGCTGGGAACAGACACCTGACCCAAATTTCAGATTTTTAGAAAATTTTCTACTACCAAAAAGGGCGCGGACGATGGACGGCGTACGGCGTACGGGGGACGGCGTACGGCGGACGGACATCGACCTTTTTTGATCAGGACATCATGAATCGTCCAGAAAAAAATTTTTAAGCCAAATCGGAGAGGTTGACCATTATCATGAAAACATTGGTTGATTATTCGAGGAATAACCAACCAAAAAACTCCTATCTTATGAATTACGGCAGTCGTCGAGCGAAACGAAACATATTTGTATGAGCGAACACATCGGGTAATACCTTTAATTTTTGTTCAACCATAAATTATTTACCCATCTTTCAAAACAAATCCACTTTCATCAACCATTAAACGGACTTTTGTCATTGGAAAGTAACATCCCCCTATATTTTTTCTCCAACAAATTCGGTAACAGAGACGCATCGAGGAACGTGACCTCTCATACAAATTGATGAAAAGGGGATGTAACTGCGGAGTGGCAGGTTCAAAATTCTACGCTCGAGCTAGGGCAGATAGTAAACAAACATTTATCTCACAGCCAGCCAGCATGTATCCCAAATAAATAACCGACAAAGCCACTGGTCTCCCACTCAGTTTCAGCCACAGCTCCTCCATCACTGTTTCCATCACCATGCCCGTCGGCGGTGTTTGAAAAGTGTTTACTCAAGATAACATCGAAAGGAGTGCCGAGTCAAAACAGGATACGAGTATTCCTGCTCTGCTCTTCCTATGAAGTGGAATATTTTTTGTGCCAATCTGCATCTTTTCCCTTCAGCAAATCATTCGGGGCTCGGTTTGCTCCTCTCGCACATTTCAATCATTCACGTCACTGTTTGGCCTGTAAAAGCATCTCCAGGTACATTTTTCTCATAAACTAAATGTTCACGGCGATCTTATTCGCTCATTGTCGTTTTAAATATTTCTCAAATTTCCTGCTGACAATTTACGTTAAAAGACGATGAATGATAACATCGAGATTGAGGGTTGAATTCGATATAGCACTGAGACCTGAGGAAATGTGAGAGCAAGTACCATCTTCGCCTTCACCTCAAAACACTATTATTCTTGTTACATTTCAATAGTAAATACGATGGGGCAGAGGCAATTCATTTATTCTTGAATCATGATAATTCAGGAGGGCGTCCGCTCCTCCCACAATATTCCCTCAATCGGCCATGCAATCCGATAGAAAGACTGATGTGAATTTATTACCTTAATAATGAAAGTTCTTTAAATTGTATTAGTGAGCGAAGCAAATAGTATTGACAGATTCAAGTGATTAGGACTGTATAAAGTAGTTACTATTTGTACTCGCTGTTCGCTCTGTCAGCTCGATTACAACAAATGCGAACGGGGGAATATTTCTCGATATGATCATTTAATCAACATACGAGTGCAACCTGGAGGATGAGCATTCATGCTCAAACGATTCAATGTGATGAATAGTAGGGAATTATTTTTGATAATAATAAGCGTCCCCTTGTAAGTGACGTACCTAAACAATGCATTGAGCCAGTTACTGGCAAAAAGGAGTTAATCAAGTAAGCTACCGATCTACCAGAATCTCCATTTCAATATTGATGTATGAGAACATTTAAAGGTGAAGTCGATAATTGAACAACAACTGTACCAGAGTAGAAAAACATCGGATTTGAATCGGCTTTGAATTATTGCAGCTCAACTTCAGGAAGATCAGTAATATATAAATTACCAAAACCACCTCTGACGTTTGTTATCCACTTAAGTGTACCCACTGAAAACACGGCCCCCCTAAGCGATGATAATTCCTTTCCTTTCTTCAACAAACACCTACCTCGTTCTATTAGAAGCCAAGGCCTCCATATTTACCGCAAAGGCCTCCGAGTTAGGCTTGCCAAATTATTAATAGGGTTTCCTGCCATGACTTACCTCACAAGGAAACACACAACCTACGTTCCTTCCATTTGCTCCACTCAGCTCCGAACTTGGGTCAACTCAATTATAGACTGGTCATTATACCTTCATAATTGAACGTTTATCAGACACTTATTGCTCACCATATTTACCGGCAAATGGATTATAATATTTATCTTCCTATGGATTTGTGAAAAACACTTAATAGTTATGAATGAAGTTGCTCTGTACATTCCGGGACGGATGCTTGACATGTATGCGAGCATTGGACTTGAATGGATCTTTATTAGGCAGCATTTTAACATCATATCAAGATTAATGTTATATCCTGCAGAACAGATAATTACCAAACCTACCCTTGTATGCTTGTGTTTTGTCATCATAATGATGTTAATCAATCAATCAGGCAGTTTTAATGTGAACATCAATCAATATGTACAGTTTGGAAACCTAACCAGTGGAATACTATTTTTTGCGTAGCAAGTAAACGTTACGACATTGATTTTCATGAAAAAAACCTCTGAAACCGTTTAGTCTACTTATCGACGCTGCACGACAACGTTGAAAGTCGTAGACTCTAGGAGTTAAATTTGACTAAAAACTGATTGGAGAGAAAGTATCAAGATTCACTTGGTGAACGAATTATTTGGTAGAAGATGAGTAGGCAGCACCAGGTCAAAGCTCCAGGAATAAAGTTAATTGCACAAAAAATTGCGAAAAATATCTACCTGTCTTCACCGAAGCACCGTAATTTACTAAATTTGGTATGGAAATTATGTAATGCTTGGATTTTTAACAGCATTTTTGATTGAAGTCTCGTTTGATATTCCTTTGAAACCTCTTGAAACAAGAAAAAGGTTGGATACCTCTAAATAAAAGTATTTACTCACTTATGCAGACATGATTAAGGAAGCGAAAGGGAAATTATGAATGGGTGGAAAATATTTGGATCCAAGTCAAACATCTTGTCGTCGGTCACAGGCGAAAACTATTTTGGCCTATTTTGCATCTTGTGCTTTCTTTATTATTAAAATTATTAGATTAGGAGAATGGTCCTCAATTACGCGGTTTTCGGGTTCGATTGATACCTATCAGTCGAATTTCTATTTGCCCTAAGTCGTCTTTTTGCCATTGAGGTGAGTATATTAATAAGTAATATTATTTCAGTTTTTAAACGGAGATTTTTCTTCATCCCTAGTCACCCGTGATTCGCTCGGCGTGGGTACGTTCCAAGAAATTCATCAATAGATAGCGGCAACGGCCTTTCAAGGACCCGTTAGCATAGCACTCTGATCGATCTGCGAGTTGGTATAAACCCGTCACATCAGTCTAGATAACAGCCCAGCAAGCAGCCACCTATACCTTTCTTGATCTTCATAGCCGTCAGAACCCGTTTCGCTGCAGAAATCAACTTCGACATTAAGCGATGCCCACCATTGATAATGCCGCCACCATGCCTTTGACTCAATTCTTCTTTGTGGCAGTTTCACCCATGAACTGCGGGATATCGACGATTCGATTATGAAACCTACTCAGCAGTGACACATGAGATCTACAAAGGTAATGAAAGCCCCATCAAACCCATCACGTTGGTATGTAGCAAATAATTCCTAATTAAATGAAAATCATTCCTGTACACACAGACTCTCGATAGCATCGAACCTCCAACTATTGAAGGACTTAATATAACATTAATCAAATCCATCACATCAAGTCGGTGACTCCCCGATGGGACGATGCACAGAATCAGCTTCACGTCCCTCATAACTATCAATCCATCTGGAAGTTAGTCAGTACCTACATCATGCGTCAGATCAACCTAGGCTTACCAGACGGAAAAATCGAATGGAGGACTTGAGACGGGCAAAAGATCCCATGGAGGACATATTTTTCAATATTGAACAAAATAATATATAACTTCAAATTTTCTCAAACAAAATGTTTCATAATTCTAACATAAAAAAATTTTAAAACAAGTTTGGTTGACTGTATCCGTTATTAAATAATCTCACTAACAGGTCTTGAGACGGCGAAACATTTATTTCACTTCAATTAGGACTGCTAAGAGTGTGAGGCAGGAACGCGCACATGAAAGGGAAGGACGAAAACGTTTGGCCAAATTTATACCACACTCACGCCTCTGATAGAGAAATGTTTATTGAAAAATACGGACACGACGCGTCTAAATAATCTCGGTGTGTCATCCACAAGAGGAGTGGTTTTTCAAGAGCAGGACAAAAAGTTTTACCCAGTTGACCTCTCTCGCTCTAGCAAAAAAGAGTCCTTTTGCCCCTTGCTCGCGCCCTACTTCTATTTGCTGTAAAAGAGTTTGGATTCAAACGCATTCGTACACCGTATAGCCGTGTTGTCCTTAAAATACTAGGTTTGAGAGCCGATTTGGTCTGTGTTGTAGTCTCACTTTAGCATTACGCAATCACTAAATTTTTTTTTTTTTTTTCGAGCAATATGGTTCTCTCATTTTTGCACCTAGATGATTATTATCAGATATTAAAACTTGCCCACCCCACTTCCTTCCAAACAGTTTTTACGCGAAGGCTTTTCGCATACGTAGTAGCAAATAATTGGATTCGGAGAAAGAAATGCACACTGATCCAGCCCAAAACTATGCGCATATTATATGACTTTTTACCTACCAGCCCGGATTTTTCATTGAGAAGTTTCCTACTGAGGGGAGCAGTTGGTAAAACAAAATTTCATTACGTACAGATTCGCTCAACTTGAAACAGAAATACGAACCGAAAAATGCTTCTATGGATATTCTGTATTGACCCCCGTTTCCAACAGCTATTAATCAACTCCTACCTAAAATTAACGCCCCATCAGCTCGTTTATTCCATTTTCTTTATTGTAACTTCACTAGTAAACTTTTATCCATTTTCATTAGTTCACATCGCACAAAAGGAATAAGGTAGTAGATAGGTATATCAATCCATTCATTTTCTTTTTTCTCCAATGAGAAATCAATATTTCGAATGAAATGACTTTCTTTATAAGTCTTTCTCTCCGATTGCATTTCTCTCCGCCAGACAACTTCTTCTTTAAGCCAACGATAAACTTGTTTGTAATAAACCATATTAGATATTTCGTCCTCCCTATATCTTATGAAAACCGACTGTAACTTGAGAGGTATATTAGAGGAAAGGGAATAGACAGTTACTTCATATTACTAGTACTATTTTCCTTCACCATTGTATCCATTCGATCCCGTCGTCCTGTAAAATGACACTTCAACTACTATCTTTCGAACTTGAGGGTGCATGGACATTTTGGAGGAGTTTTGCGCCGTAACTAATTGTATCTGCTTTTGAAACGCTCTACTCGCCTCAGGCTGAACGTTTTATTCAGTGTAACTTCATGTTACCCTGTGGTTGGAAGGTCCAACTTTTTGTACAAAACTTTATATAATTACTAAATCCAAGTGAGTACCGACATACTTCTTAGTGCTGTATATTGTTAAAAACTGTAATATTTTGGCCGCGCAAAAACCAATTACTCCGAGCCCAACTAGGCAAATGTGAGTAGAAGTAGGTACCTAAGTGACTCTTTATTCTGTGTTCTTGAAAGATACAATTCAGTCTCTCCTCCTTGAAGCAAACCTTGATGTATTTACTAGACAGTTTCGTCTTGTAGACTTGTGGGAACTCATATTCCTCAATGTTGGCAGCAAATCAAAGAAACTGGTGCACGTCAAACTTTTTTTTCCCTCCTTGATAATAATATTATCTCTCGGTATACCTTTTACGGTTGGCTTTAGGCTATGGGAATGTTTCCAATCCTAACTTAGCAGTGGATTCACGAGAAAGTAGCATTCCCTTAATTAAGGGAGAAAGTAAATTCCACAGGACACGATGACAATACAAAATGGTCATTAGCGTTGTTCCGAGATTAGCTGTTGAATGGGCCACAATGCATAGAACCTCAAAACTTACTTTCAATATTCTCCAAGGTCCACCAGAGGTCTGACTAAAACTACAAAAAAAAATTAAAAAAAAAAAAAAAAAAAAAAAAAAAAGAGAGAGAGAGAGGAGAGAGAGAGAGAGAGAGAGAGAGAGAGAGAGAGAGAGAGAGAGAGAGAGAGAGGAGAGAGAGAGAGTAAATCCTTGAGGTACAGCTTTTCCATGTAATTGGAATCACACTCTGCCCGGGTCCGCTCGATTGGAATTTTTTCGTCCCGCATGTACCAGCCAATACCTTCCCTGGAAAGAACAGCTTTCTATCTAAATTCCTCGTCTGCCTGACGAACACAATCAAATTACGAGTCAACCACTGTCCAGTTTAAACCCACGGAATTTCTCCCGCTTCACCCCATTTGAAATAACAGCGCCCCAGAACTTTAAATGGGTTAGTTCTAAAAGTTGAAGGAGTTTGAAGCTCTAGAGCTCAGCCCTGTTTTGCATTTCCATTGATGCGACGTAATTTCAATTATCTCAGTCACGGGACTGAAACTACTTGATCCCCATGTAAATCCGGATTCTATTGATGCGATATAAACAGGGCTACTTGCCTCTCAATTTGCTAATTGCTGGTTGAGACAGCATTAGCAGAGTGATCGCGGCGATAGCTCGAGGGAATTGCATATCAGCTGGTTCGTTCCGTAAGCAACGTCTTTGGGATGGAAGTGATGTTCCCTTTGAGGTCCATTGATGGTTGATGTACTTAGTTCAATCTACTTTAAAAGTCTTGATAGGCACTCGTATATTCATGAAAGAGGGTCGAAGGGATGGTGGATTTAGTTGACTTTGTGGTCGTGGTCAGACGCTGGATTCCATACCTCATAGAGACACCTGACGCAATACACCACAAACCAAGCTGGCCACGCTCCCATGCCGAAAGGACGGATGATTATAACCAGCAGCACTCCTACACTGCATTTCACGATACGCCATACGAAACTGAGAACTGGTGGACACAGGAGATGCGGCGCGATATGAAATACCTAATGATTAATGAGAAATTCATTCGTGAGTGAGCAAGCGGTCGTGTTTGGCCGTGGCAGTGAATCCCGTCACATCCTAATGATACACCCACCACCTGAACGGTAATGATGTCCTCATTTTCTACCTTGCGGGAACCCCTCTGCCTTTCCACGCCGTCATACAGCACAGCATCTGTTAGGATTCGTGGCTGCGGCGAGTGGTGGCAGAAGGAGAAGCCACTTCTCCAGCAACGACCTCATTACGGTTATTTTCCTCAAGAATGGCTTTGAGTCTTTGCGACAAAATCCTACAACAAAAGGTAATAAAGATACCCTACTAAATTGCCAATAGAATCAGCGAGAGCGTGTTCGTTATCATTGGTTGGTACGATTCTCATTCATATTATAGTAGGGAGAGCTTGCTACGTTTGTTTACCAATCCTCATTATAAACTTTTTTGTCCCATCATGGAAACTCTCTACTCTCTTGTAACAGTCTACTCTCGCTCATAGCTATTTTCAGATACAGGACAAAACGATTCAAGGAATCAAAATCAACGGATACAACATTAATGAGACAACAGATTATCCACCCAAAAACATTGAAATGATGCATGTATTTTATTCTGATCAGTATTTTATTATCAAATGCAACATACAAAACATGTGACGTTTACCACAAGTAAGTAGTGTTGGGATTGGGTACGTCCTGAAACGTCCGGCTGTAGATGTAACGAGATTAAGGAAGAAGTGTTCACTGTAAGTGGATGTTAGCCTGTACTTGGAGTTTCCCTTTTCTTTCTCTTTCTTTGAAAAGGAGAGGAATGCCTTGATATTTTCTCGGAAGTTTCTCCTGTTTTATCACCGCTCTATGGAAGGGAAAAAGGCATAAGGACTTTGTCAGGTGCAATATATTTGCATAATCTTGTATAAAAACAACGTTGAAGGAGATTGGATCAGTCTCCTTTCACCCACCTTTTGTCAGTTACAAGAAGAAATAATAGGATGACTCGTTATATTTGTATATTCTAGCTGATGGCATTTTTCCTACTCGGTCTTTCCCCAAATAACGAGAAAGAGCAAATCAACGTAGCTAAGGAAAGCGGATTCCGCGATGAAGAGGTGGCCCATGTGCCAGGACAAACTGAAGAAAGGACGGGAAAGAAAAGGCATAAATAATATATTTGATTGTAGGTCATGTGCGTTCGTCAAAACAGTTGAACCTAGGATACTAAGATTTGAGAAGTTCGCTTCTGATTTCGCTTAAAAATGCCAATGAATCAAGGATTAGCAGAAAGGCTTGTTCTTTAAATCGAGGAATTCGATATCTCCCCATTGTCACCTCTAAAAACAAAATAAGTTTTGGCTCATTGAATTGACGAATGACGCTGGTTCACCGATGAGTCGGGGCGAGTCCCAGGTAGTTATCGTACTAAATGGCAATGCCATGTTCATGCATCAAGTGTCGATATCGGAGTAAATTCTCCGCTAGATTACGGTGTTAGCAGTCGGGAAAATGGCAGGTTTGTAATGCAAGAGAGATAAGGAGGCGGGTTTTCTTCAACTGACTCGTGGTTGGAGTCGAAAGAGATTCGAGCAGCCAGGTAATATCGTTTAGGGTTGAGGGTGTTCTTGGCCTGAAAACAGGAAAGCGAGTTTCTTCAAGATACCATCTACACGTTTCCCCGTACGAACACACTTTGACACACACACACACACACATTTCGGAGGCTCATTGTTCATAGCTGATTGCTCACCGCTTCTACATTTATCGAGAGGGAATGTTGGTTATGACAAATGGGAGCCCACACCTTTATTTGATACTTTCAAAACCAATCACGTTCTATGGGGTGAGGAGGCTGAGCTTCCTGATAGATGGAGAGAACATCGGCTCGCATTATTTGATTCCATGTTTTACGGTACACCGTGTTTTAAATTCGTGACTGCCCTTCTTCTGCAAAGCCCACTACGATAGTTACGTTATAGGCGACCGTAGATCGACGTAGATGAATAGATTCACTGGCGTGGTGTTCATATTTTGCTCGAAGAGGCAATATTTGTACGTAGGATTTGGCCAACTGACAAAACAGGTGGCCAGGTATCCTCTCGGAACAAAACTCTTCGCTGATTTACCAATGTAATCACGCTTTCCAGTTGAATAAAGTACCTACCTACAACACGGCCAAAACCCAAAGACCATACAAATCATTCTCTCTCGTCATTCTCATTTCAAATTCCATTTGCACACCTGTTCAATCGTATTTTAAGGAGGCTTTGCGCACAGGGCCGACGCCACACGCATACGTCAGACACTCACCAAACGTCATCGCAAATAGTTGCGTTGGCTTTACATTACATAATGTAAGGAGAAGTATGAGAATATACCGAACAGCAAATTTAAATTGGAACTCTGATACCTATTTGCTGCTAAAAAATGGATTGTCCTGGAAGGATAAAGGTTCAAAAAGCCTTCAATCAAGGGGAATCAGGGCAATCAAGGACAAAACAGTAACCTTACCTTAAACAAACGCCATATTCAAAACCGTTTATTATGTCGAATTGAAAGTACAGGTAAAGTTTCCGACGAAAAGAAAAGAAAACACGTGTTGCAAACACACGTATTTTTACTACAGATACCTGCCTGAAGAACTTTCTTCTTTGTCTTTTCCTTTATAATATGATCCTTTGTTCTTGCGGGAAAAGAGAGGCTTGTAATGATCTGAATACAATGAGCTTCTTCCTTCCTCTCCATTCGTTTCTCTTTCTTTCCGGTGCTCTGAGATAAAATTTCTCTCTGGAAGATAACCTCCAACCAGTCGAGTACGGAGGCTACATTAAATTTATTGAGCGTAAACAGAACCAGTTTCAGAGGCCGAAGAACAGTTATTGTGCTGTAATCTAGTTTGTTCAATACTGGCAGAACCTCTGAAGCGATAACAGGAATTTCCAGAAAAAAAACCCAGCATCATAACACGAGCATAGCACCTAAATTAGACTGATTATGACGGCATTATTTATCAATTCCTTAACGCTTCGACAGAACCATGACTGTAGACACCAGAGGTAAGGAAACCTTGGAAATTGAATTCAGCGATTCAAAACAAAGACCAATTCATGGGTGAGTCATATTGAAGGATGGTGGATTTGATTGGTATCCTAGGTACCAAAAATCTCAAAACTACCCATTTAAAATGGGTAGAAAGATACCCATTTTTACCTCTTCAGCTGGAAGCCAATCATCTCTGGACCCATCAAATCGGATTTAGCGTCCAAAATTTAGTTGAAAATAATACCCCACACGCCTTGATCGCCGAAAATCCACGTACCGCGCACGGCGGATGGACATTTGATAATTTTCATCTAGACACCTTGAAACGCCCAGAAAAAAATGTTGGGCCGAATCGGAGAGCTTGACTTATTGCATGAAAACATGATTATTCAAGGAATAGACAACCAAAACGCCGCAAACAATAATTTCACATTTGTTAAAGCACTCTTGTGGGGAAACTCCTGGGGGCATGCTTTTGTGGGGAAACGTATCTTTGAGCTCTTCGAGGGAAGTATCTAGGTATGTTTCAAAAATCCGTTATATTTTTTCAACCACTCCCCTCACATTAGGTACACTTGTATACCTACTGCCTGCGTTTTATTTTATGACCCATCGGTTTTGAAACTTTTAAAAATATTACAATACCCTACGCGCTTGGGTCCCTAAAAATATGGATACCCAATTTCAAAAATATCCATTTCAACCACTATCCTGTTTCCAGTTCGAGCGATTCGGCTAAAATGTTTTGAAGATCAACCAGAAACAAGGTGAAATCACTGACAAAAAAAAAAAAAAAAAAAAAAAAAAAAAAGTCAGATTTCTAAAAATTTGTCATTTTGGTTTTGGCTTGTTATATAAGTAATGAGCCTGTGTTTTCATGCTGAGCGTTATCCATCCAACTCGACCGGGACATTTCGTATAAACCCGGGGGAACATTTCGTATAAAATTCAAAAAACAAGCCAGGGTTCAATACCATAGCCATTGCTTTGTGTGGCATAGGTATTTTTCTAAAAATTCTAAATTTTGGTCTGTGACTCCTTTTTGGCTTCAGTTGGGCCTCAAAAAAGAGGGTAAAAATCTGAAATTTGAAAATAGATTCTTGGGGACCATACCGAACTGCGAACTTCAAATCGATTGAGCTGGGTGTAATACCAATTATTATTGACGCAAATATCTAGACTCATCTCGATCGATTCAACAATGTTGCATTCAACATCGCCATCACTACTATGGTAGGGCAGGGGTGAAAATCTATACTTTGAAAATACCTTTTCGATGACCTAGACGTGTGGAGTATCATTTTCCACTGAACTAATGACTCTAGATTGATTGAAATGGGACCCAGTATGATCAGGTATTACAATATACGTTTATCATTGACGGAATGATAGTTTATAAACATGTGCGCTTCTCTCAAATCTGTTTTTCTCTTGCCAACGTGAAACATCGTTCAACATTTTTCCTTCTCACTCTACCTGTTCATATTGAGAGGACTAGAATGCCGTTGGTAACGCAGGGTCTTTTCTAATAGCTAAATTTCTAGTTGAGGTGTATGATTACGATTCGTAGATATCATTGGTTCTTTGATACCTATGGTCTTTATCGAATTTAAATAACACGGAACATGAGTTGGGAACCGTTATCTTGGCAAATGTTTACTACCGTCATATTGGACGGGAAGAACATTCCGCACACTTAGTAGAAGTCATGAAGGAGCAAACATGGTCGAGGAGTCAGAATAATGAAACGGGTTGTTATCTGAGAAATTTCAGTTGGATCGAGGGTGAGCTGGCTCGAGATGGAGTTTAAACGGGAGCTAAGGGGTTGGGTAGGCACGTGTTCAGCGTTCATATCCGCCTGATTTCAAGAGAAGCTAAAGTCCCTATAGTATCTCTGCCTGGGTCAAACGATGTTATACGTGAGAGGCCAAAGGTATAGAATCTCTCAGTCACGATTAAACCGGAAAGAGGAAGTTAAATGGTATTATTGAATAGTCGGCAAAAGCCGCAGATTGGGAGGGGATCAATGTAAAACTGGCCGTCAAACCCGAGGCCAAGACCATTCCGAAAGACATCTCATTGGAATTCAATTTCCTTCTTCAAAATCGACACTTTATGTCGTTCGTTACGATCAATCTCTTCCGACCCATCACCAAACTACTAACCGGTAGTAAGGGAGTACAACGAACCAACCGTCGGTCTCTTCGACCCTAACTACAGACTCTTGAGGACGTCTTGCCGTGTCAAATCGTTTCCGCCTCTTTCTTAATTTCGAGATGTTAAATGAATATAATGGATCAATTATTAGGTATTTATCAAATCCGTAATAATGAACAAAAATATTGAGTCCCTTACATTAATGATTACTGGAAAGAAATTGAATGTTGTACGAAGTCAATTGAAAATACATGAAAGAGGCGGGGAATTTAAACCATTTCGTGCTGCAGATTGCTGGAACTGTCCAGGCCCCGTCCTCGAATTCACAGATGAGAACATTGGATTGGTAGACATGGCTTTGACAAAACTTCGGCACTTCTACGATTTTTCTCCTGTCCTCATTGTTACTATTTTATCCATCATGGTAATCAAAACAGTTCCAGAACGTGGTGTACCGTTAAACAACAGTATGAATACTCTCGCTGATAAAGAGGACAGGTCCAGCAAACGTTTGGTTGGGATGTTCAGACGCATCCACCTAACAGTCCCACTTGGCCCCTTCAGACTATCACTTGTTTTCCAAAATTAAGGCGGAATTGGTGGGAGAACGTTTCACAAGCGACGAGGAAGCGAAAGAAGCTGTCACTCAGCCGTTGGAGCTAAATTTGTGGTGGGAAGAAAAGCTGATGGAAATAATAGGAACGAACAGCGAAAATTCAAATAACTTGACTGGACAGGGAGTTCGCAGGTATGCAGTGAGCACCTTCATGAGGAGCTTGTTGTTGGGAAGATCGTGTGGGTACATGCCAGTGCCATAACAAATCGAAGATTAACTGGAAGAAAGACTTGGTTGATCGCAAAAACGGAAAACGGGGTTTCATACTAGGTGGAATTCTACAACATAAAAACTGTCCCAACATAGAAACATATGAGGGCCAAATTATCTGGACATTACTTCCAGCTCTCTTCTGCATGAATACCCGACTATTCCAATGATACACAATCGCTTTGAACAAGTGCGGGGCGCATTCAAAACCATTAATCATCCATCATTGTACGGGTGCAATGAGCACGTTCCTGGGAGCTCGATCCCCATTTGTATTACAACAGTCCCACATTCTCAATTAGGAATCCAACAAGGGTCCAATATTATCTCTGAGGATGTAGGGACGTCTCCAAATAGCATTTTCACCACGCGGATGACGAGAATCGAACATGACAACATTACCACTAACACAGGACTATTGTACTGAAAGGAATAACATACACCCCGTACACTTATACCAATGACTTCACAAAATTGAATAATTATTTCAGGCAGAAGTCTGAAAGTAATGATGTAATGAATGAATGAATAAGGTTTTCATTCTGAATTTTGAAGAAGGATATATATATGTTGTGGTTATGGTACTAAACTTCATCGGAGGAGAAGATGGTGGACGGGGGGTCGTATAATACATCCTCCTGAAAGAGCGGTGATCATGTTGGAGAAAATGTAGCGTCAGGATTCCATTAGGGAAGCCTCTACGCTGGAGGAAAACCCTGCGCCAACTTGGATCCCCTCTGGTGGACCCGGTCGCTTGTGTTCAACGTGGACGGTCTGGTCGGATGAGGCGGTTTAATTGCATCGTCACCACGACTACCGAACGAAGCGGACCGTTTACAATCTGTTTCCTCCTGGAGCTAGACGAAGTGTGGCCACGTCGGAGCTGGCTGGAGAGAGAATTGCTTGGGTAGGAGTGATAGGATTAACTTCATAAACACCATTAGTCGGCAGTTTACGGCAGTATTTGGCCACCAGGAGCGACACAGATTAAATGAGGTGCCTCCCCTCGTCCATCGAGATAAATACAAAACTAATGGCCTGAAAATCATTACAGAAATTTGGATAGATCGGACCGACCCGCTGAAAAAATTGTTGTCATCATTGTTGTGTTCATTGTAGCTAACTTCTTCTTACCCAAATCATCAGAGAATCCGTAGACAAGGCCAAAAATATTTCTGTCAAACTCAAGCAAATAGCCTTTTGGTAATTTTTTACTTGCGCATTTGCTTAGAAATCCGAAAAACCATAAAACTGCTGGTCCTCAATATACATCCCCTAACTGTCAATGTGACGTGACACCCACCACACCACTCCCACTTAGCTAATCAAGGTTCGAGGCCATTGCGGTCTGAGCCTGACCAACATCGCTTAGCCGTGGAAGTAGGAGGGAAGAGAGGGGTGTATTGTTCAGCTTTAATGGGAACCGATACTCGTCTACTACTCCTACCTTTTTCTTATAAATGAACAATGTTTCGGCATACCGTCATTTTTGTAAAACAAACAAATAAAACGAATTTATAACAACCAGATCCCCCTCCAATGGAATTTTCCAACAAAGAGTTCTATACTTGTCCCACTTTACTCATTTCCATACGATGTGGACGCACATTGCTAATGATTATTGAGTTCATTTTCGGAGAAGAAAATCATTTTTCCGCCGACTGTGAAGCAAAGCAATAAAGCAAATAAAGGGCACTATTTACTATGAACCTTCAACTTGGAAATCTGTGAAACGAAAAGGCCAATTAAAAAGATGTCTGCGATTCTAGCGCATTCCTAATTTAATTGCTTTTTTATTCGACGAAGTGTCGCGGTGAAAATCAACTTTTCCTCTCTCATTCGGCCGGTTATTTGGATGCTAATGCCAATCACAATGAGTACCGCTGCATCTCTATGTACCTATCTCTGATCTAATTACATTTGCGATATACCTCGTGAAATGGAAGGTTTTTTTTCACATTCATGAAATTTGTCTGGTTTTTTCGTTTTGCTAACTTTGCCAGTTCTACTTTGATCATTATCCTGTACTGACTTGTTCACCAATTCTCAGATTATGTAGATATTAGTAAAATACCTCTCTTTCAGGATTACTCTTTTGTGTTACCATTCCCACACCGATTTACAGTTGAGACATGAAAGCTTGGGCTAATCTTTTACCCAAATCAATCCCCCCTCCCCAAATGTACACCAACGCACGTGCATCTGCATTATGTAGAAAATCATCATGTCGTGGACAAAACCCCAGGTGATTAGAATCACTAGCCTCACCCCCGGCCACGAAAACTACAATCGTGAGCGCAACTGGTAGGTTGTATTACATTTACGTTCGGAGCATGACGAGGTTATACGACTAGTGATCGGAGCGGTGTAACTTGTTTACAACCTACCAAGTTATAGCAGTCGAAGTGGAACGCCAGATACTTATAAGCAATCGTACCCGTCAGGTTAGTACGAACGACTGGGTAAGAGAAAAAAATGAAAAATAATCAATTTATTGTTACCTGAAATTGTTTTGTCGTGGTTTGGGGTGGCGCTAAAATGAAACATCATGCTTTAGTGCCATTCTTTCCACAAAGGAAGGAAATGCAAATTCTTTTAGGGGTTGGCTGGAAAATGATACACCACAGGCCCTAGTCGTCGAAAATATCAAACCAAGGGAAAAATGGAAAAATAGTGGGTGTGGCGTGTCGAGAACCCATTCCAATCAATTTAGGGTCCAAAATTTAGCGGAAAATGATACCCCACACGCCTAGGTGCCAGGAATCTCAAAAACACACATTCGAAATGTGTAAGTCGATACCCTTTTTTCCCCATAACTTCATCCAGCATGCGCCAACCGTTCCAAGACTTGATCGCCTTGATCGCCTGAAAATCTCGAAAATTCATTTTTCAAAATACACATTTTGAACCCCCTCCCCCGCATTTGGTTCGATCGGCTGAATAGTTTTGTGGACCAAGTAGAACCAGAAACAAATTTTTAGAACATTCTCTACTACGAAAATCGCCGTAGGGCGGCGCATGGCGGACCGACATTTGTTTATTTTGATCTGTACACCTTGAAATGCCCAGAAAAAATTTTGGGCCGAATCGGAGAGATTGAGTGTTTGCATGAAAACATAGATTGATTATTCAAGGAATAACCAACCAAAACAGGGGAGTAATAACACAGGGAAAAACGCACAAACGGTCACAAAACAAACTCACTTGAGCCGTGCGTCAACGAGAAGAAACGAGCAACATATCCATGACAAATTTTAAAAACCTGCCGAAGATACAAAACATTATCTGATAGCTCAAAACCCCCTGACCAGTCAGTAAGGATGATAGTTGTGAGACCAAATATTGTGGTAGGTTATCTTTGTATTGCTGCAAATTAGCAGGGTCCTATAAGGGGGGTGGGGTGGTACTTCTCAGGTGGTTTGACCTTCCAACACAGGGAGCTCACTACCTACCCTCCCTCCACAACTGCTCTCCTAACTATGTCTGGGATCCTCAGCATGGTGAAGGTCCCGCGACAGGGCGACTTTTTACAATTATTCATATTGTATAACCTATATAAAATATTTTATGGTAATACTTGTTAATAAATTAGCAAAATTCGTGATTTTTTTTTCTTAAATTAGTTATAAGGTATGTTCTTGAACAGGGGCAACAGGCTAGAGGCTAGACTGGAAGAATAGCAGTATTGACAGCATTTACTCAGGTGGCAATCAAAATTCCAGTCATGGCTGCCTACTCATTAATTAAGTGCAAACTGCTTTCAAAATATTGTTTTTTTTTGCTGTTTACTATAGATAAAGCACATAGAATAACCAACCTTTTGTACGGCAAGAAGGTTTGATCTGCCTTATGGCACGGTCTAAGTCTGTCTCGACGCGTACATTTGAAAAGGTTAGGGACTAACCAATGAAATCCAAAAGATGCTGCCGGCTTGCTATGTACATCTCAAATTAGACAGACAAAATGGTATCACGATGCTACCATAGGATACCTATCATTAAAATATTGATGCTTTCTCGACACTTAAACCTATGCGAGCCTGGTTGGAGTCCTCAAGGCACTACTTCATCAGACTCCACCTGCTGTAAAACTACATGATCTCCAGGAGAAGAGTGCTTCATATTAAAAAAAAAAAAAACAATTCTAGAACAATGAGGAGTAAGTGAAGGTACTCATGATCTCCATCACTCTGCGTACCATTCCTGGATAAATATTAATTAATTAATTTAATATAAATGTAAGTAAGTGATCAATTTACGCATTTAAATAATATTACTTATTTTAGGAATACTAATAAGGAAACAAAGTTCAGCAAAGAGGTAATTAAAGCCTTCTCTACGATGAAATATCATCGTAGTGTCTGTTGGCCAACTACCCGACTGCTGTATCTTCACGTCATCTTTTTTCAAGCGGTCGTTCATACTTCGTGCTGAGACAGTTCTCCTTTTCTCGTGTCTGATAAGCTCTGTGCTTGTTTTCAAGCCTTTCTCCACAATCGCAATAACATCTTTCTAATATCAGATATTCTTTACAAGTGCAAATCGCCAGAAGCTTCATGTGTGCCACCCAACTCTGCCAGATTAAATTTTTTAGTATTCGTAAAGGTTTCTTTCTGAATAAGAATCTCGTACTGTAGGTTTGTAGCGGAACTTTTCCTATCATATTATAGCCAAGGCTGAACTCCAGTATTTTTCTCGAAGATGCACGTCTATGTTGAAGTTTTTTGGTCTTTTCACGTTGGTTCCTCCATTTTGAAACGGATTTTGATAAAATCATGTTCATCACTCGATAAATCGTTCGTCTCATTCCACCCTCAACACTCCAGTCCTCGCAGAACATCGTTAGTCAAACCTAGTCTGTCGAAGATTTATAACGCTACGTATAATATGATAAAGGTAGGCAAAGGCAAGTGCCACTCAAGTTGTCAAACTCTCGCAGGATATTTAGGAGAAAGTGGATCAAGTAAAGGACAACCTTGTTACTCACTTCAATATGAGCCCTAATCAAGTCTGTCCATGATGGCCTTGACTCGATCGCCTGATCATGTTGACCAATAAACGTACAGCAGGGATCGTGTTCAAAGGGCTCTCCGCAGCATCTTGATGTGGGGTACCTGGTCAGAGGATATTTGGAGAATTGAGGTAATGGTGTATCCTCGCCGTCATGCTTGATATATTCAATATACTCCGCTAAGGTAATTAACAATTGGATACTATTCAATCAAGCACATCCGTCACACAAGGCTTGCGAGCGTATTGCGCTCAATCGATACTATACCGGCGGGGTGCCAGATACCGCGAATCATGACCGCTGAGATAAGCGCCTCAGTTTCCGTGGTTTCGGCTTTGCCCAAAGTTTCGGAACAGATTATACTTCAGTACCGAACCTGTAGACGCTGGAAATGCTAAGGATGAGCACCTAAATCATCTTCGATTAGCACCAGATCATTCACGAGGCCTCCGGTTTTACGATATTGGGAAGTCCGTTTCTGTGAAGGGCGTAAAATCACTCTTTCTATGGAATTTGATTTATTTTCAATCGCGCCCGAGCAATGAGAATCGTAAGCTGATGTGAAGGAATTTAACGGACCATGAAGAAATCCCAAATGACCGGTTTCCTGGCAGAACCAACGGGTGGAGGGTAAGGCCTGGTTGTGCTTTTGGTGTGCTTCGGCGGGATGTTGGGTTTTTCGCAGCGGTGAGCGGTTACCGCCCCTACAAAGTCAAACATACGTTTGATCAAATTCCACAAATTTACTGTGGATACAGGGGAAGGGCCGTCTTACCTAACATGTACGGTGTATCAAACGAGCGCTTTCGACTTGAGGACGTCATTGACATGCACCACATAGTTATGTTAGAAAAGGAAACGATCAAAATGAAGGAAGTAAGGTATCTAAGGTACCTACGTAGGTATTCCATTAATTTCTGCAAGTCGGAGAAGTTTTGTAATTTCGATTTGATGCATAATCGCATAAATTGAATACGGAAACCGCTTTAGTCGCACAAGAGATGCCGGCCAAATTTGTAAATTGCAGTGAAAATTGATGCCGTGGTTAGAAAGAATTATCAACTTCTCGTGCACATTGCGTTTGTAGGATTTTCGTTTTGAATTAACTCATGACTGTCCCATTCCCAAGAAGCGTTCTGCAGACACCGTGAAAATAAATTGTCTTAGTGTTGGTAGTTGTAGTAGTAACATGGGTACCAAGTTAAATTTAGTTTCCCATCATTCCCTTCAGCCATTAGTTAGGTATTCTTCCACCGTCGATAAGCTGCAGGTGAGATTATGCACGAAATGTTGCTAATTCCAGTCTATCCTAACTTTTCTGGCTGCATATAAATAAAGTTCCATTTGCACAGTTCAATGGATAAATTGAATTTGAGAAGAGATTAACATATACCTTTGGTTAATGAAATAGCTTTTTCGTTATTGTTTGAACTTAGAATGCACATCAGTTGGTTCGTAGAGTGTATAAAGCCCGAGCTTTCCTGCTATGCTTTTCCACCTTTCTGTATCACAAGTGATCAACGTTGTTGCCTAACTTTTCCACCACTCTCATGAACCATCGACCTACCCAACACCAAAGCTAGGATATACTCGCACTCACCTATTGTTTTATTGAGTATGAACCCCGCAGTAATGAACCCTTTACAGAGAGTATCAGCTAATTTCAATAATAATTCAAACACTTTTCTTCAATATTGTGTCATCTGCATCAACTGCCAGCAAGCGTTCCATCATACGAGTACATGGAAGTACTTTATATCTGAAATGGCGGAAAGCTACGTATGTACCTATCACACGATGTTTTTGCCGATCATCGACAGATATATGGAATTTTATTCCTTACTATAACTTTTAGAAGATGGATCGGAATCTTGCTCACAACCATCCGCAAGACAGAGAACTCATGAACTATTTGGAAATAATAGAAGCGAAGCTAACCCACCCGCCCGATGTGACCAATGCAATTTAACATAATATTGACAAGCAAGTACGTATTTACACCAGTTTCCGAAGAAAGGACGTGTAGGGCCTTGAAGGAGAGCTTCCATTTCATATAGACGTCTCTTTGACTAGGAAGACCTCAAAAGCCCAAAACGTTATTGCCATCACTTGAAAATACGCCGATAATGATCATTTACTTGACTTTCCTAATCTAGGGATCTAATTCAGGGATTTAGTAGGTATGCTTGCTAATCTTTGAAAGTCGACCTCACCATTCCGCAGTCTGCATCAATCAAGATAATTAGATAATACTTTGAATTAATCGGGCTCAGCTCTAACAATCACAACTATGCATACGTATACGATAAAATCGGGCCGTACAAACATTGATGAAACAAACCTAATTTTGCTTCCCTTGTCCCTCGTATTCAAGTGGCGAAAACTTGTGGGACCCCGTAATCGAAATGCGGTTGAACGGCTTGTTGGTGAAGTCGTTTGGAATTCCACGATTCAGCCGCCTAATGAACCATCGCGGGGGCTCCCATTTGAGCGGAAAAACGCATATTCAGCGGAGACTGTGTCTAAAGGCATCGGTTCTGATCGATCAGTATGCAGAACTGGCGGCGATTTGGTAAAATACTATGAATGGAATTGAAGTCATCAAGGGCCGTTACAGCAGCAGCGACGAAGTCGTCAAAGAAAAAAAGATGGAACGGGATGATGGTTGGGGGGAGGGGAAGGGTTTCTACACAATCCCTTCGAAGTTATATTGACATTATTATAGTTGCGATATATGTCGATATAAGTCGACAAATGTGTCTCCTTTTGCGGTGCTAGTCTGCCCTGCGTTCCATATCTTGGTGATATTATTATATAATTATTGTAAAATATATAACTATAAAATGTGATATTATTATATTGTGATCGTAATGCAACAGACACAACCCTTACATTTATGTAAATCGTTGATTTTACGGTTCTGGATGAAATACCAATTTTTACGAGCCAACTCATCCCTCTATAGGATTTGCGAGCTAAATAATTAAAGCAATTCATTTAACAAAATACTTCCAGAAACGCGAGTATGAAAAAATGAATGAATCAGGAACACTCACATTCAAGTTCCTCCCAGGGTCGTCTTCGACGAGTTGTCTCGCAATGTCCTTACAAGATCTTCTGGACAGTGGAGGAATTTTAGCGTCATCTTCCCAGTATCTGGATGCTGAATGAGCATAGGCCGCTGCAGGCGTGGCGTGAGTAACTCTTGTATTTGTTACGATGCCCGTAGCCTTTCCTGAAAAAAGGCAGCAAGGAATAAAATCATGTCTCACATAGGATCAATGCATTCTTGGATGTTTGATAGAAATCCTGGTGTCATAACTAGAGGAAAAAGTACAATTAAGTTTATATGTATATCTGCAATGCGTACAAGATATTGTCAGTATTGATTACGTATACAACGAATTCAAACAAAATAGTGCGTATCTTTATTGGATATTTTCCTGAATGTAGGGAAAGTTCTGAACTCAGTAAAGAGAATCCACGATAAGATATTTGAAAAATCTATATCACTTCTCATGTGGAGTTATGTTTGCCAAGTTATTGATAAATTAGTCCTATTACGAGTATGCTATACACTCGCATGTCCTCAAACTGAATCCTCGAAACTTTTCAGCCCGATCGGACAAAATTTGTGAAGAGGTAATTATTCTCCACTGAATTAACAATCAGGTATTGCTATTTTCATTGAAAGTATTTTTGTTCTCAAGATTCTTTTGCATTGTTCTTCACAACAACGCACCAGGTTTCTTCGAATACATTGTGTTCCCCAACAACTAATTACGCTACGGATATAATTCATGATTCAGTAGTAAATGCTTTATTGTTGCGTATCAACACATCTATAGTATTTATAGATTTATCATGATGGCAGAGCGTGAGAAAGATGTGTGAATATTCAAATGATAACTAAGAAGATGAATGGACTTGATTCCTCATCCAAGGAATTGCTTCAACTTCTGGACGGTAGACTTAAAACCAGATCAAGTTTTGTATCAACTCACCTTCTTGCTGTGCCCAGCTAACTAAAGAGTCAACTTTGGACTTGAAACTGGAAGCGCAGTTTCCAAATTTTCCATTAATGTCCAAGCCAACAGTTTCGAAATTGGCCTTGACACCACATAGTAAAGCGGTTGCGCAAGCTGATGACTCCCCAATTTGAGCGTCCAGGTTGTACGTCTGTAAAATACGAGTAAAAAACATAAACGAAAAGTTACAAAGTAATTTAGTGCGCGTTTTTCACGTGGATGATTTAACTCGCTGAAAAACGGAGAGGAATCCTTTGTGGGTAACTAATATAGAGTCTCCTCTTTAATTCATGAAAATCTGAGAGATATGATTTTTCTTTAAATGAAGTTCCTTCAGCCAAAATCGTGGTTGGTTTTCCCCAATGTTTGTTCTATTGAACGATACGATAGGTATCGTATATTTAGAAAACTGATTTCAATAATCTTTAGTGGAAGAAAGGAACCCAAGCTCCATTTGGACTTCTGTCTGTTGTGTCAGTTTACAGCCACATTATATTGTATGCAAATTTGCTTAATTTCCTATGGACTCGTTTAACGATTACTCAGGCTTAATATTTTCCGTGCGTTCCTGAAGTCCTGTAATTGATTTTAACTTTTTTCCGTACATTTTTTAATCCCTAAAAAATAGTTAATAATCATTTGTTATAATCTCTAATGTGATTGTTTCGGCAAAAAATAATCATCCACACTCGTATGATTCCCTACACGACTCTGTGGTGACTGTATTGTGCTAAGTATGAAGTACCTGTAATTAAACTACAAAGAATATTCAGTAGAGCTTTTTACTGCTCCAGAGTCTGGATAGTTGCATGTTAACTCGTTTCATAATGATAAAAGGTATATCAGAAAAAATGTAAAACGGTGTCGTAACGTATATTTGCTGCTCGAGGTACGCTTGAAACTGCAGGAGTAGGCAACGTGAATCCTTCATTGAGTGTCCTTCTAGTGTTATTTAGTACTGCACTTGTATTTGCATAATGGGCAGAGGATCGCTCCAACGGTATGAATGAATTATTTCTAATGAATCTATTTTCATAGTTGAAATTGCGATACAGTTCGATACGCGAAACGAAACGAAAAGTATGGTTTGATAATTAATAGTGAGATATTGAGGGTAATTTTCATTTAGATGGGGTGCTGTTTCAGTTCGTTATTTGAAACAATTCAGAATTCAGTAAGGAAGGGTAACAATATCATTTATTGAGGCAGTTTAAATGAAAATGGCATAAAAGCGAACCTCAACATTCCAAAATTCCTTTCAGTTTGCATTTTCCATTAAATATATTCGGATTATATAGCCTACTTGTCGGTATCATTTCGTATCACACCTCAAAATCAAACAACAAATCAAATCCCGATATCCTGTCCAAATCAGCACTAAATTTCAACAATTCATCATCCCACTTACAAACAATTAAGATGAAATACAAGGAAAACCTGTTTTACTCGAAGAGAAGTCGATGGGATAGAACAAAAACACTGGTGCCCAGGTGCCCCGCTCTTCGCAGCCAACAGTTTCTTTTAATCTCTTGGAGTTACTGAAATGGAGGATGGTTTTGGAACATTTCTCCCAGTAAAGGATTCCTGGTTTTTCGGGGTTAGAACTGAAATGAGAGATTCTCTTTATTTCCTTGGTTAAAAGAGTTCCGACCCCCCACGGTGAAGAGCCATTTCAAGACAAAAGTTGGTGAACTTGGTTCAACTCTACCACGGAAGAGGGAAGAGGCTAAATATTTTAGTGTCCGCCGTTACTCTCATTCAAGATACAAACTACAGCTAAATGCCGTGTAATTATAATAAACCTTGAAGAAGTTCAACCAGAGAAACAAAATTGGCAACTATTCCTAACTTCCCCAATAAGCAAGTATAACAAGAGATTGACGGACGGCTGTATTTGAACGTGATGGATGTTTCGAGCTGTTTTTATAAAGAATCAACAGTACTTATTTATTCAGTATTTTCAGTATTCGTAACAGCCGATGACTAATTGTATTCGACCGGTTTGGCAATCAGGCTGGTTCAATTTTAGGCACTTACTCAACTTGAGTGGTCCCACTCGGAAAGATATAATTTCTGTTTCAAACAACGCATGATTCATTTTTTGATATGATTGTCTGTTCCATGTGAAAAGACAAGAAAATTTAAACAAATAAGAAAATTGCCCGAACGCGTTGATAGTAAACCGTAACAAAGGGAGAGTAGTTATGACTGATGAGGGTGTTTCGAGATATACGTGGCCAGTAAACCTCATTCGTGTCATCACGATGGCCGTTCCATTTAGGTTCAGTAGCGCCAGAGCTGCACCAAATAGAATAAATAACCTGACCACCATCATGCAGTCAGCTCCAGATGTTCCTCGAGAGATGAGAAAACAATAATATTAACTGCATTATAGTGGATGAGAACAAGTGGGCTTGTGAGGGAGGACAAGTACCAATTGGTTGGCCTTGTTGCAAAGCACAACGAAGGATACCTGTAGATAATTACCCTAAATAACCCGGAGGGTCCTCAGTTGGAACGCGTCTGGACCTACGCCAGTCCATTACCCATTGTAACAGGCCGTTACGCCGTTGAGAGGGCTTTTAAATAAATATTACTCATTTATGATTCATTACCTGCATCATCGCCTCGGAACATTTCCGCTTAGCTGGATAAAGGCAAGGGCCGAGGAAGGGCCCGCTGAGTGCGGGATGAAATAGGCACTGAGGCAGGTGCTGATCCGCGGATTAATTTTACGGGCTGGTGATCCTCTCCAGTTCTGCGGAGAAAACGTGAAGACCGTTGGCTTTCCCAGGCTTGCTCGAACAAGACGTGCTTGTAACGTGAGAGCAGACTAGTTGGCGTTATGGGATGAGTGGGGAGAGAAAGCGGGTTCTGAACAGCCTCACGCCTAAAGATGGAAACCCCTTAAAAACCCCTCTCTTCGGTATAAATCACACCCAAAGCTTAAAAATGAATGAATTATAACTCTATAGCCTATCTTTTCGAACATTATGGGAACCCTAGCACTTTTAGGTACAACACATAAAGGGCTGAATAGATTTGCATAAAATATAACCGTGCCTATACCCTACATCCATAATTTTAGTATTAATTTTGATTTCTTAGGTGCACCAGTTGTTAGAGTTAACCTTCAAGTGTTTAACTTACTCAGTTGTACTTTCGTTCCCTAACCTCTGTAAAATTTTTACTCATGCCTACTGTGAACATGCCATAATATTGTCGAAACCATCACCCCATCCCACAAAGACACAAGTTCAATCGAGCAGAGTACTTCTTATAAATGGAATAGCTTTGAACATTTGAAAATACTGGCAACACATATTTACAGGAGCTGAGATTTATCTGAAAACCCCGGAGTGGTTAATTTCTGAAATGAAATTCCTCCATAAAATCGGAAAATCGCACTAGATTATCGCGTTAGATTTCCTCGCACCGTCTCCGTCGAGATACCTTTTATCTACCAGTTTGCTGACAATGTTTCCTCCTTCCAGCCAGCTCGCGGAGACCGCTCTCGTGAAAGAAAACCGCGCTTTCCCCTCCAGCAAGCTACATCGTTTAGAACTGTGTTGAACGGTTAGGAAAAGAAAGGCCTCGTTATCTCTTCACACAGTAACTTTTTCGCACGTTAGGCTATGAGCAAGGCTCTTTTTAGCGTAAATGACAGAATAAAAGCATCTCAGTTCAGTTGCCTACTCCCTGAGACTCCTAGTGAATGGCCTCCTTGAACAAATAACCGGTCCCTAGTTTGAGTTGTGTGCTGATGTATTTTAAAGATCTCTCATTTCCTTGACGAGGCAGTTCCTTCTGCTGGTGGCCCTCAACATTAAGGGTGTTCGTGGAACTTTTCTTCAAAACAAATACTGGGTTACTCCTGACGCTTCCTCTCTGTTCCAGCGAGTTCCGCCGTTTACATTCTTCGTGTTCTTCGTAACACCTCAATGGATCTCTTGGCACCATGCTAAATCTAAGGACACTGACACTAAACACTTCATACTCAATTCAATATCAATTTGTGCCTGACCTTTTGAAGAACTTGCGATCATGTCCTCCAGCCGAAACCCCTAGAGTATTTACGTCCATTGTCCCGTCCAATAAGCCGATACAGATTTCTGTTCACGAGTCGGTTTAATAATGAATTTAACATCTCAAGGCTCAACGCTCATAATACAGGGGCAAGAGCATGTCATGTGAAGTAAAACTGTTGCTGACATGTCATCAGTCAACCCTCGCCACTGCCGCCGCTCCGTGAGACCACGTACGTATCCCTTTTTCCACTTTTCACCGTCCGGGCCACCGACCTCAAACAATATCCACCCTTTCAGCAACTTTACCATTAGTACTCCTTTCCCCTCCATATGAACTCTTCGTCACTATTTCCTGAGCTCCACAATAATACAGTCATGGGCAACCATTTGTTTCTCCGTTTCATTTTCTCTCTCACACACAACCTGAAGAAAATGCCGTTATTACTGAGAGCTCGGCACCAGAACATAAATCATTGTTTGTATTTGTACCCAACGCTATTCGCTTCCCGTTCTTTCATCTCTTCAAAGAAAAGAACGAGTGGTAAAGGATGAAATGCTTGAATTATAAAATACAGCCAAAGTGGGAACGTTAGAGATTGGAAGAATACGCGTTTGCTATTGTTCCATTCATTTTCACTATGAACTCGACCTTTCTTCACGACTTTATCTAGCTTTCGTGCAATACCAAACTTTGTTCTTCTTTGTTGAATTAGCGGAGTAAATTCTTATGAGTCAGCAATTCACTTATTTTCTTCTGATCTGGAAAAAATCATTAAGTGGTAAAAAAAAGTTTGAGGTAAGTAAAATACGACTAAATTGCTCTAAATCGCATCTCCCACCTAACCTAATCTACGTAAATTGAGCGGTTTAAAAAAAATTTAGCTTAATTATTTTGGGTACAATTCAGTAGTTGCCCCTAGCCAGTTATTGCATAGTGTAATGGTTGGTTTAACCTTGCGTTAGTCGCGCCTTCCTACACGCATAGTAGGTCGCGCAGCGGTGTAAGCACCGCAGTTATTGGCGTTGTGTATTTTGCTCAAAATTGGAAAATTCTACAATCTGGGTAACAATAATTTCAGGTAGACTTGCTTCAGTTAACATTTTTATTTAAAAAAAATTCAAAATGTTGGGTAAAATATGTGGTGACTCATGTGCTATCGAGGGAATGGGATCCTAAACAAAAAATACGACGGGGGGTTGGGAGTATTCGTGGAAATGTGGGCAAAAGGCAAGCGTTTTCTTCCGAGTGCGGTGTAAACACCGCGACCAACGCAAGGTTAATAGTATAATCAGATAACATCTTACACAGCCCAAGAATAGGAAAGAAAATCAATAACAATAAACTATTATAGGAACTTTTTGTTTTTCATTAGGAACATTGGTTTTCATGTACAATTATGCTAATATGAGTTATGTAATTTTGGTTCTAAGGTTGGTGTAGTGCATCTTGAGGCCTCTTCCCTCTTAATCTTCTTGCTGTGGAGGGAGGTATTGCTAATACGGATATCGAGGCTATTAATGGGTTTTCGTGCTGTATCATTTTCATATTTAGTGACTTGTATGTTTCCTTAACCCTCAATCTGTACCTTGGGGTGCCCATTCACCCCATCGTCAGTTTCCTTTGTTAAAGTTAATGTCATTGACACCTGTCAGCGCTGTAGCCCTCAGTAGCCTCTATCCAGTCGTCTACCTGATGTTGAGGGCATCAGACCTTTGACTAAAGCGGCACATAGACGCTCAATATTATTGTAAAATATTCAGGGTTACACAATATAATTGAGCGTGTGTAGGCGAGATTGAAAGGTTGCTCAATATATTGTATGATTGATGAAGAGTTGAAAATATATTGTACGACCTGGAAAATATTGCGTCGTCTGTTGGCAGCATTGCGCAATATCCCGTCAGTTGGTCTCAAGTCGCGGTCGAATTAACAAGTTGTCAAAGTTGAAGTTGTCCCAAGTACGCCTAATCATGAGTGAGATAAGAAAGCTGAAAAACAATTTACTGTGGAGTTTATAGAGGTTTATCGTGGTCTTCCGGCTCTGTGGGACGTCAAGTCCAAAGACTACAGTAATCGTGCCAAAAAGGGGGAGCAGTACGACGTGCTAGTAGAAAAATACCCATCCGTAAAAAGTTAGGAAAATCATTTGGCTCAATTACTCTCAGCTCGTTGAGTAACTTTTCATGGGTGTACTTCTCCCTATCAACAAACCACTGTTTTGCCCACTTTCTACCTTTCTGCCAGCCCATTTTCTTTTCTTTTTTCGTAATTGCGAAAAAAGCGTAATTGCGGCCACAGCAATTATAATGCTACACAATTCACTTTCACTGAACATGATGTTAACTTCAAGAAATTCTGGCGGGGACTGTTTGCACAATGTGGTTGTACGTCTGTGCTCGCAATTGCGCAGTATATTGCACAACCTTCAATATCTACTCTACACGGTACAATATTTTGCAACAACCAAAATATCGTACAATACTATTGACCGTCTAGGGGCCACTTAAGGTAAGTGAAGTGAACCCTTTTTATTTCGAAGAGATTGGCGAAAACGATGATGGGGTGATACGTCACCCCATGGTACTGTTTCTGTTATCACAGTTTCAGTGCATTATTTCTTCACTGGAATCACATCAGTAGCAGGCTGAAAGGATACAAATGCGCGCAAAGTTGGAAGGAATTGGCTTATTCCCTCGAAAAACCGCTACTAACTGCGACTTTGACTCTAGATTGCCTGGGATTCTTTGGGCAGAAATCAGAGGAACTTTGGGACTGGGCGTTGAAGAAAATCCATCCACCCCTACAAATGAGCAAAACACAGAAAAGGTGCCATTTTTCTCCTCGCTAATAAAATAATAAAACGCTCATCTCTTGTGAAAAGTGCAAGAAACCAATTTGCAAGAGCCACCAAAAAGACATTCGTTTTTGCCTGAATTGTGATGTGTATGACGACTCTGAATGAATTTGTACAATATTCTAGTTCTTTTGTTCCAGGGTTTCTCTAATTCAGCTTATTTAATGGAAACATAATTCGTTTGCTTATTTCAAGTCTGCATGTTACCTACCGACATTTTGCGAAGGGTTTTGGATTGACTTATCGTTCTTTATGGTAATAGAATTAGTTATCCTCTATTTTTATAGTTTACTTTTTGACATGTATGCTACTTATTCTAGTGTGCCTTTAGTCAATGATAAAAACTGATTGATTATTGAAAATTAGAACTAACTTTCTCAGTTGTTAATTAGAAAAAAAATTTGGTAAAATTTGACGAGTTAGTTTTGGTGTAGGTACCAACCTACGTGTAATTTTGTATAAATGTTTTATTCTTCGAAAAAATCAAATGTGATCCACCAATTAAAGTCAAAGATATTAAGAGTTTACTCGTATATAATAGGTATTAGTTAAGATAACCTCAAGAGTTTATTCCTAGTTATATCTCCATTTAAAGTAAGATCAGTTTCATGTTTTCTCAATAAAGGGTATCTAAAATGTGTTTTATGTTTTGATGCAAATGCTTTACCTTTCAAGCCTTAAAATATTTTATTAAATACAATTTGCTGAATTCCTGGAGGTTTTGAGGCACTAGCAAAGCCAAATTTGTTTATTTATTTTTAAATTAGACGAAAAACAGTTGGGGTGTGCACACACCCCACGGTACCTAATCCGTCTCAAGATTTCATGGTAACGATGAAGGGTTAATTACGGTGTTCGCTAGAGGAATGTCGAGGTCAGCGTGCAGCCTCAAGTTGTGTACATACCAGAAGCACCTGTTGTCATCCGTAATACCCGATTTTGAGTGACTTGGATTTTGTTTATGTGAGATGCGGCAGCTCCAGATCGGCCGGATGAGTGACAGGTATACCAGTATTTTCTTATCCAAGGTTAGTGTCGAGTCCGGGTCCAAAAGTGGTCTGAGTAGCCGGATGTGTTCGCGAATCCTTCCAACCAGGTGCGTAATGTGGCGCTTGAGGTACAGGCCCAGGTAGCGGACTGACGAGTCGACCGGTATAACGGCCTCGCCAAGTGAGAGCTGATCTCTGTATGTGTGTCTGCATAGTATGAATAAAATGATGACTGTTTTTTGCGGGTTCTTGCTGGTCTGCCACACCGGTTACTTATCTATTCAAGAGAGCCGTGTAGAGCATTGCTCGGATCAGGGAAGGTGTCTGCTGCCCGCAGCAGGGCCAAATCGTCCACAAACTGGTCCAACATGATGAGGCAGATCGTGCTCGTATACTACATAATAGGAAGGCCCCACACTTCCTTGCGGAACTCCTGATCGGATGGGTTTTGATGACGAAACGGCTTGCTAGTATTTCACTTAGATGTCCTCTCTCTTAGGTAAGATTGTATCAGGCGATAATATGTGGCAGGTAATTTATCTATGACTTTGTACAGGAGTCCTGACAAACGCCTTCTCCGTATTGATAAATACCCCAAAGCAGACCATCTTGCGTTCCAGAATCTCTTCGATTCTCGGTGTAGCTACTGAGGGCAGGAATGGTTTAGTCGGAATCTCTCAAATTTCTCAAAACCTTTGCAAAAATGATTAGAGAATATTGGCTGTTTTTTTAATAATTAATCTATCTAGCTACTCCACCTCGTTCTGGTAATCAATAAAAACTGCAACCAACACCCTTCCCTTTTGTGTTTTGGATCTTCATCGTGCAGTGAGAGTAGGCTCTTTGAGAGAGGATTTCAATAGAGTTTCTTTGTCCATCTTTGGTTTTGTCGTGTGAGGCTATCTTCCGCAAGAGCATTTGTTACTTCTTTCAAGCCTACAGGTACGTTACCCACGAGTAAAAGCTTTCTCATCATCCGCCCCAAGGAAGAGTCAATCCCTAGAGCGCGCTTTCATTTCAGATATGAACATTCCCCTGGAAGAGCTCTAGGTTTCAGGTACAGTTTTTTGTAGCTGAAGTATGTTGTTGTTCGTTAACTGAATTGCTTTGAGGGCCAAGTCGGAGATAAGTCTAAGCAAAACTGCTTCCGTTACCTAGCGTTGCTTGGATTAAAATAAGCTAGAGCAGGAATATAGGTTTTTGAGCTCCAATAGAGAAACTGGTAAGTACGGTGAGCACTAGAGGTTACTCAAGGAAGCGCATTTGGTTGTTCAGCTGTCACATCTCCTTCCCGTTTTCACGTTACGTTTCATATTGGTTCTAAGGTAGAATACCAAGAGACTTGAATGATTGAGTGGCCTGAGTGTACAGTACTATCCGAAGTCAGATGACTTGACAGCATAGTGTATTGTAATTGTAGGTACCGTTACCATTGTCTGCTCCAGAGCAACGTTCACCACGTTCAAGCACTGCCTTGTTATCGCTATACCGTCTGTCCATATAACCCTGCCTCAGGGCATCATAACCCATACATCCACGGCCCACGCCCTCGCCACAACTGCCAGTTAAAAACGATATTTTATTGGTAACGCGGTTCGAACCAACCAGCCCGTTTCCACTTACCAAACCATTCCGTGTAGGGCCCTATAAAAAAAATTGGAAACTGCAATCTCCGAACAACTTTCGGAGTTAGATCCCACGTCGCGTATACCTTCAGCCGAGCCAATAATCTCGGCGATCGTTTGTCCTGATGGACCGATTCAACTTTCTGAATAGCCTCTCGAAACTGAGACGGCATACATACCGGAATATATTGGACCATCATAAGTTTTTTATCGAACTTTCTCGGAGTTTGACAAACGTTAAAACTCTTGTCGTATATTTGTCCGGCTGTAATCGTCATTATCGGCGGTGGCTGTCATGTGCACCATTTTCACGTGGTAATCATGGACGTTGATTTAATTGAATGAGACCCAAACAAGAGTGTAATTATAGTAAAGAATATAATGGTCACTGCGAAAAATTTGCTTCGTAAAAATCGGTCAATTTTTGCTTATATCACTTCAGGCGAGCGTAATGCGTTTGTGGCAATGGGGCCCGCAGAGGCGATTGGGGACAACGAACACCGTTTCTTTGGGGAAAATGTTTTTGCCTACTACGTGCACACAGTATTGAGGACCATTTTGAGGACGACTCGACTTTTGCTTTTTCACTGTGGGATCTTCCGCCTATCGATCATGACGTCGTTCGAACAACAAATGGCGCAGAAAGCTTCCATACTGATTTCAATAGGATTTTTTTTCTCTTCATCATAATTTCCACATCGTCGTAGATGTGCTAAAAGAAGTTCAAACGGAGTCAACTTTCAAGATTGCCGGCGTGAATATGCCATGCTAAATAAGCCAAGCGCGGAGCAGGTGCAATACATGAACATTCTTCACGCTGCTTGGGAATAATATGAAGCAGACAAAGATATTTGTGGATAACTGCTTCAGTGTGCTGCAGATGATGATTGAATGATTGTACTCCTCGACGCACTCGAGGCAGATTCCATAATAAACTACGATACATTAACGGTAGGCTTGGTTTTTTTTCACATTGTTTATACTTTCCCCTACCTCATTGATTTTTTGACATTTGTAGTTTCTCCAAACGCATTACCTTTTTCCCAAATGGAAACTACCCCTTGCCTATAATACAGCTAACGCTCGGGAACCTGATTTATGTCTGTTCGGTTGTTTAAAGGATTCAGAATCGAGTTAAGAATTACCCCTAGCAAACAAAGACTCACGGACAGGAATGATAAGGTATCATGATATTACGACCTATTGCATTTTGAAGATAAATAAAAGCAGTATGAACGTGATTGCACCATTAAAATAAATTGTACCAAATCTGAGCGATCACATTGAAAGGTGCCTCTTACGTCCAAACTTGTAGTATCGACCAGAGTAGAAGTCGAGTACATACGGTAACGGAAAATACGCTTTCTCGTTTTTTACGGACTGAAAGTTCAAGATTAGCATAGCAAAGCTTCACAAAACGAGGAAACTCTGCGAAGCTTCCTCTCAAATACCTTGTAGGTTATGTCCACGACACTACTTGTCTGTGTGAGCGATTGGATGGGGCCACCATCATCTCAGAGTGAATCACGGAAGGCTGGCATTCGGGTACCTGCGGGCTTGTGTTGCTCCCATGACTAATTATCTCCCTGTATACCTATGTACACTGTGCAAAGCGGGAGGAGGGGGGAGGGGCTCAAAACCCTCAGCTCGGAGTTTCCTTCATAACCCTATCCCTCCTCCAGGGCTTTTCTCCCTTCAAATTGAAACCCCTTCAATCCCACAGTGGGCGTTGGATTCACTCTGTTGCTGGCCCACTTTCCATCAATTAACTGCTTACATGCCTAACGGTCTGGTCGCGCTCACACGGACTCGCGGGACCTCAGAACTAACTCACTCGTGAAGCTCTCCATTTTCCGTCTACTCGCTCTCAATTGCTTTAATCTCCATGTATGTAATTGTTTCAACTCGGGCAAATTTTACCGACCTTTCAGGAACATGTTTTAGTAGCAGTAGTGAAAATGATGGCCGGAGGAGTGCTTTATAAATATACACACGGTGCACCACTTATTATATTATTCAACCATTCGGGTGAAGGGGGGGGGGGGTTATTCTGCAGTTTACAAAATACCCTGAGCAGATTATAAATCATCTTTAATCTTTTCGACATACAGTTGCTAGAAACGAGGAGTGCAGGGAGTTTCAAACAAATTTACCTCCCAAACGTTTAATGTAATATCAATGCCTCATTGGCTTTAAATTTAGATTTCACTCAGAATCACCATCTCAAAAATCCCTCAAATACATACGCATTTGGTGGCTGGAAGCCCTAGAAAGCTGAGTTTCTCGGAGGAAAAGACCGGCACCGTGATATCGAATCGTTATGTTTCTCCTAATTCAAGTATCTCGTATTATTTGTTATATACGATTTATAGACCAATCATCCTCAAACCACCCTCCTGGCTCCTCTCACCTCCTTCTTACGTCCTGCTTCCCAGACCCCACAACTTCACATTCAACCCACGGCGTCTCAACGATTGAGAATTAATATACGTACCAAGAATATGATTATTTTGTGCGATCTGACAATTGGCGGTAACTGATAACGCATCTATTACAGGCGACTTAGCCACAGAAAGCTAACTTAGCCTAGGGAAAACGTTCGTTTGCAGTAGCGAAGGAAGGTTGTAAATAGGTTCGAAAACTTCGAAACAGAGTTTGTCCTGTAATGAAACAGGGTAAGAATGTTTTATTCATCTCACTTAGTGTTTTCAACTCTGATGGCTCTTCCGAGGGAAATATTCTTTTCAGGAAAAGCGTTCCAAGCTTAGCCAACATCACTTCCTTGATATTTCTCGAATCATAATAGGATAAATACCACTAAAATAATAAAATATACGTTATTTTTACCAATTCAATCATTTGACAGTAATAAAAATTAGTTCCCCGCTGAATCGATGGGAAAAGTCCTAGACGAGTTGATTTTATAGAATAACCAGCGTTAGCAGGCTCTACTGAAATGGAATGAACTCCTTCGGAATTTCAATCAAGAGTAAGAGTGGCGAAGAATCCAATTCAACAAATTGAAGAAAATTAGGTTGAAGGGTGAATCGTGCCGGTACTGTCTCAGTCGCTTTATTCCCAACCCTTCCAACGTAGGGTTTTTATCAGAGTCGAGGAGAGATGTTGAATTATTCTATGAATCAATTGCAGGATAACCCGCAATAGCCCTCTTTTTGATGCAGCCTTTCCACGGTAAAAGTCAGAACCGAATAAGGAAAATCTTTCAGAAAATTCTTTTCGGTGTTTATGTGTGTACGTAAGGTAATAGTGTGGGGCAGTAGCATCTGACTAATCCTACCTCATGAAAGGGGAGTGAAGGCCCCATCTTATTGCATTCCTCTATTTTTTTAAAAATGTATATTCCCCCAATATCCCAATACTGTGTTTCAGACTCGTGGCGGAGAAAGCGGAATTGGATACGAGTTTTTAAAGCAACACGGTTTTTTCTAACAGAACACCCAATTGGGAAAGGAACGTAAGGGGAAATCACGGATGGAAAAATGCAGTTGGTGGCATTCGACTCCATTATAAGTTCAATTTTTTCCAATTAAACAGTTTGGCCAAGTGCAATCAAGGCACTGCTACGCACTTGGTAGGTCCTAAGTATCAAGACTTTGTAAGCTAGGGATTCAGGGTTATTAATCGCAGTTAAATCTTCATCGTTTTTTAACTCTCAGTTTCAGAGTAGACATGCTTCAAGTAAAAATCACAAGATCGAAAAGCTGGCATTGGCTCTCGTTGAGACTTTACGTCAAAACCAGTTTACATCAGCTCGCTCGGATACCTGACATCTCACCTCACAGTCGAGAGGGCATTCCCAAAGAGGATAATTTTCTTTGCAAAGTAACTCCACAGAAAAACGAGCGGATTTTGTTCAATGTTTTGCCCCCATTTAGGCTGATATTTTCTTGAATAATCAGCCGGGCACATCGCAATGTTACCTACATAATCCTTCAATCTCTCTTTTGAAATCATACGCAATGCCACCTAGGGAACTGACGGAGAGGGTTACAACAAAAATTTTTAGGCTAAGTCAAATTTATCGATGTCCCCCGATTTATATCTTTGTAGCGATTCACGAATCTAGAGTTCTGATTTACTATGTTTTCCAACGCTCTAACGCTTCCACCTTCTATCGAGTATCTACATGAATTCCTTTAAGGGCTTTAAGAACATTCTATAGACAAGGTTTTGAAGAGTAAAAGAGGGAATTATAGTGTGCGTAGAAGAACTCCTCGCCGTTTGTGGTGTGGGAATCGTCCATGTCACTGCTGGCCCACATCTCAGGTAAAAAGGGACAGAAAACGGTATAGTTCGAAAAGAGATAGTTGGAATGATAAGTGACTAATGAAAAACTGGTGACGAAATCGTAAGGGGAAGGTGGCAGAGCTCTTGTTTGCTTGGTGGCATTGCGATTGATTCTCTAATTTCCCGTCAACAACAGGTAGGTGGCATAGCGATGAACGCCGAATCAACCTACGTTTTTACGCCAGAGGTCAGCGCCCTAATTTGACCATACATGTACGTTTCAAGATGTCTAGATTTTTGATAAACCCAAATGTCCGTCCACCGTACGCCACCTGCCGTCCTCGCCGTCTATGGTAGGAGAAAATTTTCTAAGGCTGAAATCTTGTTTGGGGACCTTTTTCTAGCTTCCTTCCTTGAAACTAATCAGCCGGTTTGGCTCAAATTTTGGGAGGATATGAGTGAAAATGTGTTTTTTTTTTCAAACTCGATTTTTGGGATAGTTTGGGAATTAGGCATGTGAGGTTTTCCATTTACTCTTGTTTCGATTACCTTGGCGAACTTATCGTAACATCGATAGAAATTGTCATGAAAAGACTCACCTTTGTCATCGCGAGAGCAGGGAAATTGTCCCAGGCTAAGCTGGCTTCTTCTCCCGTCTGCCCATGTCTTTGACCCTTGTACACTCTGGCCGCTGTGTTAGTCGTCACACCCAACCCATCGGCGACCAACAAAACGACGTTTTTCGCTTTTCCAAGCTGGTCAAAACTTTTCGAACCAGCTCTTCTCAGTACTGCTGCTCTTCCCATCTCGTACCAGTATTCTCTATCTGTAACAGAATTTGAAAGATGTCAATAACATACCAATAAGTCATCAAAAAATTTTAAAATTACTTTCGTCCGACTAACCAACATTTTTTATAACAATCCAACATGATTATACCTTATTCATCTATACATTTGCTGTAATTATGTCCCAAGACGGCTCGACAGCTCACAATAAATCCATTTTGGTTGGTTATTCCTTGAATAAATGTTTTGATGCAAAAAGTTAATTTCCCCGACATGGGCCAAAATTTTTTTCTGGGCGTTTCAAGGTGTCTAGATCAAAATAAGCAAATGTCCGTCCAACGTACGCCGTCCGCCGATTTTGGTAGTAATGGCTAACGCAGAATTTGGTAATTTTCTACAAATCTGAAATTTTGGCCAAGGACCCTTTTCTGGCTCGAGTTGGTCCCCGAAACTTCTCAGCCCGATCGGACCAAATTTGGGGAGGTAGGGGTCAAAATGTGATTTCAAAAAATGAATATTCAAGATTTTCGCCGTGTGGGGTATTATTTTCGAGTAAATTTAGGACGCTGAACCCAATGAGACGGGTCCCGGAATGATTGGCGCCCACCGAAAAAGGTTTCGGTTCAAAATAGGTCTCTCTCCATATACCTTTTTCGAATATGGGTTTTTGAGATTCATGAAACCTTGGCGTGTGGGGTATCATTTTCCACTGTATTTTGGACGCGGAATTGATTGGAATGAGTCTCCATGGAGGAATAACTAACTCCTGTGAAAGAATTTGCAGCGTTTTTCTAATAAATACATCCTAGCCGTCAGATACAAGTTTTTGAGATGTACCTTAGTATTTTCTATTTCTAATTTTCTTTCTGCCAATAAAAATTGAATGAATATTTATTAGGTAATTAAAGTAATCAATGAAGATAAAAATGACAACTATTTTCCTCCTGCACGAACTAGTAATTTGAACGGTAACTAATTGTTACGACAAACACAAAACGCCGCGTGAATTAATACCAATGAGATTCCACCAGGTTCCTCAATCACAGGAATTATGATGAGCGATAATCCGAATCAATTGGACACATCGATAGGAGAGAATAATTATATATTCACGGATATATCCGTGCTTGAATGAACAGACGTTAGTGTTACTCCAATTGTTCGACGCTGGACAAACACGGGTTTACCGACCCCAGTTTCTCTCGGACAATAAGATAGTTTCTCGAATGAAAACCGCAGAAAGGCAGCGAAGTGAGTTCAATGAATCTTCTTGACGAGTAACCGGATTTCATCTACAATAGGGCATAACACAAAATTCGCCCCACAAGACTTCGATGACTAAACAAAAACAAATTTAACAACTTCTTTAGAATATATTCTAATATATTTAAATATATTTCATTTTGTACATGTAGAACCGGGAAATTAGTTTCAAATTGTCAACAGCCGACGTGATACAGTTTCATCCTTCATGTTCAGACCATGAAAGTTGCATTACCATTTCGGGGCTAATACAGCTATAATCACACGGCACGTGTTTACATATTTTGAGCTTCGACATTTCTTTGGTGAGTAATAACTTGTAATTTTGAAAAACCAACCATGAAACTGATTATGATCAAGTCTCATGAAAAAATTGTCTTTGAATGGATGAGGTGTTCAAAATTAAAGGTGATTAACCTGTCAAAAAAAGGCAAAATAAAATTTTAAATATAATCGGTTAGCTCTAAGGGTAACGAGGGAGAAAGAAGCCTTTGAGAAGACACTTTTCAAATTATTAGGTCGGTACGGTGGAGCCTGAACTCCTTGATTACTCTTGAACGGTCGAAGAGGCTTCGGGGTCCGTAGCACTAGAGGCTGGCTTTCGATTACTCGCGCAAAGTTCCTGTTTCGAGATGAATGGAGGTTGGATGAGTAATGGACGCCTTGGTGCGCCTCATAGTTCGTCGTGAAGGTTGATCTTGTTAGCCGGGAAGGAGATGGAGTTGTTAAGGCATTATCTCATTAGGGAATAATGGGATTGATGCTGGAGCGAGGACGCCATCTCCTCAGATAAGGATTTGACAATGATTTGTTTGCTCACTGACAGAAAACTGGGTGTATTGATAACTTTGCGGATGGCTCTGAGGTGCTGAATTAAATTTGAAGAGCGCTTCGCCCTCAGAGGAACTCAGATCTGTGGCACAAGGTTTCAAGAACCATTGCTAGTTCATAAGACTACAATGCAGAATAAAACCAAAGACGTCTGAATGATATCTACCCCTTATTTTGAGACCAGCTAAAGCAAGAGACAATCTAGTATTGATATAGGGTTTCTCAATTTCTTCGAGAGTAATATCGCAAACAGAGCAACAAAATTATCCCATTCAGAAGCAAATCGAATATAATCTACTACTCTTGGTAAATTGCAGAAGAAGAGCTTCAAGAGAATATACTATAGAAGGTAGAATGAAACGTTGTGGTTGGTAAGTTGTCAAAATAGGTACACAGCGCTATGCGGCAACGAAAATAACAAAGAGAGCGTGGTTCCTTGGAGAATTTATGAATTAATAAAGGAGAGGAGCTTGGCGATAGAAGGCTCAAAGATTAAGAGCTGAGGAAGTTTGTTAGAAGTGTCGTTATTTATGAGCCCTTTTCCGACCACAGTAGGTACTCGTATTAATTGCGACGGTATATTCGCTGGCTTGGGTATACTCAATTTTTAGGGAGGATGAGCGCGTAATTTGGCTGAAAGAATGGAATTGGCGTACCTTTCGGACGTAAGCTTGCCATGTATTCCAATTGAGCTAGTATATTTAAGATGCATTACATCGGAAATAATATGAAGAAGTGAGTTGAGACGAAAAAAAAAAAAAAAAAATTATTAGTATTTAAAAGGTTTGAGAATGGTGCTCAATTAATTTTATCGCAATGATACAAAGCAATGAAGCCTTGAACGTGGTACAGCTCGCTCACTATTTGCAATATGTCATCATCACACCACTGAACGAATTTCGGAGTCAGTTTTAGAGTGGAGGCCCCCACCTAACAGTCGCAGGGAAATGAGTCTTTTACGACATGACATTCCGCCAGCAAAAGTTTGTGAGCTTACCCCGTCCAACTGGGTGGGCACTTTTCCAAGTACTAATCACGAGGCCTGGAAGAAATTGGATCTCGCCCCACCTGATATTGAGACAGGCGAATAACGACCACCACTTGCACCCGTAACGCGCGTTACCCCCGACGTTCGGCGATACAGCGACTTCACACTCACCGCGTTATTATTGGGCGTTATCTGGGCGATCCAAAGAAGAAATGTTTCAATGGACAACTCAGTCTAGCCCGCCGTGTAGTCGAAAATGCTTTTGGTATATTGGCAATGAAATGGCGTGTATTTTTGAGACCCTTAGAAACAGGCTCAACTGCTGATTACATCGTGAAAGCAGCTACCTGCTTACACAACTACATTAAAATGATGAGTGATGTTCATCTCGAATATTCTGCCAATGACCGCGATGCCACCGAGCCCATGCAAGCGCTGGTTACAACAACTCCCACCAATCGAAGATCAACGAATGCTGCGATTCAAGTTCGAGAAAAGTTTGCTGATTACTTTGCCAGTAGGACATCATAACACACATCTCCCACATTGATGCATGGTACACAGAACACATAGAACAAAACAGATAACACAATACTTTAAGTATTTATTTTTATATTATATATATTTTATTTTATTTATATTTTTACTATATTATTTATATTATATTATTTGTATTCGTATTTATATTATTTATATTTTGTACTTATTTAGATTTATCTTACTTGTAATGCTCAGTATTCCTGCAATCTTTTTCCAAGCCTCCATCTTTTCAACACATTCTTGTATCGTTCATGTGAATGATCGTATAAATACACAAACTTCCGCACTTGATGAATTAACGCCTCTGTTTCCTCACTCATCTTGTTATGTCAAGTGGGAAATGTCTGAGTAACGCCCGAGTAACGCGCGCTATTTTGTATTTTTGTACAACTCGAAAGGCTGACGCCGCGTTACCGTCGCGTTACTAAAGTAACGCCGCGTTATAACGCCGTGTGTGTGAACGGGATGATGCTTATGCCCGTCATACAACCTGACAACCGTAACGCGACGGTAACGCGACGCCTAACGCCGCGTTATAACGCGTCCTGTTGAATGGGCCTTAACGCGACGGTAACGCGACGCCTAACAGTCTTAATTTGAACTTGGGATAAAACTTGGTGAAAGGCGAGAGCAGGGGTAGGATTTGGTTTCCCGTGATTGACTCACCAGGGAAGGGGTCCCTGTTGCACAAAACAAAGGCCTCTCGGTGGACAATTGGCTTACGACTAGAGCGCACAACGTACGTTGTACCACTATGTCTCTTGACTAAATTCCTCGAACGTGATAGGTACCTTGGGATTCCACGAACGAGACCTGTTCTGAAAGTCTCCCTTAATAGCTTCGAACACGGATCCCATTCAAACTCAATTCATTTTCCAGTACATAATTGTATTACCAAGCACCTTATATCCCAAAATAACAATTAATATTTCATAATTTACTGAAGAACAGTAGATTATAAAATAAACTGTTGGAAAGAGGAATGAAGACAACTAGAAAAATTCCCCCGTTTCTTTCCTTCGTTATATTCGGCTCCTTAGTTCTGTAATGGTTTAATTTCCCCAACTGCATGATTACTCTCAACTGAGTATTTCAATGAATTCTACGTTTGTAGTCAGTACAATCACGATCACAGTTTCGATCGGATCGCAATTCAGAGAGGGTGCCGTCAGTAGTCGAACTCGTACAAATATGGTACCAGAGAATTCAATATCGAAATAAGATCATTCCAGTTGAGTAAATATTGAAACGACATGAACGATAGAAGCGTTCGCAAAATGATTGGTGCCACAGCTGTGCCGGGTATTTTACCTCATGATTCAAACAAAATGAAGGGGGAAAAAATGTAATGAGCAATTGAACTGATCCAATTGATTCTAGAAACCATTCACCTGTGTGTAATAGTTTTGGAACCCAAAACATTCCGGAAACCGATATCACTTCAATGTTCACTCATTTCCGATTCATTTTACAAGACACGTCATGTGCGTATAATTTGTTCGATGTACGGAAAATCCTCATTTGAGACTTCAAAAAAATCATATATTATTACTAAAGTAAGTAATTATCCTAAAGGGGCCTTGCCGTGTCTTTCGTCTACCTATCATAAGAACGCAGCAAATTCACAGGGGTTGGTTATTCCTCGGACCAGGAGCATGGAGACTCATTCCAATTGATTAAGCGTCCAAAATTTAGTGGAAAATAATAAACCGCACGCCTAAATCGCCGAATATCTCAAAAACCAATTTTTCAAAAAACACAATGTGCCACCCCCCCCCCCCCCCCCCAATTTAGTCCAATCGGGCTGAAAAGTTTCGAGGAGCAACTAGAGGTGGAAACAGTTCCCTGACCAAAATGTCAGATTTTTAGAAAATTTTGTACTACCGAAATTGGCGTAGACGGCGGACAGTGGATGACGGACGGACATTTACTCTAGACTCCTTGAAACGCCCAGAAAAAAATTGTGGGTCAAATCGGAGAGATTGACTTTTGCACGAAAACATAGGTCAATTATTCAAGGAATAACCAAACCAAATTGTATACTGTCAAGGTTTTGGTGCTTATCGGAGAGGTTTGACTACATAGGTTGATTATTCAAGGAATAATTGACCAAATATATGAGTGAAGAGTGAAAAAAAAGGATTAGAAAAAGAAGTAGTACAGAGATACAAACATTCAATGCAAACGAATGGAATATGCTCCTCGGATGCACATCCAAAATCTAGCTTACGAAAGCTTAGGGAATTCATTTATTGACTCTAATTCACTATATTATATTCATTATATTATAATGTTTTACGTTTAGAATTAGAATTGTCGTTGGGTAATTATTTAGCCATCTTGGATTTTTTATCTATGCCAAAAATCATTGTTGAACGTTGTAATACATACTTCAAACATCCGCAAATTATGTTCCTCATCCTTATGGAATTTTAAAAGGGCAACCATCTGCTTTGACTATGTCACGTGGCTTCTGCTCGAATAAATTAAACTTAGCAGCGGAGATCGAGTTGAGTTGGGTTGAGAAAACCTGTGACGCTAAACGGACTTCAGAGCGTGCTTAGAAACCAGTATTATCGGGTATCCTTTTCTTCCGTCGTTTTCGCCCTAATATTGGCTCCCCTAACTCTTCAAGACCCTTGAGGCGGCGTCTTTCTGGCTAGGTTTCAACGACCACCTACCGAACTGATCACTTTAATTATTATACGGCCTTTTGTTCAGTTGATAACCTGACCCGACCCCGCTCAAAAGTGACAAGAACAAGCGGTAACGTTGCACGACAAGAGTACATTATTTAATGTTGATAGAAGTTTGAAACTGTTTCTCATCGAACGGCACGTCTGACTAGCGCTTTTTGTTCTAAAATTACAGTGGGCCCAATAATCCCGTTAACCTTCTTGCAGTAGGAATGCCTTCCCCATGTTCTCCCCCCAAGAAGTACGAGGAGACCGAAACAATTTCGCCTTCAAGATACATCTGTTTCTAAAATACGTTTTGAGACCCATTAGTCCCTCCTTCATTTGAAGAAATATCCAAGAATTTGGCGTCCAAATTTAGTGTATAATGAGATCAACAAGCCGGCACCTGAAAATTGACTCCAATACAGTACCCTTTTACCAAGAAAGGATAAACTAAATTCCTGTTTTGGTTGGTTATTCCTTGAATAATCAACCTATGTTTTCATGCAAAAAGTCAATCTCTCTGATTCGACCCAAAATTTTCATCTGGGTGTTTCAAGGTGTCTAGATCAAAGTATGCAAAATGTCCGTCCGACGTATGCCATCCGCGCCGTAGGGGTTAGGGGTCAAAATGTGTAATTCGAAAAATGGATTTTCGAGATTTTCGGCGATATAGGCGTGTGGGGTATCGTTTTTGACTAAATTTTGGACTTTGAACCCAATGAGATGGGTCCCGGAACGATTGAAGGCCACTGGAAGAGGTTATGGGTCGAAATGGGTATTTATTCACCTATTTCAAATGTGTGTTTTTGAGATATCTGGTACTTACGCGTGTGGGGTATCATCTTCCACTACATTTTGGGCACTTAATCGATTGTAATGAGTCTCCAAGCGCTTGGTCCGAGAAATAACCAACCCCTGTGAATGATTTTTTTTAGCAACGATTTAGACATAAGAGTGTGATTTCTATCATACGATTTCAATTTCATGCTTAGATCAAGACATGATTGAGTAGGAACCCTGATTTCCTACGTATAAATATGCCCCGCTTTCTACCATTCCTCTCCAAACATCCAATGATATTTCGTTTTCATTGGCCTCCTCGTTTGCCTCTGTTCAAATTCGTAACGAGTAAGGGGGGGGGGGGGGATGTCCTGGTCGTCCCAAAGGTCGTAACGCGGTATTGGAAGGAGCGGTGGTAGGAGAGGGGGTGGCGGTCGATGGCGTGGACTGGACGTGGCGAGAGATGGTGGCGATGATCACGGAACGTTCAATCCGAAACTTTTAATTAGAAATTTTTTACCGTCACCTTCGTCGGCCAGCTGACACTCGATCACGCCAGCGGCAAGCCAATTATGGATTAAACTAACTACAAAGCGAAGGAAGTGGGGTAATTTCTCAATTTGCATGGATGAAATTCGGATATCCTCTTGTCCTTGCTTATGTTTGGCGATCGCTTCTTGAAGTCCAAGATACTTACAATTCAGTTGCACTGGCACATATATTATCTCGTTAGATTAGACCCCCTTGTTGTTAGAGACACAAGGGCCCTGATGAAGTTTTTTTTTTTTTTTTTTTTTTTTTTTTTTTGGATCAACGAACGTTAGACAAACGGTTGTGCATATCATTCATTTTACAGAATGAATCGACATTTTTATGGATCATAGATTGACAAAAACTGAAAAACTGTGCTTAGCAGTCCCTCAGGTCCTCCCCCCACGCCTCAAGTGGACGACAACATTGGCAAGTAGTGAAAGGGACGCCGATAACCCCCTCCCCCCCATAATCTCACAACGATGACGATTCAGAGTGGAAGGTCAGGGATCGGGAGTGTGAGTGTCGGATAATTGGTATCGGCTTACGCCAAAAAACTTTTAAATTAAAAAAAAAAAAAGAGTCACTGAGTTGTGATTTGCTCTAACCACCGGTTGGAAACAATTACCGAACGTCGCGGACTATGGGTAAGCTCGTTGCCTTTATCAAAACCAATCATCGCCCAAATTGAACAATTAAAAGAAGAGAAAAAAATCAGCTTTTTTTAGGTAGGAGGTAGGAATAAATTTATATTGAAGCATTTTTGAAATACTCCGTTTACTAAATACCTAACAATATACAGTAGAATAGTATTCTGTCAATCATTAATAAATGATAAAACGGCAGTATTAATGCCGTTACTAGATATTCCCACAAAAACTGTTCATGAGTCACCGGTGAGGTTGTCAATCTATACCAGACAATCAAATTCGTAAGAAAATGGGGTAATCGTAAGTCACGCAGAAAGTTGTTAGCGTTCCTTCAATTTGCTGGTAAACACAGCCTGTTTTGAACTCATACTCAGTCTGGCCGGCTTCATTTCCTCATATCCCCTAATTTTAGAAGTTAAAACGATGTTAAGGTGATCTATTCAAGTTATCTACATGAATTACGTTACTCTATTTATACGCTCTCTATTAGAAGGCGTGGAAAACTTGTTGCGGTGCTGATAAATCTGGTAACGAAAATGATTTAGAGGACTCTGGATACATGAATGTATGCAGTGATAACGACGTCCTCTGCCAGAAAACAACTAATATTTTTCTGGTTTCAAGACATGACACAAAAGCCCATTTTCAACGAAGTGGTGCGTCATTTTCATGGATCATAAATTGTAGGGCTGGTAATGAGGTATTTTATTTCCATCACTTGCTGCAGATTTTTGTGTCGTACGTATTTTGCTAGGTCTTTTGTTTTGGCACCTCTCAAAAACCAGGTATTTTCCAAGTGCAGATCGAAAAGTCCGAAGTAAAAGTAACTCATACTCGCTTCTTAACTTTCATAGTTGCAGTAAGATATGTTGATCCTTAGAAGTGGTTTCCAGGCATGAAGGAGTTACAAAGACGATGCGTTCAATTCAAACGTGGGTTGCTACGCACAAGATGGAGGCATTCGCAACTCCCCCGGAGGCTGGAGCTTAGACAGGATCCGACATTGTAATGCCTAAACTACGTATTGTTTGAATCGTAGACATACCGACCCGCCGTCAGGAGATATTATGGCGCAAGGTTGGAAGCGACGTTTGCAGCTAATGAAAACCGTTGTGAAACACCGGCAACTATGTCACTGGAAAACTGAATGGAAACTTTAGAGTTCTAATCGAACTAAAACGCAGTTGATTTTCAAAACATGTTAGCATGAATGGCGTAAACCCTTGCGTACCCCCCCCCCCCTTCCTTCTCGTACCATCCACAGACTTATTGAATCGTGTTCATACTCCAGCCGAAATATTGGTTCTTTTTGATCGAGACCTCACTTTATTGAAAAGGGATCGTGGTGAGCAGGAGGGATGAAAGCTGACTAGAAAAGGAAATTGAAGCAAGGATGGTATTCCCAGGGTCTCAAAGAATTTACGTTCCGACAATCCATGCGTTGGACTGCGGCGGCAAGCGACTATCATATAAATGAATTCCTCGGATATGCCCATTTCCTACGGATCCCATTTCCTTGGAATATAATATAAATAAATTTACCAACTCATATTACATCAGATGAAACGTGAAGAGGCGCAACCTAACAGTTACACTCATGATGAATTTACAAGATCATTAGTTTTCTTTCTTGGTGTGTTTGAGGTTTATTTTTCCCTTCCCATTTTCTCTTAGTTTGTGTTTTGGTGCAAATTATTTCTCTGTTATTGGAATTATTGAATGATAATGTGTTTACGAAGTTCTGGAGTGGGTACCGTGGGGTACAGTGGGTGACATTCGTGGGTATGATATACGTGCAAAACGGAACATATCCCTATCTGAATCTGAACCGGACCATTTTTATGTATTGACGAGGTCTGGACGCTTTAGATCATACATACTTCTACAGGATCATCCCTGTAGTAGATCTTCATTTCAAATTATGATACGTAGTCGCCCTTTTGATATTTAAAAAACCCCTGTTAATGTAAAAAATATAAATAAATAATAATAATAATAAATAAAATAAAATAAAATAAAAAGATTAATAATAACAAGAGCAAAGAGCTTTGGGATCCCCGCCAGAATGCTGGAACTGAAAGAGGGTTATGTAGGAAACGGATTTGTGGCCAGGAAATTCTCAGTCCTCATGTCTTTGGATACCCAGTAATTAGACCCCCCTCTCCATTGACTTGATCTAGCCATTTATGAATAAATCTAGAGTTTATAGACTCACGTCTTCAATAGCCTAGCACTATATCTCGAATAATTATAGTTTTGATGGCGTGATATTATCCGTAATGATATTAGGACCCTCGTTAGAAGGACAATAAGAGTCACGATTCTCATAACTCATCTAATTCGCCTACCAAGTTCGGTTTAGATTTTCATTTATTCGAGGCTTCGGTTTTGAAGTCTACCTTAGGAGAATTATTTGGTGAAATTTGTATCCATTAGTAGCTACTCGATTACCTACATGATTTCATACAATGGAAAGTACATAAATTTCATCAATATCATTTTCGTCCTCTACAAAATAATTTCTAAGAGAAAAACTCTCAGCAGAGTAGGAAATAACATCTGAAAGATTCGTTCAAATATGAAAAAAATAAAATAAAAGTTGGCTTAACCCTAATTTCCAAATTGCGTCTGTACAATAACACGTGCTTCGGTGTAGAGGCGTTCCTTCTTTTGTCGGCAACACTGGAAAGTATAATGGCATAGGAGGGAGGTGATTCGATGTTATCGGTCTCAGTCTGACGTTTATTCAAAACTGATTAAAGCTAATTTGGGTTTTCAGAACTCGATCTTGACTGTGGCTTCCGTGAGTGGCGACACTTACGGCCTCTATTATTATAATTTCCTCCTTATCAAGCTTCACACTCCTTCACGCTACTTGGAATATAACGGGACCGAATCCAAATTACATTGTTATTTGCATTCGAGTAAAATATTAAAGCTGAATGCGAGATACGAGTGTGTTTTGATTATTGGTAAAAAATGAATAATGTGAACATTCCTCTCTTTTTCAGGTGTTGCGACAGTGCCGATCAGCATTGGTATGCCGGCCAGGTAAAGCCCCTACAGTTCTACAGGTACTCTTGCTCATCTCGACGTGGCCACCATAAATATCAAGGCTACTAGACAACTTTTATAATGGAGTCGGAGGAATGGACGGGTAGAGAAGTTCAATAGAAGGCAGTTCACCTGCTTTCCCAGAGAAGTAATCCCACACCTCGAGGCATAGCTCCTCGACATCTCAGCTTTTCCTCACTTTACTTGAGAAGTGACTAGAATTGGCTGGCTGGTTACCCTCGATAAGACGATCCACTTAGTAGTTCACGTTGCTAGGAAGAGGGATGGGAGGGGGTGAGTCGAACCAATAACGTTGAGCCCCAAGGACTTGAGTTTCCGGGTGGACGAGGAAAGGTTGCTGGGCTGAGTGACGAAGAAAAGAGATGAAATTCCCTCCATTTTACCCGGATCCGTCCAGTTCATATACTGGTTGGGTGAGGATCGATGGGCCTCCAGTACCTTGTAGCTTGATAGGATGGAGAAGGGGGATACAGTCTACCATCCAAATAGACACCTTGAACTTAAAAACAGAAATGTATTCACTATTTTTTTGTACTCGACAACTTTCGTTGATGGGGCCAATGTGCCGTAACAATCCATCCTCCATCATCCCCAATTTTACAATCATAGCTGATGTTGAGAAAATAACGGAATACAGTATACACCAGGCCATGCAGGAAGAATCTACATCTTCTGTTCATTGAAGATATGAATAGGTACATTACTATTTCAAGTTATCATTTACGTTCATCGTTGTTCACATTTGGACGACTTGGAGCAAAATGAATTCCACTGTTTTGAATTTCAGGATTTTTGTATGTGAATGATTGAACCACAATGGTTAGTTAGAATGGGAACATGTTTTACTTTATTCGGATCGTTTTGTGCGATTTCAGACCAATAGGGAAACTCGTATATGTTTTGCAAGGAACGGACAATAATAGCCTTGGTGAAAACATATAAGACCCGTAGAAGTTGTTTTAGATTTTATCGGGTTCATTTTTATGGTCTGAGTATTTCCCTAGTGCGCACTTGATAGAGGTAAACAAGCAACATTACATCAAACCTATTGCTTTTTGAAATTACCCGACCAGTGGACACACAAGTACCTATAAAATGGATTTTTCCGAAACATGTGGAACGGTTTCGTTCAGAGAAGGACGGAGACAACTTTTCCGAGTAGAGTACAAGTAACTTATACAGTTACGTTCCTCTCCCGGTTAGCTGCGATCGTCATCTCATGTTGAATTTCGTGCTCAACATTTTTTATTAAAGTTTCCCATTACACGTTGCCATTGCAGGTGACAGGGCTTTGAATGGGCGTCGGCGAGATGCCACAGAACGGATTGTCACCTCGAAAATTAGGTCTATAACCCTCCATTTTTCACTGCGATGATGGAAATTACATAGCATTCAATTCACTTACGCTTCGAAAAGCATGAATTGGATTTGAGTTTCAGGATAAAAATGTGAGTTGATCATTTCGAACACGATATTCTTTCAACTCCCATTGTAGGTGATTCAAGAATTTAAAAATTGATAAATATGACGATGAAAATAAAACTGAACTTACAAGTAATCATTAGAGGTTGAAATTAGTCCTTCGTATTAATTGAATATCTCATACAGTGAAGGTTAACATTCTTTAATGCATTTGTATGGTGTTGCTGGGTAAGCGGCTGAACGCAATTCGATATGTAAGTTGTGAAGAAGGTTCAGGATGGTGATATATCATCAAATCCTCTTCTTTTCTCTTGAACGGGCTTTCCTCCGTGCAGAAGCTGCCATTAGGAGGCTGAGAAGATGGCTCTTCTCTTGAGAAGCGCATGGAGAGTGAAAATTCAAGTGGTCTTGTTGGAACAGACAATCCCGTTTGTCGTTACTACTTACAAACACTCACTAGCTACTTACCCCAACAAGTTAAAAATACAATTTTCACGTTCACAATGTGACCGTCAAATGATTTTCCCCGAAAGAGTGGTAGCAATTCAACATTTCAAAGGCCTCTTGAATAAGTAACGGACCGAATCATAGGAGGGTTCTCGTATGGACGGATGAATACAAATGAAATATTGTACCTAGGATTGTTGTATCTAGGATCGGGCAATGATTTGTAGAGGCTGGGCTGGATTAGGTGTATAGTGGAAGTACATATTTCAAGGAAAATCGTCCTTGGATCGAGACGTGAGGAATGAGATAATACCCCACCATCAAATAATGGTACAGTTTGGGGGTAAGTAGTTTTATGAAGGGATCATAGCCTGGTCAAACATTTTTTTTTAAATGATATCGAAAATGAATAATAAAAGCTGGAGGATTTGATCCCCTGTAAAAAAAAAAAATAAAATAAAATAAAATACAATTTTAACTTGACTGTTGAGAGGATTCTGCGATCTGAAATTGTTTCGATCGGAAATTCCTGTTGTTTTGAATCAGTTAACCCATCGGTTAGTGGCGTAGCCACAGCATCGCACCTTAAACTTGAAAAAAAGGACGAAGGGCGGGCCCCAGAAGTTGGATTTGTGAAGGGCCGTGGAATCGCAGTAGGGTTCTAAAAACCCCCTTGATATCCCCGGGGTCACAGAATCACTAATCACGGTGGTTGCCTTTCTCGTGTTTAGAACCTGGCTGGTGCGCAGCGGTCTCGTTGGAACGGGGGTGGAGGGAGAAAACCGTCGTGTTACGGATGTGTGCCCGTAACGAAATGGGGTTTTAGGGCTCCGACAAGGGCTCTGAGGTGGGTCCCTGTTTTGCAATCACCCGGTCCTGCCCCTTAGGGCCCCACAACTTGAGCGCGGGCTATGATAATCAGACGGCAGTTTACATTGATTATAAGCCTCGAACGGGAGGTACGCTCTAATTCAAAACGCCCGTACCAACGTCGTCCTTTGGGTTTTTGCTAAAAACGATGCCGTAAGCAGGAGAACAAGTTGAGCCCGAGCAATCTGTTTATAAGCGCCTCTGAGAAGATATACTGCTGTTAGTTTTGTCGCTTTTTCCACGCCCTGTGCCTAGGATCTCATAAATTCGCAGTCTTGACAGAAAAGTGGGTTAGCAGAAATTAATTTTTTATCATTTTAATCGCAAACTAAGTTGGATTCCACGGTTCTCTGTCAGGGGGTGGGATGTTGAACAAACGACATCCAGTTAATACTTGAATATTTTTCTATCCTCCGCTATATTAAAATTCTTCTTGTCTCCTCGGTTCTGATGAACAATAGTCGGTTCTGATGAACGGTATTGTTCATCAGAACTGGAGAAACTTTCAATTTCACTAGCCCAAATTAACTTTATGTGAAAGACTTTGAAGGAGAATGCAGTAGTTAAAATCGGGTATTATTGGTGCCCTAGTGACGCACCATCGATGTATCGAATTGGGTATACCCGAATACATCGCAACGTCACTACGTGCACCTACTTAGTCTAAATCTAGTTCAACCGTGAAGTACTGCCAAGCCGAGATTAATAGTTACTTTTACTCATTTAGCATGAGCAACGTACACTATGTATACGTATAAGCAACGTACATGGATTCAGTGACGAACCTTTTGGAAAACCATCGGAATCAACTCTCCTTCAACCCTCGTATGAAGTAGATTTGTGAAAACGTGTCGCGGCTTTCATCCTTAACAAAGAATATGTAAATATCCGTTGCTATATTTTAAAACCTGTAGAATCTTGTGTTTCAGGAGCACAGCGTACAAACAAATCGTTCCCTGAAATTAAAGCAGGACTGGTTCTTTACTTTGTGATATTGTGAATTAGTAACAATGAAAGCGTTGTACGGGAAATTAATAAATTATTTATTCCGGAAAAACAATCAAGCAAGGAACGACAAGAGGGTCGTACCCCAGGGATACGGGGATTTAGGAAGGATATGGCTTAGAGTGTCATTCCGAATAAATACATTTCAAGTGTCTCCAGAAGACAAATCCATTACTGCGGAGCCGTGGGAAAAGGGCTCTGTCTGTTCCAGCCCTTTCCGTCACGACCCACGCAAAGAGAGAATTTCACGAACCTGACATACCTTCTTGATGTTCCTTACATACATCCCGTTTTTCGACCCTCTTTGATGTGAAGCTTTACGTTGACACTCAAGATCAAGCATTAGGAAATCCGTATCAATAATATTAGAAGTAGCAAGGTGGGTATAATGTGCATAGGAATTGTGGATGATCTTTGAAAACGAGATTTTGAAGGGAATCCCATGATATTTGGAGAATATCGCACCTGTTGGTTGATTGGGATTTAAGCCCACCAATCGGCCCTGATAACCCGCTGATAACCCATCTTATCAGCTTGAACTGTTCCAGGAACTGGCTTACTTAATTTTACTTAATCCCGCGACCGGCTTACTTACGATAACGGCCCACTGACAGGTTTAATACGATACTGTAAATGTGATCCTCCCAGGCTCCCATCTCACCTCTGCTCAGGTGACTTAATTCAAATTGATGCATTCATGCCAGTTATCGAGAATCAACGAGCTGAAGCCAAATCATGAGTTGATCATAAGTGTGTCGACAATTATTGTGAATATCCTTTCCCAGGAACCATTGCCATGACCGCAATTACTAATAACTATGCAGGAGAGAGAGAGAGAGAGAGAGAGAAGTTCAACAACTGTTGACGATTGGATGTTTCTAACATGACAATCTAGAAATAGCTGGAAATTAAGTGCCAGTTGGCAGCGGCAGTTAAATGACCCGCAAAAGCAAGATTCCGTCATTACGTTCGTGTTTTCTACGGTTATTACACTTTTCGATGCTTTTTCATGGTGTATGGACATTTTATCGACTGGTCTAATCATAGTCAGTACGACTTTAACCCTCCGGTGATACAGAGGAGCGTGGAGTCCAGGAAGGTATGGTCGGGTCGGATTCGACCCAAGTCACTTTTGACGGAATATTCAGCAAAAATAATGGCACTACGAGCTGTAATGATGAACATTAACCTTCATTTATTTAAAAACAGTCTCAGCAAAATTTATTTATCTAAAAACAGTCTCATTTTTCGATATTGATGACTATTTAATCAAAAACACTCGATAATAGCCTATAATAATGAAATTTAAACTTTATTTATTCACAAACAGACTTTTTTTTTTTACATTGATCACTATCACCATCATTAGGATCATCGATAAAACATTTAGCACATATTGTACTTCTGTGTTCAATTTTGAGATAACAGCATAGACCGTTGCAGCCAACTACGCTGATCTTATCTCGTCACGTACTTTCTATTGTCAAATAGGTTGGTCTAAACAAATTTCGCATGTTTGCAAAGCCATTTCCTCAATCCCAAAGCAGTAAGACAACATAACAATAATACATACAATAATAAAGTGATCAGTGTGATGTATGTTGTGTTAGGTATGGTCGGGTCGGAAATGACCCATCAACCATGAGCTCTATGAAAAACTAACAATACGGAGGAAATAAGCAGAAATAAGAAACCCCAGACGCCTAGGCGCCTTCGGCAGGGTTGACTGATAGGGTATCTGGCCGGTAAGGGCTTTTATGATGTGAGGGAGAGGGGAGGCAATGAGAAAGCTGAAGCTGGGGTCGGATTTGACCACACTGTACCACCGGAGGGTTAAAAACGCAAATTCTTCATAGTGGTTGGTTTTATTCCTCACTAGACACATGGAGGACTCATTCCAATCAATTCAGAGTCCACCATTTGGGGAAAAATTGATTCCAACAGCCTGGATACCGAAATCTCAAACCACACATTCGAAAAATTAGATACCAATTTGACCCATAACTTCCGGTGGGCGCCAATTGTTCCGGGACCCGTCTCTATCGTTGCTTATGAATACTATAATATATAATTATTTGTTTATTTTGTTCTACACACTATCAATACGAAACCTGGAGGGTTTTAGAGATTGTATTGCGAACTGATATATTTCCAAATTCAGTACCGGATTCTGATGGCGTACGATACCGGTAAATCAGTCGGAGATTGTGAATAAGCTACTCTCAGGCCAATGAAAGCTGTCGTAAACAGGGCAATGCAGCACAATACCGGCTCGTTAAAAGTGGTCTGGGTTCTCTCCATATCAAAATATTTGTAATATGTAGATGACCGACAGAAAATCTAACTGGCGTTCAGCCAGGGGGCCCATCACAGAGGTTATGTAACCGAAATGGTGTTTATATGTATAGTCTCAAGCTTGATATTGAAGTATTGTGCCTGATAGGGCTTTAATCTATTCGTACTGTTAAGAAGCTACTAAATAATACTTCTAAGCTAAACGTTAAAGCTAAAGCATTTAACGTACGTAGATACTTATGGAGTTTTAATGAGATTTTCATATCATGCTTCAAACACCGGTTAATTACATCCTTGATTGAACGATATCATGAGCGTAGTTCATACGTCACCGGCAGCTTGACTGCTCGCATGACTGCATTCGTTCATCGACAGGTAACTAAGGCACTCAAGTTCGGCATACCTATTGAACTTCCGCAAATTGATTCGATACGAGCGAGGTGTTCCCACGTTATTCACCGAAGTGGACTGGTAACTTTGCAAATTGATTCGAGGATCAATAAATTAGAGCTCGCCCTGGGAATGGTGTGCTAATGTACTTAGCTCCCTTTTCACTGCCATATTGCTAGCGCTGGGGTCTCATCGTCGTCCCTTGCTAATACTGCTAATTGAGGATAAGGGAACCACCGGGGGATGAACCTCCAACTAAACAATGTTCATACTGGTCATAATGCTAACAAAATTCTGAGCAAAATTCTGCGCAATTGAACCTTTCATAACTATGTTTTGCTGGTTCAGTTATTTTGTTTATACGGTTCACATTAGTATTCAAGAAAACGGGTAGAAATGAATCAAAGCGAGACACAAGAATGAATGATATTACACTGCATTCTGTAATTTTTTGTTTCTGCCACAACTACCTTGAACCCTAATTGCTGCTGGATCTAATCATGATAGAGAGAGAAGCTACGAGTAAAGAGGATCGAGACTGAAGCACGATTTCCTTTAACCGGAACACTTCCTCTAAATAGCACTAACTTCAAATTGGTTTCAATTTGCCATCACCAAGATGATAAAGCAAGCCCAGATGATGCCACAATAGTATGGAAACCGAGTAAAAAGGTCGTCTAGTGGACATTATTATTCAAATTTAATTCGCGCAGCAGCATCTTTAGCGACGGAAGTGACTTTTGTTAGACGTATTGATGGTTTTCGTGCTACTTTATTACCTCTTATTCCCAATTTATTTCCATAACGTTATCAATATTGTTGTTGCGTTGTATCTTTATATTATTATCGGGCGATTGAAGTGATATGTAAATGGCTCAGTGCTGATGATATTCTCCAATTCGTATGGGATAGTATAAGTACATTCGTAATGCATCAGGTGTGATTAAAATAAATAATTAGTTATGTTAGAAATTCCTTTTGCCGATTATTTAAATGATATGATGTGCGTATTCGATCCCTGCCAAAGACTTGCATCAATGTATAAAATCAATACGAGCATTTTTAGAAGTTAATCATGAGAATACTCCCGTCCTCATTCCATCAAGTTGGACGAAGAATTATTTTTTAGATTATCCAAGACTAAGAATTATATGGTCCTAATGTTGGATACGGAAATGCGTTTCTTTAACATTTTTTCTTTTTACTTTTCTATTCATTTTACTTTTGTCACTGGTCCCGTTTGAACAACCTGGATGCACTCGATAAGAGCCAACTCGGATTTTTACCGGCGTCATTTTTTTGATCAACTTTTACACGATTGCAGATCTGATCGGAACACACAATGTTAATTTTGTTTTATTCCATTTACTCTCACCGATAAACCGGGAATAGGTCGCAAACAAACTCGTTCTATACTCATATAAACCCAGATAAAAAGGAAAGTAACCCCAATATAAACTTATTCATTTGCGACAGTGTGAGAGAAGGTGCTGAAAAAAAGCTGTGTGTTTCAATGAGAACCGCTAACTTGACAGCGCTATGCAAAATTCGCATGCTTTCCTAAACCTTTGTAGGTTTTGATGCTTTGAAATTTAATTAACGTAAAAATTAGAAAAGAGTACGAATGAGCACCCAATCCCTCCAAGGGTTGTCGTAGTTACGTATAATCTTTAGGGTCTTCCAAAATTTTAGCGAACGAGGTTTCAAAGTTAAATATATTTCAATTGCTTTCGGAATAGTTCGCTTTACCAATGAGTTATTTGTAATGATATTCCTCCAACTTCCAAGGAGTCATAACTGGGAGAATATCGTGTCTGACGCTGAGTGTTGACAATATAAACAGTCTAGCTGGAATACCAAAAGCACGAATCAAACCGAATTAATTAACTCCTGCCAACCGAGTTTATAATGGCGACTAATTTGTAATTGTGTTTCTGAGAATCTTGGGATCGGTAGCTCGTTAATTTATAATTTATGCACTTATTTCATTACCGATAGACCTTTCATGAAATGAGTAAATTTCTCTCTGTGGGTTGCAAGCCCGCAAGCCATTAAATAATCGTTAACATAGTGTTTTCTTCCCCCACAAGCTTCTGACTTTTTCATATTACGAATACCCTATAGTAATCCGTCGGCATCCATTCGAAACAGGCTACTTGTGACGAGGGTTAGTTGTTTCCTTTACTGTTTTACCTCTCTATAATAATTACTTCCAAAGTAGTTCATTCGCTGTGCTACAAAAGCTTTCAATTGGAATGATAACCGATATTGAAATCAGACAGTGTGCAGATAAATTGCCAGACGATGAAGATAACGAATTAGGATTCAGAAAAACAGCAAGAGTTTCCTACAAAATGCTCTAGAAGATTTTTGGCACTACGTGAAGTAAGGGACAGTGCAGGGTACAATTTAAATAATCAAGCTGGAGAACGAAGGGTTCCGCAAGGTGACGTCCTGAGGTCCACCCTCTAACTCGTCTGTAAGAGAAATCTGCCCTAAAATAAAGTCGGTACATATAAATTTCAACTTTAAACAGATACATCCGTGGCCCTAGGTGCTTGGCTCGCAAACCACTTCCTATGCAAGCACAGCCAAGTACCTAGGAATGACCCTGTATGCAAAGTTAAGATGGAAGGAACTCATGAAAAATTAAAAAGACGGTGGTGAATCTAAAATGACTGTTGTTCCAGCAAATTCTAGAACCATTTCGCGTATGGCATCTGTTCTAAAAGAAAAAAATGTCTAACGTCAAAATGATTTAAGAATTCCAGAGCGAAGAGTAGCGAGATATTGTAAACGTCCCGGGGGAACGGAAGGACGTCATTCCGTGACCTGAGAACGGAAACTGTCAACCAAGCTGTCATCTGCTTCGCAGAGAGACATGACTATAGACTCCACCGCCATGTTAATCTTTTGGTGATCCTACTAGACATCAGTAATTTGGTTTGCCTGCTAGATGGGAGCTAAGCCTTTCCATCAAAGTACAATCGGCTGATTAAATGATTGAACCAAACCTTAATTTGATGTAATATGATGGCACAACTGTTGAACCGTGAGTCCCAAAAGTTTTAAATTACGAGAGAAGTAACTTGTTGGTTGTTGTAGTATTCTCTTAATGAACAAGAAAGCTATGTTTGAAAAACCATTTTTTTTTTAAATTTTATTTGGTAGATCTCTAAGATGGTCTTACATGGAAAAACCCAGGTTTTTTTCCAAAAAATGCTCTCAGACTAGTTTCAAACTGTGTAAATGTAAAAAATGTGCAGCTACAAGATCGACAAGGAGTAAAAAAAAACAATGTGGCCAAATATTGGATACGCAGAGTTGCCTCTTACGCGACAGTATGCCATGTTATGGAAATTCTATTCCATAACAGACACAACAGCCCGTCACGCTGTGATTGGACTTTTCTATAGACAAGGACACAATAAGAGAATGAAATTTGCCGTACCGGAATCTACACTATCCTCTCGCCTCGACGAACCAATTTTCTGCTAGATGTTTCTAGGATGACTCTCTCAGCACCGTTCACAACCGTCCTATGATTTAATGCGTTGTAGAAGGTGAGATGGGTGATGAAGTATGTACTCCAGCAGCGCAGTTACGGTGCGAAAGGAGGATTTTCGGTTATCTGAGCAACAGCGGAGAACGTTCAAGTGAAACCATTCATTCGGGGAGAGTGGTTGGACGTGTCATGAAGGAAAAAGGCATTTAGCGTTGATTTATGGAGTTTAAGGAGAGGACATTTCCTTAGCTCTTAGTGTCAAAAAGCTCTCACCACGCTACATGTCACACGTTCCTCCTGCGATCTAGACTAGAAATAACGTTTCTCTATACAGATTGTCGTCACGCTAGAGAGTGCTTCTTAGTTTTTACCCTTATAAGCTATTCTACACATTCTAAGGAAAATAATTGAAAAATTAAATAAAATCTTGATGCGAATCCCATGGTCTGGAAGCCAGAAAGGTGGGGCCAAGTCTAAACGATACTAATAGCTGAATGACGTAACTATTCACAATTAGTTCATTCAGGGACCCATCAAAATCCCCGGAAGGGAACATGAAGTCCTAAAAATTTTTGAGTAAACGATATTGAAAAACATTGTGTAAAAGTACAAAGGAGAAGAGTATAACCCACGTGTTTTTCTAAATATGGTTCGGTACGGATAAAGGAACTCGTTAACAGTTATCCTGTCGTATCTAATTACAATTTGGTTCTACGTAGAGCTTCAATATAACACTGTAGCTGGATATGAATTACATTTCTCAAACATTTCAAATCATAACAGGAATAAATATTTTTACTGGTAAGGGTGCTGTGATATAACTTGTACAGGGAATGAGAGGTTGTGACCGGAGTGAGACAAGGCAATCGGATGGTAGTTGTTACTAAAATTACCTTCAGGTACTTCATGACAACCCCTGTTGTGAAAAGGCAACTTGCTTTGTTAAATCCAATAATGAGCTTAGTTGATAGAGTTAATCCTCAGGTGAACTCCGGTACTGACTTCCAAAGTTCCCAGCTACTTGTCTGCTTAGTGCATTATACGACTCGTATCACAACACATTAATTAAAGTTTGACACCAGAGATATGTAGTAAGTTGACGATAAGGGGATGCTACGTCGTCCCCGAAACCCTTGGTACGAGAAGGATCAAAATTCCATCATACTGGGAGTCACATCTCCCGAGGAATAATGTGGAGATTGGTTTCTAGCGGAAGACCGCGAAGTCAGGAAGGATCAAAGACAGACTGACTAACATAATGTTGTTGTGCACCTATGATAAGGGAAACAGCGGGAGGCTGAAGAATGCCCGGGCGGCTGTACCTATATAAAACTTTTCTTCCAACCCCCCAGCCTTTGAGCATATACCCACCACATTATTCCCTTCGGCAGTATCTTTTGACTCCTCAAAACTGAAGTTTTTGAAATGGTGCTTTATGTTCACCTTCTGGTGAACTTACAACAACGTGGACGGCACTCCTGCTGATGGGTCGAGGCTGATAAGACAACGAGTAAGTAATTTCGAAGGCTGATCATCATTTTTTGTTGAAAACGGCATATTAGAAACTGGAATTAAAGATATAATCCGCCTAGGCAAGTCCTGGTTTATATAGTTTATCGAGATGGTCCATCATCTTGTGTAAATACATCATCATATGATTGAAGCGCTGCGAACGATTCCACAATGGTCGATTCATTTCTAGGAACAAGAGTATGCGAAAGGTAGTGTTGACCTTTACAGCATGTATGCTGTATGCAGCCTTTATGCATAATCAACTATAATGAGTTAATTGTATTATGATGAGGACGGTTGAATAGACACAGTGTTCCAAGGGGCCATGACCGGCTGCTAAAGGAAGCATTTTGAAAGACAAGGAAGAACCAGTCAAATAACCAATCATCATAATAACGGTAATGTAGATACGCTTCACACCAAGATAACAAAACTTAGCCAAGGGGCATATTTCATTCCCGATACAGCAACTAATTTGGATCGATGCGACTCAGCATCCAGCCAAGAAGTTCGACATTTCCTCCTTCTAGTGCTGATTCCACACGGAGGTGCCCCCTCGAGATCAGTCAGTTATAAGGCAAAGAGCAAAGGAGTCAACAAGCCACCCTGTCTCACATCCCGCTCCACAGATCCGCAGAGAAAGCTCTCACGTACCTACCATTTCCAGATAACCGCCCTTCCCCTAACGTACAACGACGAATGCTGATGAATGAAGCTCTTGGACAGGTCTTCAAACTATTTTCCAAAAAAAACAAACTCATTTAGTAAAATGCTGAGAAAATATTGCCAGCTCCTATTGAAGTATACTTTCATATATAAACTGTATAAAGATACTTGTACTCATTCATGAACTGCTCCTACATGGCTTATCTACAATAGGTTGATACCACATGGCTCTCAAGAGTCAAATCATTAATTTCTTGATCAAACCACTACAAAGATTCGGTACCAAGGAACACATTATTTGAAACTTCGACGAAAATTATTCGCAAATAATCACTTGCTTGAAGAGTCCGACCAGGGATGAGGGATTGAGAAAACAAGCCATCACGCCTCATGAAAGATTAACTGCAACGCTTCGGTATTTAGCAAGTGGCTGCACTTATGAAATACATATAGACCTTGTTCCGCTTCCAGTCTTCCAGTTGTGCATCAGGTAGGTATTTAGCCATTTAACAAGATTGTTTATTTTCCGAGGCTGCAGGATTTACGAGTAATTGAACTCGTTACTCCCTTCTCGCTCCATATTCTTGCATATTTTTTACCTTGCATTAGTTCATAGCTCGTTAAAATATCATTTTGTTTCTGAAGTTATGATGAAATCAGCTTGCGTACAAGTCCGCAACTCAGTGGGACATTTTCATGTTTTTTGAACACAAAAGATAAAAAGATAGTTTATCCCCGTCAAGAGAACCGTCATTCGAAAGAAATGAGCACAAAGGGGAATTTCATAAAGATGAGCACAAAGAGGAATCTGATAAAGATTAGCACAAAGGAGAATTTGATAAAGATGGACACAAAGAGGAATCTGATAAAGATTAGCACAAAGAAGAATTTGATAAAGATGGACACAAAGAGGAAACTGATAAAGATGAGCACAAAGGGGAATTTGATAAAGATGAGCACAAAGAAGAATCTGATAAAGATGAGCGCAAAGGGGAATTTGATAAAGATGAACACAAAGCGGAATCTGATAAAGATGAGCACGAAGGGGAATTTGATAAAGATTGACCAAAAGAGAGATGGAACAGGTTATAAAATTTTTTTATAGAAACTGGTTGCTGGGCGGGGTTTACACTGCGGCATAGTTGCTGGCGGGAGCGCAACTAGGCATAGTTGCTGGCGAGAGATTGACCAAACAGAGGGTTGCATTGTATCGACATTCATCTATTTCGATTGTCTACAATTTCGTGATGTGATTTCGTAACGCTAAAAAAGTAACGCTTTTCGAGTTTATGTGCCAGGGTCAAGACATGAAAATGTCAAAAACAACAAATGAAACAAAATTATTGATGAGAGAAATCATATGATAAGGATCTCGGCTGGGGATGGCCTGTTACCTATGGAATAGTTATTTGTTTGTGCTTGGAGTAAGTAATCGCTGTTGGGGCTGAAGGAAGGGTTGAACACAGGGAAGGAGCTCGGAAGGGGCGGATGAGAGGCTGGAAGGCAACGGATAATATTTTATTTAACAAATATTTTGTTTGGATCGTGGTGTAGCGGCTCTTCTAAGACCCGTTAGTCGTAAATTGGAGTGGGCAAAAGGAAAAGAGGGAAAAGGCCTAATGTTACGCGGACACCAATCGTGTTGAAAAGCAAAGAGAACTGTTTCAGTGGTGTTCAGTGGAATATAGGTGTAGACGCACGGTGGGGGTTGACCTCACACAATAAGGAAATTTACTTGAATATTGGTAGACCAATAATTGGAAATCGGACAGGAAAGTGACTCGGATATTGCTGACCAATTGGAAATTGGAATAGGAAACTTACTTGGATATTAATTGGAAAATTGGATATGGATCGTGATGTGATTTCGTAACGGTAAAAAAGTAACGCTTTTCGAGTTTATGTGCCAGGGTCAAGACATGAAAATGTCAAAAACACTGCGAATTCTATCACAGGGGTTGGTTATTCCTTGGACCAGGAGCATGTGAAAATGGAGGAAACAGTGAGTGCGGAGTGTCCCGGACTCATTCCATTCGATTCAGCGTCCAACAAGATATCTCACACGCCTAGCTTGAAAAAAGTGGAAAATGTAGGTACTCGAACACATAGGCAGGTCTTCCTAAATATTTATAAAGATTAGCTCTTTTTTTCTCATTGAAAATGAGATGTTTTCTTTAAACTATATAAATAAGAGAAAAACGGACTTTAACCGCTTTAAAAGAGAGTTAGCAGCTTCTTTTAAATTCTTCTTTCACTTTTAATCACCCATCTAGACATTTACACCCACCTCAGGCGGGCACCGATCGGTCCGAGACCCGTCTCAATGGATCCAGTGCCAACAAATTAGTGGTGAATGATACCTCACATTTTGACCCATACTTAGTGGGCACCAGTCCCCAAAATTTCAGATTTTTGGAATTTTTTCTACTTTCAAAAACGATGTGGACGGTGGACGGACATGAAACGTTCGGAAAAAAATTTGGGGTCGATTGGAAATGGTCGACTCCCTATGACCTTGGGTATGGTTATTATTTGGTTAATTATTAAAGGAATACCCCACCAAAAACTATGCTGTTATCCTTCTGCAACTACTCAGGAGTTACACCTTCACCCTTACCCTATTTATGGCTTTCGAGCAAGATGAAAAATCCAGGTCCAGTGGAAGTTTCTCATCAGCCTTGTCATATCAGATTTTCAATACATTGAAGTTGTACCCTTTGGAGAACGTAAAAAGTTTTAGCTCATCGTCATCAAAGTACGAACGCGATTTTTTCCAGGATCCTCCTTCTTGCCCTAAATTTCCATTTGAAAGGAGTTCGTGAAAAATGAAAATCCCTTTCCCATTGCGAGAAAAACGAACCGTAATCAACAAAGGAAAAGAGAGAGTGGGCACGAAAAACAAGCTTAGATTAACCAGGCATTCGAGCAATAGGAGGGCTGGGAAGAGGAAAAACGAAAGCTTTAGCCGAGTGGAAAATCCGATGATTAAAATCTAATAAGAAGATGGCCTTTATTTATATACTCACCACTCAACCTGGCAATTTTTGGTTTTCCCAAGTTTTACTCAAACCCTCAAAGCAGATAAATACTAGTTTGATATCGACTTGATACACAAATCCGTACGTCACAGTGCTATTTTGGGCTTCACAGTGTCACCAATTTGTTTGGGGTGGGTATTGTTCTTCTCTTCTCTTCATCATCTTTGGTGGTATATTCAACGAGGAATAGATCGGTGTACCCCATAATCTCTAGGGATGGACACCACTACAAAAAAAATTAAGTTTCCTTTCCCATCAAAATAATTTGCTCGGTGAGTTTCGAAATGCACTGACACGCACACCCCTTCGGGAGTTCCGTGGACTAGTTGATTTCTGTTCTACCAACGAGCCTTAGTTCAGAGTTAGTTTCATGTAGGCCTCTAGAGGACAAAACTTCAACTAGACGGTATCTTTCTTCGCCGGCACAACGAATGTTATTCCCTCAAATCATGTGGGTTCTTAGTACGAAAGACTGAAAAAGCTCATCCTCCTTGGGTTTCTAATTTCAATGGCCACAGGAACGAGATGAGAAGAATTTGACAGCCATTACTGAAATAGGTGCGCTTTCACATTTCAGGAACGGATTAGACCTTCAGAGAAATCATTCTTTGAAGCTTCATTAGTCAGGCTCACGTGTCGTGGAGCACCATAAAGAAAATCCTCACTCCCCTGGCTCCTAAAGGATAATTCAGGTTCTCTTCTCTCATTTCTCCATGATGAGCTTCGAAAAGATGGATTTGTACGGCAAGGGGAGTCCTTTCCTAAATTGAAACCTCTTCTCTCCTCGCGTGAAAAAAATTTCCTTTGCATATTTCCGGACTAATGAGTGGGTAAGTTATTGATCCTCGTTCCTTCAAGTCCTCACAAGGCCTCACATGTAGTGTAAAGAAAAACGCAGCAGATTATTTCATGACGATATTCTAATCTAGGTTTACCTTACTTGGTCTGCTTGAGGTCTGTAGGTTGAAAATCTAACCAGATAAATGGGAATATTTAGAAGAAAAAGCAATAAAAGTGGCCACCTACTTTTAAATACTGATCTTAACCTATACCTTAACTTTGGAAACCGGTCATAATCGATTCCAAAATCGGATTGAAATTATACCTACAAGATAATCAAGCTTTCAGAAGAATCTCCCAAAGAATTTTCAAATAGTTTCACCCTTTTCACCACGCCTTTGTTCCTGCAATAATGTTGAAAAGTGGACCGAAAAAAGGCCCATAAGGCTTATGCAACGGCGGGCTGAAAAGTTACTGACCATCAATTCAGATTTCTAAAAAATAATATAAAGTATAAAGACATGACTTGATATAAAATTTCACGGTTCAGCAATTTGAAGAGATCGATCTCAGGCAAATGAGCATAGGGCTTACAATTCAGGCGGAATTTCAAAACGAAACCATCATACGATCCGTTCACCTAGCGATTGAGGTAGGTATGCCTTAAGATCTCGAATTTTCTAGACTAGGAGGGGCTCCTCCTTCATACAAAGTCACATCCAGAGCGAATTTCCATTTGTTGCCGTTGTTAGCAATTACGCCATATGCACAACCCAATGACCACAGGAGATTCTCGTAGGTCGCTCCGTCACCGTTAGGCGATACATGCTCATCCTAACGTACTCTCTCCGGCGAACTCCCTAACGTATTCATGGAGTATGCAAATTGAGAAGTTGGCTTTAGGGTGAATAAATTATGCAAGGCGATTGCATCAGACAGAGTTTACTTTGTACGCTACAAACATAACGTGGCCTCAATTATGAGCTGTTGATCCCTCGCGCTCGCCTCGTCTCCTTATTCCTTAATTGGTCTGTCTCATCAATCCCACATAGCTTCACAAACAAGAAATTCGATCGTCTGTTACAACCGTAAAGCTTAATGTATCTAATGGGCCCAAACGTCACCCGTACTAATTGTGTTTCATGCAATGATATTTCTTTACAAATTTGAAAACGCTGCAAATTCTCTTTTAATGATTCATTACTTCTTGTAGCAAGAGTATGGAGTGAGTGTGAAATGTCCCGGGCGCATTCTAATCGATTCATTGTCCAACATTTTGTCGAAAATGATACCTACCTCACATGCCTAGTTCCCGAAAAATCCCGTAAATCGAGTTTCAAAAAACACAACATTTTCACCCATACCTCCCTTTCAAATTTAGGCCGGTCGGGCTGAAAGCTTTCTAGGACCAACTAAAGTCTGAGTGAGGTAATCAAGCAAAAAGACTTCAGGGGATTCACCTCTCTAAGTGGCCCCAAAATTTTCTTGTATACGCTTGTGATGTCCACCGTACGGCGTCCATGCGATTTTTGGTAGTGGTAAATTTCCCGAAAATCTGAAATTCTGGTCAGGAACCTCTTTTTGCTCTAGTTGGTCCTCAAATCTTTTCAGTCCAATAGGCCTAAAATTTGAGGAGGGTGTGGGTAAAAATGTTTGTTTTTTGAAAACGGAATTTCCGAGATTTTTGGGTACTTGGGTGTGTAGCGTATTGATTTTCCACTAATTTGGAAATTAATGAAGTTGGTACGGGTAGAAATGTGTTCGTACCTACCTATTTGGAATCTGGGTTCTTTAAATTTTCGGATACCTAGGCGTGTGCATAAATAATAATCAACCAAAATCAACAAATCCTCCAAGATTCATGGAGGTATATTGTATGAATTATTTGGTCGCTCTATGGAGGCAACCTCCGTCAATTTCGCTGTCGTAAATAGGAGCGCCCGCTCTGTGACGTGATCAATGGGTCTGGAAGGTGGAGCTAAGCTGGTACAAGTATGATTTAAGAGAACGTCAACGCCGTGGGGGACGTGGGTCCTGTACTTACTTAAAATACGAAGGGTTCCTAGTGGAGCGTAACACAGTTATAACGGATTGCCAAGCCGCTTTAGGCCGTAACTTATTTCAACCAAGCGTGCTGGAATTAAATAGCTCACCCCCACTCGAGAGGGCTCATTAATATTATCCTATATAGTCTAATACCGGTGAGAGCACAAACAGGTGGATCAACAAGTGGAATGCGCCTTACTTTGAGCTCCCCGATGAAATTATTTCCTACGTGGAGAAAATCGAATGCTGAACAAATCCTAGGGGCTGAAAATCGGTTCAAAATCTGCTCCCGGGCTAAGGAGACTTCCTTGATCAACCCATTTGAATCCACTCAAACCACAATCATACGCAATTTTTATTATCGCGAGTATGTTTTTAGAGCGTTACCATTACTTTCCCCAATTTTCATTATCATAGTGAAGTGTGTTATGAATCAACTTTATTCACTCCCCAGATTATGATATAAATTCAGTACTACGTTGTATAAGCCTGGGATTACCTTGGATCTGAATAGCTGATGCAACTTGAGAAAATGAAATTAAGCGGTTATTGTTCCTCTCAAAGATCAAGTAAAGTCTGAGGATATAGTAAGGTTAATTTTTTTTAATTTTCTATCCTGAATTAAATAAATATAGAATGTTTACAAAATGTCTACTCAAGCAGTGATGGCGTAAAAGATGAGGATGACTAATGAAACGATAAGAAGCCTTAGGAAATCCAAGGCGAGGGGGATTGTCCTGTGTATATCCCGGATTTACCACACCGAGGCTCCGCGTCTTCTCATCAATCAGCCGTTCTCATTCTCGTCGTCCCGCAATTTCACATCCCGAACCGCTATAACGGTACCCCGCTCCCCTTCACGCCAAAGCTACCTTATCCTTATATAATAACCCCCAGCGAGCTTCCCTACGTCCCAGAAAATGATAGCGAGCTCCTGGTCTGGCGTGTAACCGGAGAATATGCCCTGACCAATGGGCTCCTCAACCCAGGACTAACCCAGCTCATTTTCAGAGAGCCCTTAATGAAGAATCTAACCTAGAAAATCAAGGACCACACAGCTTATTGAATTAATTTCATGAAGATCAACGTTTAGAGACGCTCGACTGACGATGCTGAGGGGACTAGCTGACGATTCAAATGAATCCTTGGTTATACGGGTGTGTGGGGATACCGTTCTAGAAAAGGTGTACCAACCGGACAATCGAACAAAACAATCAATCTATAGTTGACAACTCGAAATTCTGCGCGAAATTTCAAGTAAATAAAGTCGAATTACCAACATGATTCTTAATGTATTATATTAGGGACGTTAATTTCTTAAGTCACTAGCAATGTGATAATGAATGTATGCTTCAAATAATCCAGCGAATGCAAAGTGGTTGAGAAGAAGGCACTCTGCACGATATAAGACTATCCCTGAAGAACATTAAAGAGGCTTTCAACTAAGGCCTCAGGAAGCAGTAAATTTCTCCTTTTAAACTCCTCCAGACTTTTCGTAATAAGGATCGTCCGGTGAATGAAGGTGCACCACATGTTACAGTATGGTACCCCAACTTATTTCAACGAACGATTCCGAAGTAGGAACATTATTAGACACAAATATTATTTTCTCGAGTCACAAGTCATAGGGCTGTTGCAGTATTTTAATACGAAACTCAACGATAAAACGGAATTGAGTTTTTCGCCTACGCCGAAGAAGTTAGGCTACTTTATCCGAGTTTCCTGGGATCTTTTCGAAATCGGTTCTGGCATAATCCGTTTTGATTCACTTACCACCTATCGGGCAAGGCCCGGGTACTCTGCTCTCTTGTTACAAGGAAAATAACAAGACTGATGTGTCCTGATGCGGCATGGTGAGATTGGTTTGTTTTAAGAGGATCTGACGTGGCGTGGCGGGAAGGTGAGGAACTTGACTAGCAATAGATGAGTCAATTCAAAATCCAGCCGACTTGTTGAGAAAAGAAAATTCTTGGTTTTATGGAGTTTAGAGACGACACTGGCTCAGGATTTTTGTGATGCAGAAAGAAACACGTTATATAATTTATATAAATAATCATTTCTGACTTATTCCTGATTTCTTCTTTTCGGAAAAGAAACCTCAAACAGTAAATTTTGAGTTGACCCTAATGTTGGTTGGTTGGATGAGTTCAACAATTGGCAGGTGAACATCAAGAGAAGAGTAAAGCGTAGCTCAAGGAAAGTCTAGGGTAGCGCAGAGTTATCGAGCTTATCCAGCAGAATGGGGTTGGGTGCAAGCTGAACTTCATATGAAACTCAAACGAGTTTAAGGATGTATGGGCATAACCTAACGACGATGTTTGTCAAAATGATTGACTTCTGTACATCCTTTAATAAGGTGTCAGATGTGGGGTTTTTGTTCATTAATTTAACCTAAATAATTTAATAAAATTTTATATAAGAACATTCAATTACTTTATATATTTAGTACAATTAATTTTATAGATATAGTCAGCAGAGCCCCTGTACCCATCAAAGTGTGGTGAGTGGGTCGTTGGCCATTAATAGAAGTCAATCAATTGAATGAACATCGTAGTTTGATTATCCCTATACCCACATCCATTAACACAACGGTGTGAAAAAAATGAGAAGCGGTATTACAGGTCTGGTATACCCCCAATAATAATGCTGTCAGAATCTTTGAATCCCGGGATCAGTAAGTGTTTTGACAGTAGGCGAGTTGCGACAGTTTTCTCCAGATGAAGCTCTACTCTAGATATAGCGCAAGTAGAAAGCAGGCTGTCGAGACGGCAAAGTGAAATTGTTATTTACTTGACAGGATAACATAGCTACGCAAACAGTGTCCCTATCTCATTCACAGTTGTTGGTGTTTGCTCTGGCTCTGCCCTTCATCGTTTCACTCCATCGCCGATGTCAGCCTGGAACGGGAACAACCTAGTAGGTACCGTTTCCTGGCTTACCTCAGTATCATAAATCTGATGCTTTCCACAAAAAAAAAAAAAAAAAAAAAAAAAAAAAAAAAAAAAAAAAAACTCTTGGTAGAGTCATATTTGTCGATAATAAGCTTATGGAAAAATTTGCCGTCTTTAGGAAAAAAAACCTGGTTAGTTAATTTGGAGTATAATACACATACACAGCAGTGAATGAAATGTCACAGACACAGAAAAAACTGATGTCCATAAAATACCCTCTGCTTGTACCCTACTGGTTGTGTTCCTCACAGTATGGCATCAGTTCTCACAAGGACTGGTATTATGAGGACAGGTTGGAGGCACTATCCCTATTTACCTGTTGTCTTCCGTCTAGGAACATGATTCCAGACTGTTTTGTCACTATTATTAGGGGTCCAGCAAAATTGAAAAGACCCTGCTCACATCACTTGCATTTTGAGGGAGGTCAAAGCCCATATTATTCCCTCTAGCCTATTTAGCCACTTTTATGGAATTTTTTCTGGCCTGGGGGTGGGGGGTTTTTTAAATTGTTTTTGTTGTTGTCATTATAGGCATATTCATCTATTCTGTGGAGCACAGATGGATTACAAAGTTCCCAGGTGGTAACAAAGGTTGGTTATTCCATTCAACAAGAGCATGAGAACAGTCAGCGTGAGTGTCCCGGACTCATTCCATTTGATTCAGCGTCCAAGATTTAGTGAAAAATGATACACCACACGCCTAGATCGCCAAAAATCTTGAAAATATAATTTTCAAATAACATAGTTGACCCACACTCTTCCATTCAAGGAATATCTAACCAACTAGCAAGGCCAATTGTCCGTCCGCCAGGCTGAAAAGTCTTGAGGACCAACACAAGAGCCAGAAGCTGACCAAAATTCCAGATTTTTTGTAAATGTTCTACTACCAAAAACAGAGTGGACGGCCTTCGGTGGACGGTCATTTGCTTATTTTGATCTAGACGTTTCAAAATCCCCCCCCCCCTAAAAAAGTTTTGGGGCAAATCGGAGAGGTCGACTTTCTGCATGAAAACATAGGTTGATAGTGTTCAAGGAGTAACCAACCAAAAGACGATGTTTCATTAGGTTTGAGGATCACTCAGCGATGAAAACCAACAAAAACTTGGGACTAAAGTACGACTATCTACATGCTTCCGAAAAACATTCTACAGCGCTTTAAAAGACTAAACTTCCTAAAGTGTGATTAATTCGAATATGCAGGAGGTGGAAACTCGTTTAAAACTTCTGTCGGTAATTCACCTCTTGACAGGATCCAGAAAAGTTGTCTAAGCACAGGAAACAGTTGCCCCCAAGCTTCTGATTGCGTGAAATCTGTCACTTCTGAAGGATGCGGTGATTCAATGAGCTTAGTTCAGTCTACCTTGAGGGCTATTGAAGTTTTCCACGTTGGTCACATAGCGGGTGTAACTTTCTTCTCAGAAATGAATTTGATTTAAACTTTATTTGAACACTGCACAACTTTCCCCTCTTTAAATACCTCATCTCATTGAAGAGGCACAATACCGTCTTTTCTTCCACTTCTAATGCCTAAATAAGTGAATATTCAGTTTAATGTAGAAAAAGACAAAAATTGTGATATGAGTCCTTATACCTGAAGGACGAGGGCAAAGAACATCAGGCTCTCTAAAAAGAACAACAGAGTAATTCAACAAACCCTCTTGCGTTTTTTTAACTAGTAAAAGTAATTAGAGTAAAATTAAAGTGAGGTTGGGGCTTCTTGTCCAACTATGGAGAATGGGAGGACCGAATTCGTTCTGACCATTTCGCTCATGGCTCCTCCTGTATTCCTCTCCGTCTTGACTAGAGGGGGTTCGGCGAAGAGCAGAAAACTTCTTTGACAACTGGACCTCTTATTAGTGGTCACCCATCCGAGTAGTAACTTAAGTTCAGTACGCTAATTATACACACGTAGTGTGGGTCGATCACCTGTTTGTACACCTGTATCACCTGTTGTGTACATCGGCATTTGGGCTGCTAGAGTACTGAGACGGGTTTAGGCTAGTAGAGAACAAATCGGGGATCGGATGAATTGTTATCAGCATAAACATTACGGAATATTCATTTAAAAGAGATGAGTTTGTGGTTTTATTTATATCAACAAAAAGAATAAAACACATCATTGCGGTGTACACGACCGATAATATCCACTCGAGAGATAATTTAGGAATGAACGCGTTAGTTTGATAGCGCAGTGCACTGGAAAAAGTCAACCTAACCAACTGGAGCTCTATAGTGTCTGAGTAGGTACACTAAACAACAATGATGCCCGAATTCTCCCAAGTAAGTCACATCTTCTATAGCCCAAAGTAGCGTACCTAACTAATTCCTTTTTTTATGATAATATATGACGTTTTACAAACCGTTGAGGGATCAATTCGGAGGTATGCAAAGGCTGTCAGCGAATCTTCAAATTGAATTTAATTTGACAAATTTTTGACTCTATCTCACGGTAATCGGGCCTTTGTATCCTCTTACCTAGGTCTTGAGTTGCGCAGCGTGATCAAGTGTCATACATTGAACTATAGCCATTTTCGGAAGCCTTCGTTAATTTTTAGATTTAATAGAAACGGAAGCCCACGCCCATCGTTAAACAATTGTACGATAAAAACATAAAACATGATGTATGGCTCACGGAATGCGAGAACCCGATCTGTTTCGTACCTTATTTCCAAATTAAACGGAAAGATTGAGTTGAGGGTCACAGGAAAGGGTACGTTTGTGTTGTACTTTAGTAGGGCTGAGTTAACTTGTACCGTGCTCAGGTGGGGACCTACTAAGCTTACGAGTTCAGACCATTCGGCCACTATGACGGTAATTTCGTGTCGGACAATCCTCGTATTCTGCGAGTGCTGAGGTAAAACCCGAACCAAGCCTCCTTTCATATATGGTCCAACATGGATGTTTCATGAATAGGCCTATTTGTGCAATGAAGACGAGGGTCGTTGTTACGCCGTAGTATCGTCAACCCTATGAAACCGTGGGTACACACTTCATTGTAGCCCTTCACATCTTATTGTACGGAGTACACATTCAGAGTCGACAAAATGAGGATGAAATGATGAAGACGGAAAAGGTTTATGAAATACTAGGTTTGTTTTCGTAAGAATTTTGCATGGTTGGCGTACTTAATGAAAAGTCAGTACAATGTTCAATATTGAGCTACTATCATATATATCATCAATATTCACAACAAGCCGGCAAGTAACTAGTAAAATGTCATAAAAGTTATTAGGCGGTCATCAAATGATGCAATGTCTTTATCATTTTCATGAGCCTGGTTTGGACGTTTCGGTTATGAGAGAATAATAAATTATTTAGAGTTACCGTTTTTGTTTAACCACATGGCTTCTCCTTTTGGAACATTCTAATACCATGAAAGAGAGCTGACAAGATCACGAGACCAGAACCGCCCCTTCAAGTGTCGAAAAGAGCTTTGAGAAGTTTTTGTCTAAAAGTACCGCACGAAAAAACGGAGGATTATTTTCATAAACCAACATCCATCTTTTCCAGGAAGATCGGTCGAAAAGTTTTAATGATTGGAAGGGACCTTCGTGGGAATCGACTCTTCGTACCCCAGCGGCCTGGTTGAAAAGTAGGAGGAACGAATGCTCGGACGAAAAACTTTGGCGCGTTCACAACAAACTTTACGATCTAAATAAATTCGCGGCCGTCCACCCTGGAGGGGAACAGTGGATAGCTCTAACCAAAGTAAGCTTTTATACAAATGAAATGATTCGGGCTCAAATAATTCCAGTTCGTTTCTAAATCTAGAGTATTAAAAAACACGTTTACCCTCTGATTTTCTTAACTTGCTTAGGCACGAGAAGTTGAGGTGAAGCGAGCTCAACAGTTACATTAGACGAATAAAATTTCACAAGAGCGTAAGGGACGACAGTTTTCCCCTCAATGAAATAGAACTAAACTTCACACAATAGAAATCAAGTTTGTAAAGTGAAAATAGTTGAGTAATTTGTATTCCTCACTATTTTTAACTCTTTTGAATTGATGGGAGTGAGGTATGAAATGAGGTATTTTCAAAGCCAAATTGATTGAACCATTTCCACATCAACATCCACGCGATAAGTGTGAGTGTCAAATTGGATTAGGTACCTCCAATTTATGTAAGACTTTGTGGATAAAAGTATTTTAAATTACACAGTGGTTGGGTATTTCTTTGAGAAAGATTAAGGGGAACACACTGAGTGTAGTGTTTCGGGCTCATACCAATCGGTTTAACGTCTAACATTTGGTTGAAAATGAAACGTATTCGTATCCAAAAATTTCAAAAACCCACTTTCAAAACAGATAGGTAGATACATATTTTGACCCATACCCACTTCTGGGGGGCGGAAGGCGGGCGGACATTGTACTTTTGGTTGGTTATTCATTTAATAATCAACCTACGTTTTCATGCAGAAAGTCAATCTCTCCGATTCGTCCAAAAAAAAATCTCTGAACGTTTCATGGTGTCTAGATCAAAATGAGCAAATGTCCGTCCACCGTACGCCGTCCGCCGTCCGCCGTCCACGCCCACTTTGGTAATAGGAATTATTCAAAAAATCTGAAATTTTGTTCAGGGGTCCATGGCACATTCTAGTTGGTCCTCGAAACTTTTCAACCCGATCGGACCAACTTTTGGGTGGGGTAGGGGCCAAAATGTGAATTTCGAAAAATGGATTTTTGAGATTTTTTGCAATCTAGGGGTGTGGGGTATCATTTTCCACTAAATTCTGGACGCTGAATCCAATGAAAAGGGTCCCAAACCGATTGGCACCCACTGGAATAGGTTATGGGTCAAAATGGCTATCTATTACCCATTTTGAATATGTGTTTTCGAGATTTCTGGTACCTAGGCGTATGGGGTATCATTTTCCACTAAACTTTGGACCCTGAATCGATTGGAATGGGTCCGGAACACCCACCTTTTCCTCCATTTCCCCCATGTTGAAGAAATGAATCTCCATGCGCCTGGTCCGAGGTTTAAATTAGTCTCATAAAATCATACTATAATCCGTACATCGGTTTTGTAGCCTATGGCGGTGAGTCAACCGAGGTTACTACTTGGGTGATCACTAGTAAGTGGCCAATCCGTCAAAAAAGTCTATAACCTGTGTCTACTCTCCTATTGGAGGAAAACCCCAGGCTGAAACGCCTGTTCACTTTATTTTACCTACTCTTTGCATCGCTATGGTCTTAGTGATTTTTCACCAGAGCGTGGGCCTTGTGTTGGCAATCTCACGTTTACACCTACGCTCAAACCCGGTAAGAATAGTCAACAAAAGGGTTCTTATTTAATTGCCATTCACAAAGTAACGGTTTTATGAAATAAATTGAATTTAGAATTAAATTATCATATATCAAGTCAACGCTCCGTTCTATATCGTTTTGTCTCAGCTGTTACCAACGAAAGGAACTTTGTTTATGGAAATTCTTCTCATTCGACCTCAAGACCTAATATAATGGAAACAGAAGCAAACCCATTCACGCAACAAAGTTTTAGGTGCGGCACTGAATGAATTTCAATGTAACTTAACAATAAAAATGACAGAAATGAAAGGAGTTACGGAGAACTGGGATTTCTGCATCTACTCTGGTGTCGAGAAGACGACAAAATATGAATCTCACAACATCTGTGCTCCCTTCTGTCAGGGCTAACTGGGTTAGAGCCAGTCTATTGTGATACATGTCAGCTCGACAATGTGGCAGCTCCCTCCCTAATCTTAGTTGCCATATTGTCGGATTTAAAATGTCTTTTCCACAGGGAACTGACATAACTGAGGCTTTCGAATCACATCACATCACAGCGACCGCTCGGAATATTCTTCCCAAGTATTTCGTCAAAGACGCAGTGAGCCGGAGAAATTCGCCTTTTACCTTCAGAGAAGATGGATTCTATTGTGTCCTTAGAGAGCGGGTCAACAAAGCTCTCAAATTCGTAAAGAGAGGACCTTCACCACAGTACGTTTCAACCGGTTTTGGTATGTGTATGACGATTGTCGTCAAAAAGAAGATAGAGAATGGGGGTTTCTAATTTTAAATAAGAAATTTGGCACCTCCACGATTTGTGAAGCTTAAACATTTGATTATAAATGATGTTTACAATTGACATTTTCTCGATAGATGAATCTAATAGCTCGATGGATACACTGTATAATGTAAGAATGGTAATCGTTTTAGCTTCATATTCAAGCGTGGATAAGTGCACAAATCTGTCTTTCTTGTCATTTCAAATGGCGGCTAAAAACAGAACTATAGACCAGTTTAGAATTGTCAGCAATAGGTAATTTTTACGGCACTTTTACATTCAATGTGAATTTACTATCACTCAGTATTATCCAATTATTATTGATTGAAGGGACAATCTCAGATTTTCAAATTTGTGCAGTTCTTTTAATTTAACGGAGTTAAACAGACGTCTAAAATTACGTTTGGAGGTCTAAAAACGTGTCTTGTAGTCTTGAATATTCATCTCGTTTTTGTGATAGATGAAATCAAACAAAATGAATTTGATTCCTGAGTGAATTTCTACGTTGATTCTTAGAGCACTCATAATTCATCACATTTTCCATGAAAATGACTGAATTCCCTCGCAAAGATACGTTTTTAGGTCCTTCAATCATTTTGATCATTATTATTTCATTTCTCCATTTTGTGACGATTTCATCGTAGATCCTCCTTTTCGACCAGGTCAAAAATGATTGCCGATGCCTTCGCTGGTTTAACTATCCTATTCGGGGTGCTCGCGGCTGTAAAAGAAAACTACCTATTCGCGTTGCTCTCGGGGGTATCGCTATGTTTTACGACAGTGATTGCGCACAACTTTTTCCATCAGAGGAAAACCTTCCGCATGTACTACTTCTCGATGAGCGGTTTCTCAGTAAAGTAAGCTCGACAAAGATCCAACGAAACCACCAATGATTTCTCACCATCCCTTTTCTTGTTTCCGCCTCACATCGTGAGGTGCGGGTATAAAGATTTGTTTTCTCGTTCGACTAGATTTGCTATATGATGATATTACAAGCAAGGTACAATAGAAAGATTCGATTACGTACTTCACATGTTTACAGGTCTTGGAGAATCAGTCACGCCTTATCACATCACCTGTTCCCAAATTCAAGACAGGATCTGGAAATTACCATGTTCGAACCGTACCTGCAATGGACACCTCGGCAAGACAAAAGTTTTATTGCAAGATTCGTGTCATGGGCGTATTCACCAATTGTGTATTGCCTCCTGTTTCATTTTGAATGGATAATCAGGTGTCACTTTTTGAAAGAGAAAACCTGTTTTGGAACCATGACTTACTACTACTTGTAAAAGTTGTTACACTGATGAAATCCCCACAGGTTATTACTCAGCCCCGAAGGAGCCTTGGAGCTCATTCCACTAGTGATCCCAACTGCGATGATCCTACTTGGTGGGGTGACTGTCACTTCGGCAATCTTTTGGTGGAACGTAATCATAGTTGCGGGAAGCTTTTGCTTTTCACTCGTCGGCTTGAACGCTGCGCACCACCACCCAGAGCTTTTGCACGATGGAGATGAGCCCAGGTGAGGACTTTGTTTATGACCAAACTTTCTGATGCCTTTTGCTCACGTTAAGCAAGTGACTAGTGCCTGGACTATAAACTGTTATGTTTCGCTGGTTAAACAACAAAACATCGTATTAAAGACCTCCGGGAATTATTGACGCAACAGATAACATCACATGACGTGAAAACCCCTTGAACGTGATCCGTTGGTAAACAATGTCCTTGATATCCTTCTTCTTCTTCTTGTCCTCATAATCCACCATGCAGGGATAATGTCACCACTAGCTTGTAATTTTCTATCAAGTATTAGGATGGTCCTGCCTGTGGAATAAGTAAATGAATGAATATCCCTCTTCCCGAGTTGTAGAGTTCTGGTCCTTTTGTGCAAAGTTCTTGCATGAACTACTATGATTTTGGTTGGTTAATTTCTTTGTTAACAATGGTTAATTGGAGAACATAGTAAGATCACATTGGAAATTTTTGGAAATTGACAAATTCTGTTGGACAATATATTTTTTGGGTTATATATCTTCATTTTTCCACACAATTAATCTACTCGGAACCAATTCCCATATTCGATGAGCCCCATCAGGTTATTTATCATGAAAAGATCACGATGAGCCGCATGAGGGATTTTACTTTATCGACTTCACCACGTACATTGTTGGTTGTTACAGGGACGAAAAAGAGATGGACTGGGGAACCTACCAAATCGACGCCGTGAGAGACCGAGCTGAGATTCGCGGTATTTTCCCTTTGGTTATTGTCCTGTTTGGAGACCACACGCTTCACCACCTGTTCCCGACTCTGGATCATTTCCATTTGTACGGGCTTTATCCGATCCTGGAAGAGACGTGCCGGGAGTTTGGAATCGAGTTTCGACTGGGGTCACTCTGGGATAACATCAGGGGCCAGTTCTTACAACTCTCTCGAAATTACACCATATCACTGAAGCAGAAGCAGTAGAATGGAACATCACTTTCAGGTAAAATCTGTTGGAAGAAGTGCATCAGAACAATCTTTCTGGTAGGGTTTCACGTCCATGCGCACTTAGAGCGAGTGATGATTCAAGCTTAGTGAGAGCCATCCAGAATATTTTTATCATTGGAATATTTTTATTGTCGCAATATAATACTCGTAGTTTTGCAGAGTAAGCCCGAGTATCATGCTTGCATGATTAGAATCAACTCGTTGAGTTATTTATGCTTACGAAAAAATTTTCAATAATTGTTCAGTAAATTAAATTAATTAAAAATATCCAAGCGTTAAATATTTGACCACTCGGGACAGCTCAAATTGCTCCCTGCACCAACTACCTATCTAGCGGGAGGAGAATCAACTACTGAACCAGTCATATCCTTACTTCGTTGAGATATGATCTACCTGTCTTGATAGAAGAGAAACCTCAAGAAAATATAGAAGAAATATTACTCTCACATAAACAACAAGCAATACTATTTTATAATGTCATATCAAAATAATGAAGTTCACCTCGCAGTTGTCAACACAGGCCACTTGTTTTACCCTCCTCTCTGACGCTTGGCGTCTGTCTGGTTTCGGCTGTGAGCTTGTTGAGATCCAAGAATATAATTCGTTCAAGTGACTAAGTGTTGTTCAATTATCAAATCCAGTATTATCCATATTCAGAGATCAATATGTAAATAAGAAGTGGTTCATTTCATGTGTATGAAATTCAGTGAAGAAACACCGATAATTTGGCGACAAGATACATACTCACTTTATTGTTTCGGAATATGGGGAGAGCCAATGCGTTTTGCAGAAGCCCTAAGAAAAAAACAAAAACGCTGCAAATTCTTTCACTGGGGTTGGTAATTACTCGGATCAGGAGCATGGAGGCACGTTCCAGTCAATTCAGCGTCTAAAATGTATTGTAAAATGATATCCTACTGATATCCTAGGTACCAGAAATCTCGACCCATTTTGACCCACTTCTTCTTCCTATGGACGCCAATCGTTCCCGGATCTGTCTCATTGGATGCAGCGTTGGATTTCGTTGGATTTGAGCGTTGGGATTCAGCATTGTTTTCTAAAATAATACCCTATATGCCTAGATCGCCAAAAATCATGAAAATCCAAATTTATTCAAAATGCACAGTTTTACCCCCCAAATTTGGTCCGATCGGGCTGAAAAGTTTCGAAGACAAATTGGAGCCGGAAACGGGTTCCTGACTACTATCAAAATTGGCGTGGACGGCGGAGGGTGGACGGACACTTTCTTATCTTGATCTAGACACCTTGAAACGCCCAGAAAAAAAATTTGGTCCGAATCGCATAGATTGACTTTTTGCATGAAAACCTAGTTTAATTATTCAAGGAATAACCAACCAAAATCTGTTTTAAAATCTCATTTCTCAATGATCGAACCGCCTTTCAACAATCCAAGGATGTCCATGTCAAACTTCTCGAAATGGTATGTAAGATTATTTTACTACCAGGTAGTCTTAAATCATATAAACAGCGAGAGGTAAATTCGATCGTTCGTCCGAGAAGTTAACTGATTCTGATGAAGGGAATGAAAGTAATATTACAGAGTGAGTGCAGACCATCGTGTCGACGAACCAAGTTGATTAAGGTTCAACAGTTCGAGGGCGACACTTAATTTCCGCCCCTAGGTTCACTCAGCTGAGGGCGGAAGAAGAATTAGACAACGGAAGGAGTTGCCTGGCACTGCAAGGGATTGTGGTTTATTATCAGGGTGACAGAACATCAACCTAATGGGAACTCTAATTGAAATCCTTTCGTTAGGAGAAAGTTAGCGAGCAAAGCCGACATCGCGTTGCTGTATTGTGAGAGAGTAAGATCGTTGACTCCCGACATAGGATACCGAGCTTCCAATGATTCCCATCGTCTTTTCTCCAAAGTCAACGGTAACTCTTTGCATTCACCTCGTAAAACTTCAAATCCACTTATTTCCTTTTAAATTCATGCTAAGTCGAGACAGTCTAATCTAGGATTGGCTGAAGTTGGTGATTTGTTCCGTACAAAACAAACCAGGCAGTCTCAAGTGAAAATATGAGCAATTTTTATGCCTACGTCTGGAACTCCAAGTAATCTATTTCTTCGGCCGGAATTCCCCTCCATTTGAAACCATGAAATCTCATTCCAATTGAATTGCTTACTCAGAATCCCGTGAACGGATTACAAAATGAATCAGATCTGAATAAGTGATCAAATCTTCTATACAGATCACCCTGTTTTTACTGACCCACCCAGAATAATTGTTCGTGTTATGTAGATGGTTGCGGAAACCCTCGACCTAAGAAGCTTGATCCACTCGAGAACCAAACTCCAATAACGATGGAGCGGCCGTGATCCCATCGAGTTCCAGTCGAAAGGGTTTTTCTTCTCAGTTTAAACTTTCGGCCCGAACCACAACCAATCTGTTTTTGGATGGGTAAAGTGAAAGGGGAAAAGTGGAGGGGTAGAAAATAAGGAGATTTCGTCGGAGGGAAATTGAGCCAATAAAATTGGGAAAAGGTGAACAGGCAGATTGCGAAATACTTATCAACCTACCACTTTTCCCAAGTTGGCAAACACTCGTATTACTCGTCTCAGCCGTTGTTCAACTGAGGACAAAAACCTGAGCAATTCAAATGCGGAGTAACATTGTTTTCCCCTTTGCCATGACTCAAAAATGGAGAAAGTTGGAAGTTTGTGAAGTACCAGATTAGCAGCGTTTTTCTCAGGTCTCAGGATCCCTAGTATCAAAAATCTGGCACAACTATCTCAGACAATACCCATCAAACCCCTGTAGAACACCCAAAACTACTCCGCAGAAAGATCTCCTCACTACCTGGGTGTTAGCTCGATAACAACGGATCGTGCCAGAAAGGGGGTGACATTCTTTTGTCATCCGTCAGACATCAAACAAGAACAGACCAACAAGATATCACCTACTAACGATTCAGCACCTTTTTGTTTACTTGGGGGTCGATTAAAACGTATGAGCATTACCAAGGATTCTCTGACAAGCCTGTACATAATACATTTTGCTTCAGAGCTTTCCATTTTCACTTGCTGTTTCAAAAAGCTCTCACTGAGATGGAGCTTTGAGGCAACCACTCTGCAGACGAATGCAGGCACGAAGGTTTGCTTCGTATAAATATGCCGTGCATAAAGTATCAGTACATTGCACCATCGACCTATATATATTTTTTGCTTATACGCGGAAGTTATTTTTCACAAAACTGGAGTCGGGATTAGTAAAATGAAATGGATATTCCATTAGGGCAAATGCTGAAAAGGAGCGTCGTCTTTTCTCGTGTATTTCTGCTCTGCTGCGCTCCGGTTCACATCGCTGAAGGATAAAGTTTCTTCTAGATCTCGACCACTTTTTCTCTCCTCTCACTCCAACCGATGAAATTCCTTTTTTCACTTCTATTTTTCCACGTTCCATAATTCAATTTTAGAATGAGGGAAGATCTAGAGCTGCTCGCGTTGATTTGAAACTCTCTCTCTTACCATCGAAGACGAAATAATAATATTATTGATCGCTGAGGTCCATCTTTCAATGAATATTACTCTTCAAACTTTCAGATCCACGTGGATTTCAAATAACGTTTCCTCGATTAAAACGAGAAGGTAGGTAGTTTTTTTTCCACTTGAGTTCACATTTTTCCAAGAAATGTAGTTACTTTTAGTAATTCCTTCAAGCTTAGATTCTGATACCCATCTCAACCCCTCGAAATCCTTGTTTTCTCAAGGCTAAAAAGTTGTTATTGTCTTTAATTTATGTGAGAGCCAATAAATGCTCCATCTATCTTTAATTTGGTCTTGCTGCTCCTATAGTCCTGAAGATTGAATCAAGTAACTGACTGAAATTCAGATTTTGAAACGGACTTTTTTTTCATGTCACTAAAAATGTCCGAGCACCAGGGCCAGACAGATTGCATTCAGGCATGAAAACATTAAATAAATAATCGAAAGTGCTGCACGCTCAATTCCTCTAAGAAGTCTACGTCGTTTTTGTCAACAAAAAAAACGTACAAGAGGTGAAACTTTCTCCAGATTGTGGTTGGCACACTCCTTTGAGCAGTTTGATCGACAAAGTCAGGATCGCGGCTAACTTACGATGTTTGAACGCTATTACCCAAGTTAGGAAAAGGTTTTTTTTTTTCTTTTAGAAAAGGAAGTGCGTTCTAATCTGGATCTGACCACGGCCTCTCAAATTGATATATCAGAGCCAGCCAAAGTCGTGAGGCGCTGAGTTGATATCAAGTTAAAAGTTTGTAACTCAGTTACGGTTGTGTTCTACTCGAGAAGAAACCTACTTGTTGGAATAACGTTGAGATTGTAAACGATGGATTGGAAAACTCGCTGAAGGAACACTTCAACTTGCATACGTGTTCCTCTTTCTACGGTCAAAAAGTTTTAGTTGAGCTAGTTAAGGCAGAGTACCTTTCACGGCCAACTTGTCACACACGGACACAGCATTAGTGGGACACTTCAATGATCTTTGAAGTTGTAGTTGCGTCGGTTTGTTCCGCAACCATTATCATACATCCCCAGAAAATACACGACCTTGAGGAAGTAAGGATGGCTGGGGCCTCAGACTCGATCGATGTGCTGCCTAGAAGGAACTTGGTCATGCCTTTCTCGGAGTGGCAAATATTAGAAAAAAGAGTTGTCGGCAGTTCAATCACCATAGCTGTGATTATCAGCTATTTCAATATTATCTCAGAGCTACCAACTTTCTGCTGTTCTGCATGAATACAAAATACCAATACTCAGTTTATATAAGAAAATAAGAACAAGTGCCGGATAAGTTTATGTGGAAAACACGATAGAAATTATCAGCTCAATAACCGTAACAAGGAAATCGCACTCGTGCAAGCACCGAGTGTATTAATGGTTCAATTTTAATGAATTTTCGTGCTTAATATGCACGACGCCTAGAAAATTGTGGAAGTTGTCGCGGAGGTGAGGAAATCCTAGACGTTCTAAGTAAAAACTCTCATTTAGAGACGCCCGTGGTCCGAGCCTGTGGTCCGCCCATTATGTGAGGGCTTTGGAGAGCCGGTTGCCTTAATGAACCCTGATGATGCCAGGCCAGGACCTAGCGAGACTTCGGATCATAGTTAGGTGAAAAGACGAATGTTTGACCATTTTGAGAATCAGTCAGTCAGTCAGTGGTCAACTAATGCAGCTTAATAAAGTTTTGATCATCTTTAACCATCGTGTGCCTTCTCTCATGAGAACTTCCTATTGTTTAAATTGGAATTTATATAAAACCTTGAAAACCTAAAATCCTTTTTTCTTAGTGAGCGTGTGGTACGGTAATGAAACTCCTGGAAATGCTTGTACTTTTGTCAAATGAGAGGTACCGACACTAATGAGACAGCGTGTCAGGTAAATCCCTCTCCCCTTCTCGCCACCAACATCAAAACTTTTCATATTCCATAATAAAGTAAAAGCTCGAGGTTGGCGATTCGTTATGAACTGACGGATACATCTTGAAAATAGGACGGTTTCACGTTCTTGTGCTGGTATCAGTCAAATCATAATCGTGAAGTCTCCATGGTGTTTAAGGTTGGTTGAAGAAAGGCTGGGAAGCGAGTTATCAAATTGCAAACGGTGGAAAAGGTCAACTGGACCAAATTTGTACGACAGGGTTGATTTGTACTTCGAAACAAGAGGGGCACATGACGAGAGGTGATGGCCCAGCCACCCAACAATCTAGCTACGTGTCAGAGCGGCGCGCCGTCTCCTCGTAGACATGCTAATTTGACACTGATCCGGCTCGATTACGTTGCGTCAACTCCTTCCCAAGTAGGCGGACGTGGTGGCTTTGTTATCCAACGGCAGTTTGTGTCAGTGGTTACGAGATTCCACGGGCCTCAAGGAGTCCTACCTATCGATCACACGGAATGGTCCTCTTTACGAACTCCATATTATGATATAAGTTAATTAAGCAGTTTCTTATGAAGTCAATCAATTCGTCAGATGGACAATCACTGAATGAGAAGAGCGCGTCTGTGTGTTATTTTTCAGTGGCTTATTAATATGGTTATTCTGGATCTAACTCGTATAGGATATATTACTTTCGAGGTGTCCAGAGTATTTAGTTTAAATTCTTAAAATTATCCTGTCAGTTTCATCATTATCGAATCAGTGGTACGCTCTTCGTGAGAGCACAGCTTCTCCGTTACAGTCATAAAAGAAAAATTAGATTCCTTGAGGTCCCGCGCAATATTAATGAGAAATACGCTATGCGCAAGAGAGAACGTCAGCCTGTTCAAATACCCCTGCCACAGCTATCACGTCCCACATTGGTTCCAATTACATTAAAATGTTCAGGAATCATTTGGGTTCAGCTCTAAATGGTCCTTATCATAAGGGTAAAATCAGAGGATCAAACATTCAACACGTACATAAATAATGTCGCGGGTAACGAGAGCTAACCCAACGCTAATTATTCAGCAATAATATATTATTCTAGGTGGTTCACGACCATTTGGAAAAGCTAATCATTGAGGTTCCTTTATCGAGAATTAGCTTGATTCCCATTAAAATTGCTTCGGGGTTTGTCAGTTCCCCTTCATAGGTAAGCAATGCGAAGAGTTACAAGATTGAATGTTAGCGGAATGCCAATCTGCCCCTCTGTAGTAAACTTGTTGAATAAACCATGTTGTTCTCTGTATTAGCGTTCGAAGGCTTGCTACTTGCTCGAGCACGTACATCCAGCTCCCACAGCCGTTTTCATTCATTTTAGTCGGAAGCAGCCAACATGAGGTAAATTCTTAATTGATTCCCTAAGGGAGAGTTAGCCTTGAAAAAAAAAACCATAACGCTAATTGGCTGCCAGGCTCGCAGCATGGTCCACTTACTTTAAAACGTGAAGAGGAAAAGGAGGAATATTGTGACGGCCCCAATCACGGCCCCAGGCTCTATCAAACCCGTTTATCATATTCCTCGTTTTCCGTTTGTTAGCTATATTTTATTCTTTCTGGACAAAACACGAATTCTCCCACAGGGTAACAAAACTATTTGGTAGTGTAGTGTGACGATAAAATGATAGATAGATTTGAATGAGGGCAAACAAGTAAAATAATGGATTAAGCTTTCAGGGCCCCGGGTTTTGTCAGCCAAGGGCGAGAGGAAGGATGATTTTAGGTACACGTACACAAATTCGGTATGTTAAAAAACAAACGCTGTCCGGTGATTTGCACGATTTGGCGGATTATCGTGAGTCCGGTCGGTAGCTCCGTCCACCCTTTGCTCGCTTCTATAGATCTTGTAATAGCAACTTTTTTCATTCCAACTACCAGCACCTAGTGCATAATCTTTATAATACGTAAAATCAACGTAAAGAGGCTCAGCCAAGAAAAAGTGTTATTTATATAAGCTCTTGGACGGTCCACATTTTTATCTTAAATTTTAAATTACTTTTCTGATATCATTCGATTGAATGAGTGGTGCCTTTTTACTTATCCCCCAAAAAGTAAGACGCTACCCTAACGTGGTTTGATGTCTCAATATACCTACAGAAAAAGTAAAATTTCGAAACTCAAACTTTTTTGTCATTTTAGCCGAAGCCCATGAGTTAATTTACTCGTTTCCGGAGGCCAAGAAATGCGGACCGATTCGCCTTCCATTCTGGTTTCTGACGGCCCACTTCCTCCCGGAAAGCCGTACTTAATTACAATCTCAAGAGGCGGGCCCAACTAGCTAATTCTTCTTCTGGAAAATCCTTGGGGAGTTCATGGGTGAAAAAAAGAAAAAGTCTTATGTTCCAAAAGAGAAAGAATGAGCACTTGCCTTGGCACACGAGAAGGCCACCGCTGTTGATTGCTAACGACCCCAGATGCTGGTGCCAACCTACCTTCGCCTGAATAACGCTTCGTTCTCCCAACATGTTTCATATGTCACTTTTCTCTCTCCCCGGGCGGTTTGCGGGTGGAACTGAAAGGAGAACTGAAAGAGGAATGTTGTTTGAGTTTTCATTTCAAGCTGGAGACTGGCTCGCAAACGACGACGATATTCGTAACGAACAACGAAAATTGAGAAAAGTACATTCTGAATGTCGACGCAGTTCCAAGGAAAAGGACCGCGTCCGCATCAGTGGCAACTTGAAGCGGCATAAAGGTCAAAGTTCAACCTGAACAATAAAGGGTTGATGGTGAGGGGTTAGCTCATGTGGTAGTCGCCAAACGTGGAACTTCAGTATACCTGAGTGATTTCTCCAAACAGAATACAAACTACAAACGGTACATGGGATCGTGCTGCAAATACTCAGATGTTCGAGACTTGAAGGATTTCCCACCGAAAACGCCTTTGAAGTATTTGAGGAAACCTACCTGAGTGAGTAATGGGATAAAAGGAACAGTCCCTTATTGAAACTGTCCGGGTTATGGCGATTCGAAATGAGTAGCGAGAAGAGAAACTCATTAATCCTTCCCCATCTCGAATATTGAACATGTTCACATCCGTATACATAACGAAAGGCACGAATTGGTATAACTCTCCTGCATTCACACACTCGCAAATGGCAACTTGATACCTTATTAATACCATGATTGGATTGTATAGCATGACCAGGAGCAGAGATGAGGGATTTACAGATTCCCAGAAGTAATAAAGATTCTCTTCGAGAGGGCATATATATCACGAACAACGCAATGACAGGATATGTACGAGTTTCCGTTGTTCCCTAGAGCTCTGAAGAAACCAATAACCACGCGATCTATTATAGACGAAAGTACTAAGCAACATATACCTATCTTTATTATATAAACGAGTAATGATGGATGACGGCCAAAGCCGATAGTTCCTAAGTGATGCATGCAGTTTGTTTACTTTTGGGAATGTGACAGTTTAAGATTGAAGCATATTTTCTTTTGTTTTGTTTATAGTTATAGTTACTGTGATATTTTAAACGTTCTTTGGCGTTTGTCCGCCAGGACCTTTGCGCCTCTAGCTCCACTCACCACAAACTAAAATGTCATCCGTGCCTACGGGCGGGCCGCACGCTAGTCGTATTTAAACGGCGAGATTGGTATTTCCAAAAAGAATCCTTTACAGGACAACTTTTAGAATTGGCATTTAATTAGGGGTTTTCCAAATTACATCACGGGATCTGTCCTGGAGAGAAATTAATTTCGGACGATATTCCTCTTTTTCCTTCTTTTTGGTTTTGTTACGAGGATATTTATTTTGCGTTTATTCCCCAGCTCCGTTTATTCCACAGCGAAGAGCGCTATATTAACATAGTAGGGATTAATATAAAACCTGCAAAGCAATTTAATAAAGCGTGGTTCTCGTTCTAATGGACGAGAACCTGAGACGCCGTCTGGGACGTGGTCGAGCTGCGTATTTTTGCAGAAGTCATGAGAATTTCTAGATTTTTTTGTATTATCAACTTATAGATTGCCTTGATTTTCCGTAGTCTCAATTTAGGCCAGAATGTAATAAAAACTTAATTTAAGCTGATTCTGTCTCAGTATCCCATAACTTTAACTCCCTCCAGCGTGGTGAAGAGAGCTGAAGGATAGTAATCTAGTCAGTACTACCAATATCATCCACCCAAGAACCGGTTCAACTGGATAAATCTGAAAGCATTTTTTAAACCGCCTACAAATCATTCTTCGCAAAATAGTGTTGATTTACGTAGAAATACCTTCATAGGACACTCATTCCGACTTATTCCCAAAGTGGTCTGCACAATTTTGAAAAACAGGAGAATTGGAATTTGTGCTTTTGAATTGTGAAGGACTCGAGCCGATTCGGATGTAATGGCAATCCATCATAGACTCAGTGACCCACGTCTGTAATCTCGGCGTGGAACATTGACAAAATGTGACCGGGTCGCTGTGCAGATTGCGTTGCCGCCGACGCGTGTACAAAGTTTTGTGATATATAGCCAGTGTTATCCCAGTTATTCGGGCCGTTGTGTCTGTTTCCCGTCCCTGATGCCTAGGCCTTATCTGTCCCCGTGATGCAAGTTTCCGTAACTCTCGTAGTCACGGTCTTCGAAAGAACAGATGTGGTCTGGCCGGAATGACTCAGCACGAGGTCCATAACAGACGGTGTTCAGTCGCATATATATTCCAGTCGTGCCAGCGTGTATTTATCAACCTTTGCTGAACGGTATTGTTGAAAATAAAGTGAATTCCCTAACCTCCACATCCATTTCAACAATCGCCAAAGCTGAGTGTTATCGAGTCAACGCTAAAAGCACGAATGTTTACAGAGCTCAACCTACTGGGAGCACCTACTCTCAATTATCACTGTAACACAGCGCTGTTGTCTCACATTATTCATAACAACCATTCGGCGTTAAATGTGTTTCATCCATTCACACTTTTTCTGAGAACAGAATTACGTAGACACAATCTTGTGGACACTCCGAAAAGTTGCTTCCAATGACATTTCTGTTGTACGAGTATATTGAGAATTAAATTAATCTTCTCATCGCTCGCTTTTCTGATAGTGATAAAAATCTGGTTTGCTCCTATATCGGGAGTCCTATTTGAGCTGTAGAGCACAGATTAGGCTGAACAGGGAAGGCCTGCAGTTTCATCTTTACTCTTTTCAAACGCCTTTTTAAACCTCTGTTGAGCCATATCATATTTCATACACCATAAACTTTTATAGGAAAGGAATAAGCTCACCCTTTCCTCGGGCAATATCTTTCTCGCTGTCCGTCTACAATATTCACTCTCGCATATTTCATCGCCTGAAGAGTCGCCAAAACCGAATCATCCCGGGCAATGTTCTCAAAAGGCTCAATCATTTTGGGCACTCATCTAAATGTGGAGAGCTCGATAGGCTTGGTAATCCCCCATCTTCCTTGTTTTCTACGCATTTCAGTGGTTAAATCTGTTTATCTAGGTTCCTCACAATGTCTAAGCGGGTAATACGTATTTCGTTTGAAGAGTGTTAATAACTATTGAAGATCAAATCTTCCAGAATTCTCAATTTTCATTGAAGCACAAGAAATCCGCGATAAAATTCCTTGGCCGTACCAACAAGAGCGTTAAACAAAGCCGTTCACCGAACCTCGGCAATACCAGAATGACCGCAGATCTCAGGAAGTGAGGAGGGCACGTAAATACCGAGGCATAAAAACCAAATGTGGAAAGCCAACTCTACCGTTATTGTTTCTGGATGAGGTTCACAACACCCGAATGGTAAAACTGTGGGTTTCTGCGGCTGTTTTGGTAGCCTGCCAAGGTAAACCTTCAAGGACTCTATGAATACCGAATTTATTCATTGCACGGTAGGGGCTCGCTCTCTTGACATCCATTTAGTTAATTTAGAGAGAATTTAAAACGCTAATAGAATTGATATCAATTTGTAGGGTTGAGGGAGGCAACTAACTGGTTTCATGTTTGTAATATTCATAATGCAAGTACCTTTTACCACATCCCATCAAAATCAGGTCATTCCCAGTTTAAGGATGAAACAAATGAACTTCTTGTCTTTCCCTTAGATATGGTACCCCTTGAATGGATGAGACTTCGATAAAGGGAGGCCAATATGAAGAACGAACATGATGCATTCACTCCTTGCTCCGACATATTCACCAATAGAGTCAAAGAGTTGATCGAGTGATCGAGAATAGTGCGGCATTTCCCCAGAATTTTGAAAGAGTGCCGATAAAAATGATAAGTAAATGGCCAACTACCTATACGATGTTGTAAATAAGTCGATTTATTGGTAGAACCATCCTGTTCTCGAATTATGACACGGCGTCCAGCCGAACACCCCTTCAAGACTGAAGCGTTATGCGGGTCCGTAGACCCATCTCTCATCATTATCAGTATTACTTCATTACAGTTTCACTAAGAACACCAAGTTGGTGACAGGCCTGACTTGCATATACAGTTAACGTCTAAAACCATTAACGAGAACGAAAAGGCAACATTTGCGACGCCGCCAAAACGGGTCAGGTGTTCCTAAGATTGTGCGTAGAGTTAAAGTGATGTCTTGTCATAAATAATATCCGGGATCTATTAATCAGACTCATAAGACAACTCTGCATTCTTGAAAATAAGGAAGAGCTTCTAAACTGAAGACTAACGTAGCGTTTTAACCATAATATATATTTCATCAGCGAGGAAAAGCCCTCTAAAGTGAACAATGCATAGTAAAAGAAAAACTCAATTCATTTTTGGAGTTATTGAGTGATTCAATTGAAAATTTGATGAGTTGATCGAACTCTGTGTGGTAAACAACTCTATTTAAAACGCTGCAAATTCTTACACACGGGTTGGTTATTCCTCGAACCAGGCGCATGGAGACTAATTTAAACCTCGTACCAGGCGCATGGAGATTCATTTCTCCAACATGGGGAAAATGGGGGAAACAGTGGGTGTGGGGGGTCCCGGACCCATCCCAATCGATCCAGGGTCCAAAATTCAGTAGAAAATGATACCCCACACGCCTAGGTACCAGAGATCTGGAAAACAGACATTCGAAATGGGTAGATAAGTGGCCATTTTTATTCATAACCTCATCCAGAGGGCGCCAATCATTTCGGGAATCATTTAATTGGATTCAGCGTCCAAAATTTAGTGGAAAATGATACCCGACACACTTAGATTGCAAAAAATCCATTTTTTGAAATACACACTTTTACCCCTACCCCACCCAAATTTGGTCCGATCGGATTGAAAAGTTTCGAGGACCAACTAGCCATGAATGGACCCTTGATCAAGATTTTTAAAAAAATTCTACTACCAAAGTCGGCGTGGACGGCGGACGGACATTTGCTAATATTGATCTTCTCTCTGATCTCTGATTGATCTCTGAAAAATTTTTGGGGCGAATCGGAGAGATTGACTTTTTGCATGAAAACATAGGTTGTTAATAATCAACCAAAACAAAACCCAGAAAAATTAACAATGCAATTCAATAAGAAGAAACAATCACACGCGTCTCCTATGAACCCGACAACAAATTAGTATTATTATAAAGTGTACAATGACTAGGTTATCACTTACCTTGCACTATATTGGCGGTGGCGGGGAGAAGAAGCATAACTGCTGACAAGTAGGCAGTGATCAGTAACATGTCACTTCCGGTGATTGAGCGTTCTACATTCTGGAGAGTTCCAAATGAGAGTTCCTGAAAAAAAAAGAAAAGAAAAAATTATCACTCGATACATCCTGCACTCCACTCGCACATACTGCAAAGCTTTCAATAGGATTTTTCAACACCTAATTTTTCATAGATAAGTAATCATCACCTACATGTAATCATTCAATCAATTGGAATGCTCATCTGCGAGTGGATGAGGTATCAATTAACAATCTGTCATCTAGCCGTTTTCGTGTTGACCAAAATGATTGGATCACTGGGTTGAGAAGGTTGACCAAAGTCCGAAAAACATTATTGCGAAATAAATTTCCATGTTGACCCTCCGCTTAATTTCGCCTTCCCAGTGGGCAACACTTGGTTCAGCAGGCAAGGACAATGAGCTGACGGATCCGAGGCTGCTGAATAATGTATTGTGTCAACGGGGAGCGACTGCCATGCCCGACCTAGGCTCGCTCGACTTCATGCTAATTTCCCGACCTATCATTGTTTGGACGCGTAATTCACGTACGTTTCCTTCCCCCAGCGCCCTTCATCTCTTCAAAAGCTCGTTCCGTTTGCAATGGGTGTGCGTTGGTAGTCCGACATGATGGGGAGGGGGAGTGTAGAGAGAATGCACTGCTAGGAAAGGGGACCGGTATTCTTTCCACAGCGAATTCCCCGTTTAATGAATTTACGAGGGATTTATACTCTTTAGCTAAATGGAGCTGAAAGCTGTTCATGTAGACATCGGTAAATGGGATGGAAAGCCAGTTTACAGACGAACGGAGGACTCGCACAACAAAGTGCAATTCTCAAAAAAAAAACATTTCGCTGCAAATTATCCGGAATTCTTTAGCGTCCGTTAGTATCGTAATAACAATGAAAACCAGTAAATGAACCGTGTAACGATGTTAAAAAACTATTGCAACATCTCTAAACTGTAAGTAAATTACCGATAAAAAAGCGTAAATCAGAGAGGGAGAAGATTGCTGAAATAAGAACAACCTGTCGGGACAAACCCCGACACAATCTAGTAATTCCCCATTCCTCAGGAAAATCCTGTAGGAAAGACGGCAATTTAAGGTGTTGAAAGCGATTAACAAATTGTGTAAGTACATACTCATATGAGAATTCAACCGAAATCACAAATAAATGTACAAATCGGCAAAAACTGTACAAATATTGACCCACGTAATTACTCGAATTTTATATTGTTCAGGAAAGTTGGCGAAACACAATGGCATTCAAAAATGCCACGTTCGATCATTCGGCTATACAACACGGTCACTAAGGGCCAAAGTTGCCTTGGTGAAACTTTTTCAACTTCGCTTTGCCTTTTCGCTTCCAGAGCGAAATACTCAGACCGGCAGCTTTTCTATAGGTTCAATACAGTGGATCAACATTATTTCTCCCACAGAGGGGATGAAAAGGAAAAAATGGTTTGTGTTGTCCTTTGCCAACTGTCCAAAGCCTCTCTAAATCATTTGTATAGTCTTCTATTTCAACTTTTAAATTCGGATTCAATCGAACTCTATCTGGATGGTCTTGCGAGAAGCCTGGAATCCAGGATTGGGATCGACCATCCCTCATCTCCACCTGGTACAGGAAGCCACCTTACTGGTCGTCTTCCGAGATGCCCGTCCTGTCGATTCAGTTTACTTTGATTATTTAACATAGTGAATGGTTTTCAGTTGTATATGATAATGAGTATAGCATCCAAGAGGCGACCTGAAAGAAAAATAGTCGTCGTTTAGTTCAAGGTGCGATAACTTGCCTCAAATTAATCTTCACATTATTGAAGGCTGAAAATGTGCACCCCCTCTACCTGAAAGGACCGACCGAGCACTGGCAAAACTGGTTACGTCAGATGATTGGGATTGCGGTTTCGTCTGAGCTGCAAATTTGCTCTGAGTTTAATTAGCTAAATCTTGAGTTTAATCTATAGAATTGTAGGTTGATCTAATAGTTATTCTCATTTTATTACGAATTTATTGGTACTTTTATATGTACTTCTACCCAGCTTCCTAATGTCAGCCATACCGATCCTCTGGCGTCAGTCATTTTTTCAAAAGCAGAATCGGGATAGGACTTTATTACATTTTTGCAGAAGCTCAACCTTAGGACACTGAGGGGTTGCTTCATAACTTACAAGCTATTTTTGGAAGGAAGTTACTTTTATTGGACTCCGGAAAGGCGATAGAGTTTTGCGATAAAAGCCGTCCCAACCATAAACCCTTCGAGGGCTGTAGAGTTACTGGGCGACTAAGGGGCTCACAATAGTTCACTATACCTATCCTTCTTCCTCTTCTGCGTCCTTGCACGGATATTTCGTGCCAAGGAGCTTTAGACACGAGAGTTAACTGTATCAACCAACCGACGATCATTCCTCCACTGACCTTATTCAGGGCCCAGTGGACCTTTAGTGCCTTTCAAAAACTCGATGGAGGTTGAATTTCTTTTGAAACTCGTAGAGTCGAGTTGTGCAGAGAGAAAAGATAACATTCGCAAGGGCAAGCAAACATAACAGTACCGATGGACCGCAGGGCTATTATTCCAGGTTGGAGTGGCCACCTAACCCAACTTGACTTGGCTAGGAAAGTTATGGTCGGAGGAGCAATCCTGAGCTACTTCTTTGGAACCTACCATATTCATATCTACCAAATTCAACACCACTTTCAGTGCATTCAGAGTGAGTACCAATGATTCAATGTCAATGTTTAAGATATCAGTGAATATTTTACCCAGAATTTATTCCTGCGTGGAGGTATCCAGGAAAATATTTCCTTGACCGAGATATATAAAGAAACACGAGTCTGTGATGTATATACACGTTGGTTTTTAGCTGTATCCTTTTCCGTTCGAGTTTAGCTTTGTGAAAGCATGATATCGGTCCAAACGGAAAATTGTTTCTGAGCTGAGCAAACTTTTCCTTTTGCGTGCTGTTTGCCGTTTTATTGCTTGAAATGTCTGAACCCATTTGGAGATATAAATTCAAAATATAATTCATGGTAAACCAGGGGGGAAAGGACTATCCTGAGCGCAAGGAGTCAAACCCTACCAAACATCAAGCCAAATAACCGTCCAATGAAGAAAGAAAACTCCAATGAACCACTGTAAGGTTGAGAAAACTCATGTGACAACACGAAATGAATAAAGAACTCCAATACACTCACAAATCATGCATTTTATAATGGAACCGACGCCCCTTCCTATATTTGCCGTTCTCTATTCAGCCCTCTTTTCTCTGTCTTTCTACTTCACGCTCTAACAAGTTGGAATTTCAAATGAAGGAAAAAAGGCTCTTACAAGAGAATCTTGAGAGGGTGGTGGGGACTTTGCTCTTTTCCGCCAATTCCCGATGGGGGGCCTTTCTCAATGAGTCCGCTTGAAGAAGACGTTCCAAAAGGAAGAATCACAGCGTGCTTGAAGAGCGGAGAAGGCTGTGCTGGGAAATAGAAGGTGCAGGATACGACTTGAAATCTACCGTTGACCGAATCAGAGAAACAAACCATTATACCCCTTCCCCCTAACTCTACCCGTTTCCCCTAACCTTCCAGGGCCCAACAACGAGATTTCTTGTTGAATGAGGGGGCGTGTGAAAGGCCGTGTTTCCACTCTTTCTCTACGTTTGGGATTCTTCTGTTTCTTTTCAATTTGCCCCTTTCACTAGTTTAGTTTGTTTGTCAAAAACATTTAAAGAAAGAAACCGTTCTAAGAACGATGTCTCATCATCAAATGCAACCAATTTTATTTAAAACTGGTTCCATAAGGTAGTAGCGAAAAAAAATGAGAAGCTGAATTTATGCTTGTAAACTGTATTTACCTCCGTTCATCGAAATTCTTCTTCTTTCAACTATAAACCCTCTACGTGTCTCATCTTGGTGTTCCTCGCGGACGATAATAGAATAAACTAAAAAAATATATAAATTGACAGCAGTAGCAGAACAGGAAACGGCTTCACTAGAAAACTAAAACTTGATCTGTTTGGAAAAACTGAAATAGAGGAGGAAATGCATGCTGCATACTCTTATGTCGGAAAAAAGTCGTTTCAAACTCGCTCTACTTTCCCAATTTCTGATGTGCTCGCGCATGTGGTTCCCCAATAATAGATCTCTTAACAAAAAGTTGTTGAATTCAATTATATAATTAATTTACATGATATACTTTCGTTCACTGATTTATAGAGGGATGGCGCCTCATCGAAAAGTTCCCTGAAAACAGATCGCTAGACCTAAAGCTTAAAGCTTAAAGTCGTTTTAAAAAGAGGGTTCACGCTGAATCTGATTACACAAAAATATATCGCTATTGCCCCCGGCGTATCGTACAAATAAAATCATCGTCCACTTGTGACATTCAAACATCGGATTTACCATCTGCGTACTGGGGAAATTCGCATCAACATTAGAATCGAAGCCGAAATGAGGTAGACCGAGAATCTGATAGAGGTTTACATAATAAAAACGCTGCAAATTCTATCACGGGGGTTGGTTATTCCTCATACCAGCAGCATGGAGACTCATTCAAATCGATTCAGCGTCCAAAATTTAGTGGAAAATGATACCCCACACGCCTAGGTACCAGATATCTGGAAAACACACATTCAAAATGGGTAAAAAGGCACCCATTTTGACCCATAGCCTCATCCAGAGGGCTCCAATTGTTCCAGGACCAGTCAAAATTATGAAAACATATTTCGAAGTGAACGATGACAAAATACATGCTATATATGCGAAATGGCCTACGACATAATGTGGACCCGTTTAACCTCATGTAATGTGTGTTTACAAATAGGTTGGTTAATTGCTACTCATTTATCATAGCTTTCGTGCTCACTTACCTAGACCAGTCTAGTGATGTAATATATTAGTGACTCTCTGTGCTTACTTGGACTATTTGAACCATACTTACTCATACAGAGTTGATTGGGTTAACGGTGTCAGAAAGTAACGAGCCATTCACAACCTCTCAATCGGAAACGTTTCATAATAAATTTTTCGGCTCCGTTGAACTGCCTAACAAATGAGATACCATCTCAACACCTGGACTGCCTGCTGCAGGGGTGAAATTGCTCTATCCATCAACACCACTTCTCCAATATTAGCGCTTCAACAAGTTATTGAACGGTGGAGCCTTGTTCATCGGTCGGGACCTGTGTAAAATGCATGCTGTAAATCTTAATGGAATATCCGCGCGCCCTCCACTTTCCAATATAGGCCACGCCTTTCCACTCTCGTCTCTCTCGAGCCTTGGTCTTTCTACCAGCAAAGTGGATATTATTTTCACTCGGCAGTTATAAATTGATGAAGCATCGGTCTTTAGACTAGGGGTAGGACGGTGGTGGGGAAGTAAGGGATTGTTAACTTTATTGGAGTCGGAGAGATAACACGGTCCTCATTTCAGGAAAGCGATTTTCATTCGCGAGAAACCACTTGGCGCTCGGATTAGAGCTTATATTTCATTAGCCTTCCGTAGGCTCTACTTCCATCATATTCCGAGCTTACTGATGGAACTGCCTCCTTCTACATCGATCAACTGAGATAACGTGCGCAATTTTTGTCACAACCTGAACTATTTATTCTTGCATATGAAACTCGATTGACTAAAAGCAGAACCAAACGTTGGCCACCCTGAGACTACTCCGAAAGTGTGAGGGGAAGAAGGCGGCAGAAAGAAAGGAAACGCTAACGCTTGCGCACAATCACATTTGTACTAAAACATAGATACTGAACTATAGAATGAGTAGATAAAAATACCACAGAACAATGAATGTTTACTCAAGAACTTCCAAATAAAAACACAAAACCAACTCCGTCGTTTGGCCTGCGTTCAAGAATACGCTGTATCAGGCGAATTCATCAGTAACAAGAACAATGGCGGTGGGGCTACTCAATGCTTGTATACAAAAAAAAAGAGCATGCGCAGAAATAATAAATCCAGACTTTGAAGAACCTTGAAATTATTTCGTTAAATTATTATCTTTTGAAATCTCATGTTTCAATATGTAACTACCTAATTGAGTGCGACAATGTATAACCCGATCAAATTGACAAGAAGCCTTTCCTGAGTGTTAAATTAATATTGCTGCCTGTACGAGGGGGTAAAAACAGCGAAGTTGTCTTGTAAAGGTCAACAAGTTTTTAACCACCAAAATCAAAATTGCATTTGTTTCATACATTACGTTTTAGGAGCTGAGCTAAATCAATTCCGGGTTCTCATTGTAGATTGAACTCATCAATATCTAATCAATGGCGGTTGAAGTGTGACATTAACTAAGTCAAAGTCGGACTGCTTCAGCCTAATAGTTAATGGAAGATAATTAATAAAACGACTTGCAACTTCTTTCACAGGGGTTGGTTGTTCCTAAAACCAGCAGCATGGGTCCCAATCGTTCCGGGACCCGTCTCATTGGCTACAGCGTCCAAAATTTAGTCGAAAATGGAAATTTTTCGAAATACACATTTTGACCCCTAATCCTCTCCTCCCCCTCCCTTTTCAAATTTGGTCCGATCAAGACATTTGATTTTTCAAGGAATAACCAACCAAAAATCGGTCGCAACGACAAGTAGGTAACGCTCAAGTGTAATTGTATTGATCGGATTGTGAACGGTTATTACAGGAAGTTCCTCGCTGCGTTTGAGTTGGACAAGTCGGACCTAAGTCAACAAACGGAACTGAGGGATGATTGTTATCAGTTGGTTATGTTAACGAGCAATTTATCAACCAGAACCAGCTCTCACTTTCCCAAAACACGGATGTTTCATCTTTGGAAGAGCGGGTGGGGATTCAGATACACGTTTACTCCAAACCAATCACGACATTTAGAACACGCGCGATAACCGGAGTTTCTTCAAGGGCTGTGAAACATGTTTACATGCTTAGTTATTACACAGGTACACACCCAATTTTAGCAGTAGTTATTCTCCTCATCGATGTGTAATAATTTAGCCATAGATTCCGGTCAAAAAATCAAGTGAGCAAAAGGCGTTCTAGGCCAATAATTCAGCGAGACGAAAGTTGTAAAAGAGTTAATTAACATCAAAAGGTTAACAAACACGGGTTATTAGAACGAAAGAAATAAGAGGCAGGTAGAGTTAGGCAGCCTTCTGCTAATGAGTCTATTGATAAAAGCATAAGGTCGGATCGGGCGAGGGTTGGCAAAGTTTCCTACCGTGCCCTCTCCTTTCTATGCGAGATTTCCTAAAGAAATTAACGTCGTCTCAATTGCTTTTCGCATTTGAGGTCAAGCCGGCTGGAAGTGCGCATGGATTCAGCCAGGTTATTTCGAAAAGGAAGAGAGAATCTGCAGGTACGAAATATTTAGTTACTTAATTAGTTCATCCAATTTTGCAGACTACAAGAGTTACAATCCAATTTCAATGCTAATTAAACGAAGAACATTTATTTTAACCTAGCCCACATGAAATAGCCCGGAGCGATTGATTCGTGCTCTCCTAAAAGATCACAGAACCAACATACCTCCTGACCAAATTGGTCATCGTGTCCGTCTGTCTGTCCAAATTTTCTTGGCACAGCGGTAGAATAAACATGTGTGATCCGATCGTTATCTACCAAAATATTTGTGTGTCCCAAAATATATGGAATTTTTCACTCATCTCTTTGAATTATACAGAATATATAATAATAGTGTAGTTTCGTTATCTCGTGAACATCTCGAGAAATCTCATCCTCGGAAATTGTTCCAGCCATGGGTGGTGCGTATCAATTTCATTGTGATCGAATCAGATCTGCGCACGTGCAAAGTGACCTTCTTATTACATTCATGAGTCTGTTAATTTTGAATGGATTTGGGCTGGAACAAACATTATCCCTAAATAATATGGAGTTTGGTATTGCTGGAAATAGATTTATCGTTGTTGTCACTCAGAACTCCATCTGTAGCCCATTAACTCCTAATATGTACTAATTTATTAGGAGACCATGAATTTACGTCATAATACCGACATGACAGGAGCCTACGGGTGCAGTTGAACTGGACGAACTTACGAATGATTTGCCACGTAATTAATAATATTGTTCGAGAACTAGCGTAATAAACTGTGGTCGTAGAATGGAGAGAACCACAAGAGATTTGTCTTCAGGATAAGACAATGCGAAGTTGTTTTACAGCAAAAGGCCATTTATATTCCCGACTACGGATAATATCGATTGAAGAAGGAATATTGAGACAAATGGAAGCTTCCACTTACTAACCATTTGTTCGAAGGAAGAATAGCTCTAACGTAATAAGGTGGAGTGTTCGAAGACGGCTAGTAAGGCGAAAGAGATAGCCCATCATATGTTACTATACTGAAGGCAATCTCAATTCGGACAGCGAAGATCGGCTTTCATTCTCCCCCTTCTCATTCATTCCTTTTACCCTCGTTCCTCTCTTCTTCCCTTTATCAATATTCGTCTTCGCGATTGAGTTCCCGCTTTTGCCAAGCTCCTTCAGCAAACTCAATATGGTCTATGTATCACGGAAGATTGAAAAAAAAACTCTTTTTATTTGACACAAAGGATTGTCCTTAAGTCATCCAAGCAAAAACGGTTTTTCGATACGGGAAAGAACAAGAAGGACAACTACCTGTAGGTGAACAAGAAGAACGTAGAGAATAATTCGTCTGCCCGGATGTACAATGACTTGACGAAGTTGAATGAGAGTGGTTAATGAGAACACCGGATGGATAAACAGGATTGGAGACTAGACAACAGCCAATATTTCATTAGTAGAATAAGACTGAGGGCACGTAGAGGTTTACACAGAGATTTTATATCATATTAATCAATAGCTACAATGCGTTCTGATTGTATTGTGAAAGTTATTAGTGGAAGCTAAGAGAATAATTTCAGTGTGCCAAGGTCCACATCCGTAGTGTAGCACTATAGTATGTAATACTGGGACTAAAGTGAGGAGCGATTGCTTCGTTCTCACCCCTGATATGTGGGAATGTTTGTGTCTCGTATGGTGTTGGAGATCAGGTTGCTTACCCTGAAACTGGCTGGCCCAGGAGCCAGCGAAACATTGAAAAAATATCATAATATGAAGGTGAATGCGTTGACCTTTTTAAAAAACTTTCCAACTAACTAGACGGGAAAGAATATATTTTCGGCATTCCACTACTATAGACGCTGGGAATCCTCCGATATCCGAAAGAGAATAAGAAAAGATTCTTCAGAGAATCAAACACCGTCTCCACCACTTTTCCCAAGGCATACCCTTGGAGGGGGATATTGGAAAATATTGTCAGGCGCCACGCCCGACACGTGATTACCATAACCCACCACCTCCGATCGAGTCAGACGTACGCGATAACCACAATACCTGTCTGTAGATACACAAATTCATACTATAACCGTCAGTTTTCACGACCCCTACCATTTTTTGATGTATTATTCTATGAATAATGAACCAGAGGTGTAATGTGAAGGATTTTTTCGAGTCCATTAAGGTGTGGGGTATCATTTTTTACTCAAGATTGGGTCTCGAACGGTTCAATGTGCACCAAAAGAGGGTACCTGAGTGAAAATACTGACATTTTGAGGAGGATACCTACTTTCTTAAGACAAAAAATTCAAAGACCTCGCACTCCGCGCGAGAGACATAGTATAGTCGACAGACAATTTCTAACTTTCAGAAATTTCATGTATAGAATCAACATTTCACATTATATAAGGAAACTTATTCAGCAAAATATACATCAAAATACTTTCGAAATTTGTTGCTTTCGTATTATTACAAAATGCAACTTATACAGAGAGAAAAAAAATCGATGTTCGCTGATCTGCCGTGCTTTATACAAAGCTGATACCTCATCTTCATCATCGCTGGTTGATTCACCGCTGTCGGCAATTTTGTCCGATGCACCAACCAGGGTAAAACCGCTCAAGATTCTTAGCAATGTGAACATTGATTACCCGATAGGACATCGTTCTGAACATTAATTATTTGTCCATACAATTTCTGACAACCTCCGTACCAAGTCAGTTCTCGGATTTGCAAATACGGTAATCGAGGCGATATCAATCGCTCGCTTATAGAATCGAGATCGGGCAAGTTATCAGGTCTTTTTGGATACACAAAACCGTTATATGTAGCAACAGTTGGTACTTTGCCTTTTCGAAGAGTTGAGAAACATGTTTGGCACACGCGATATGAATTCTTGCTCTCATAATAATCGAGGCTTCCAATAGTTTTCAAGAAAATAGGCACGCTAGTAGATCGAATATCTGTAGACCACCAGAATCGATCGCTTATTCCACATGTTTCCAAATCGATATCCTCCATTTTGCTGTTTCTTTTTGCGAGCACGATATAATCGCGACCGCCCTGCACTTGTTAAAACCATTTTGTTTTCAATTCGATATATGAATTCACAACGACAGCGACAATGACAATGCTATTTTGTTATTAAAAAGTAATATTGCTTTGGCGCATGCGCAGTTTCGGCCGTGACGATTTTTTGTTACATTCAACAAACTTTTAGTCTGATTTCGCTGGATTTGGACGCATGCGCAGTTTCCGCCGTGACGATTTTTTGTTACATTCTACAAACTTTTAGTCTGATTTCGCTGGATTTTGACGCATGCGCAGTTTCCGCCGTGACAATTTTTTGTTACATTTTAACTCTTTTCGCCTCGCTTATCGTAGTCTGTCGACAACAAAAATTAACTCACTCTGGAGACCTCAAAGACCCGTTTTTCCACACGAATGAGTTCTTCCTAGAATAATAAATCATGGAAAAATTATTCTCATTTATCTCAAGAATTCTGAAGAGCCAAGACGAAATATCAGCACCCCATTTTTTGGACAATTCGGAACTATATAAATGATATAGGTTCGAACTCCCAGATATCAACTCAACAGCAGGTGATTGCCAAGAAAAAAAAAGTGATTGGCTTTTGGCTCAAACTTCCATGTTGATTATGAATTCTTCCGAATATTCGAATCGAATGGAACGGCTCCCATTATTTACCTGACGTTTTAATTTACTTATTTGAACACGAATAACGTGATATGGTCGCTTTCCTGCCACCAGTGATTGCATACCTTTTTATAAATTTATGTACATTACTGATTTTCTGGGAGAAGAATGCTTCACCCTGCTAAAAGAATCTGCCAATTGACTGGATTTCCATTCGTTTTGTGTAATACTGGAACCAACTTCAATCGCCAGTTTTCCTCTGTCAATCCCCATTTCGCCTCATACCATACGCAATGTGTCGTTTCAAGTGAATCATCTCTTTTTAATCGACCAGATTGATTAATCCACCGGACGAAAGCATATGAAATGGAATAACAAACTGAGGATAAAATCTCGATCATTTCATCTCCGTACAAAAACAAAACACGAGTTCTAGCGACCAAGCAAAAAACTTTATTGTCGCGTAGCGTGTTAGCCAACCTTTAAACATACTGGCCCCTTTGTCGGGTTTCCAGCGGCCGGTGATGCATAGCGTGGTTCCAGAAAATAACATCCCGTGCTCCAGGGTAACCGGACTGTTAGGGGCTGCGACTACAATTTGAGAGCTGTATCACCCCTATGAAATCTCGTCGTGTCTATTATGCAATTCATTGATTTACTCATGCCTTTAGGTAAAATATAAGAAAAGTTTTCATGAAAACATGCTATCATAGCCATTGAACGTACGATACGTGCCAACGTACTGTAAAACCATCTTTATTTTTTTTTTTGTTATTTTATTATTATTATTATTATTTTATTTTCATTTTTTGAACCAGTTGCTAGGTAACTTATTTATCCAAGCTCTTTGTATTTCAGTCCGAAGTAGTGAGACAACCGCCATTTACGAAAAGACAATCCTTTTAAAAGCCTCCTTGCTATCCAGTAGGTTGATTTGGATTGTAAAAATACTGTAAAGTAGAGATGAAGAGGAGCCCTTCCGTAAATGTGGGTTCATGATGTATATTTTCAACCATGTAAGAAAAAAAAACCTTTTTTTATTAAATTTAAAAAAAATGTTTCCATACGAAAGCGTTCTAACCTAGAAATGGCCCCATTGAATCAGTAGTCAATTGCCGCTTTGTACTGTTAACGATTCCTTCTGAACAATGAACGCCGTCGCGGCATCACAATACACATTGAGAGGCTTACATTGGAGTTAATTATTGGTTGTTTTGCTGTGAGCAGCTTTGTGGTATCAGATCCAGCAAAGAGCACTAATAATATTGTTTCGAATGGCAATCCGTGTCAAGCATTGAAACAACGTTACACTTAATGATCTAACAGTCGAGAGTTACAACAATCAAGATCGCCCAACTATCGAATCATATGCATCTTCGTGCATGATTCGAGATCGAGAGAGTTTAGTCGGCATTACTAAGAAGAGTTCTTCAGTTGTCATGATCGACAGGGGCCATTTTTTTTCTAATCAAAACTGGCACAATTCCGTTGATTTTGCACGTTCCAAAAGGGGCTCTAAATTACTGGGTTGGCTCAAATAAAAAGGGCTGAGGATTCAAAGGAGGTCAGTTACAAGATGGCCAAGATAGTGTCTCAAATAGTTGGTTATCCATTCAGGAGACAAAAGAGGCGCAATCGAAATGCATCGAGCCACAAGGCTGTCGGAGTGGATTACGCGAGTCCAAATCGTGGATTTCTTTTGGAGGGACGCGAGAGGCATGCCTGGTGGATACTACTAAGAAACTCGAAAACCACATCGTTTTGTTAGATTGAATGCGCGTTGTGATATTCTTCATCATTAACCGCATCTCGGTAACATCAAGATAGAAAGAAGAATCTTGTATAATAATGTGATAATGTCATCCAAATACAGGTCGCATTCTACGCACTTAACGTAGACCCCTGCACTATCTTCAATCTCCAGGAGAATGAAACCCTATTACACTTCCTCTTCCGATGCCCCATCTATAGACCCAACCGCAACCACTACTTGCTAATGCATATGACCAAAATAAATCAAGCTAACCCCTCCGAGGCAATTGCGGAACATTGAGAAGTAGAAGGAAATAGAAGTAGAATTACGAGCCTGTATAACTCCACTTACCACGCAATATTTTTGCGTGCATTGTCGGTGAATGATTGAGAAGTAGGAGTAATAAGTCCGGCCATTCAATAATTAATTGGTGTTTTTGTTTTGAAACATATAGCACCCACTGTGGATGGAATCTTTATCTTGATTTGAAATGATATTACAAGGCTTAGAATCTCAGAATCAGTACCTTCACAGAAGATGTCGCACGGAGTTGAGTAATAGTTGAGGACTAGTATGAGACGGATTAACCCACAAAAGCATGAATAATATTAATTCAAAGCGAGCAGCTCAAGTACGGGATAAGTAGAGAAGTTTCCCACCAACTTTAGCCAAGTGATTCTTCATTGCAATGCGAACATACAACAGAAATAGAATTCACAGAAGAAACCTTATATGTGATGCAGAGATAATATTCCTCTGTTCCATGAGACGGATCTCTTGTGGTAGAAAACATCAGTCATTCATTCAGTTTTAGAGGTTTTACCCGCCACGTTTTTTCAAATAGGAATTCAATGAGACTCGACATTTCCGAATTGCATTAGATAATTGGGTGTCCGTCTACGTGGTATACGAGCGTGAACCGTCGCGGGATGCGTAGAGAAATTCCCAAAAGTGTTTCTTTCTGAAAATATCGATCTAAAATTGACGATATTGTGTTTTAGAAGGGCGTACCATCGATTCAACCAGAATTTCGTATGGGATTTCGACTGACCTTATCCACCTCTCCACTGAGAGTTTCACCGAGCCTGTGCGAAATATACAGAGTTGCGGATAGGAAAACTACGAGAATAAGTGTAAACTCTGAAACGTAATATGTTTCAAATAATCTTCCGTAACATGGAAAAACTAAGTAAAATGAGAGAGGAGTTTGAAGGCGTTTATATGAATAGGCTTTACAAAGTGAGCTAAACATAAGGTAACTCAGTTACATATTTTTAGATTAACTTTTTTATAAATCAGCAAAGCGCTTCAAGTACGCACATCGGCGTTTGAAGATTCAGAAGAGACATGCATCCAAACGTTGCTTTGAACCACTGCATCCTCATGAAGAAGTAGCGATTGAGAGCAACCCTGAAAACCTATGAGCCTATCTCCAAATCGTCTTATTCTATTAAAAGCAACTTTACACCATTTGAAAAAAAAGGTTTTATGACGGTCAATCAAGAAGTAACGTTTTGCCGCTTCAGGTTTGTTGTAGAGCCAAGGCGACATTTTTTCTGTCTGAGCCAAAATGAAATTGGGCGAAATCCTGAGTAAGGTAGTTTGCCGACTGGTTCCTATATTAAAATTTTCCCGAAGTGATTTTTGATGGTTAGACTGTTCCTCAAATCGAAAGCCCCGTGGAGAGTTCGCGTCGAATCGGATTGTGATGTATCAACAATTATGGCTCACAATACTCATTCCATACTTAAATGGCGATTTTTTTTTCTTAAAATTT
>CM033998.1:7545657-7567199 GCA_019603395.1 Cyrtorhinus lividipennis
CCCTTGCACCTTGCGATTATTATTAAATACGAGCGCACGCTGGGACGTGCTCCACTTGAAGTGTAAATAGTCGGATTTTATATTATGAGAGGGTGAAATTTCACGAAATTAGATGAAATGTGTCGTATTCTGCTTCGAACATGGTGTTAATTCGTGAATGATGCGGAATTGGCATCAGTGAGCCTCATTGCCGCGAAGGTTTCCTGAAGGTTTCCCTACTCACGTTTCCCTTTCAGCAACGATCGCTTCCATGGTTGTTTCATTCCGAAGAGTGCTTTACTGGGAACACAGTTCAGTCTAACCAGGCGATCTGTATGCGAGACCCGTCCGACCAATCTCGAAGGCACCGTCCTATTAATTCGTAATCAAGTTGCAAATTTTATCAACGAGACTGAAAGGTGATCGGGGCTTAATGTTCTGGGTCGGTGGTCTCACTGGTAATCGACTGGTTTCTTTGAATACCAATGAGAGCCTCTATGCAAGAATCCGTGAATTGTACGACCACTTTTCGTAAAAGAGTGTGATTCCAGTTTTTTTTTTTTTAAAAGTAAAAACTTGGGTTAAACTAGGCTGATTTTGGATTACATCACAACAAACGATCACTTCTCTAACCCAATGATTCCAGAAACAACATTTATGATTCACCGAAACATTCAAAATGCCTATTTCGGCCCTGACAGCAACACGCTCAACAGGAATAATGAAAGTTGTATAAGTCACAATTTCCATGATCTCATTACAATTTAAACAATATCCCGAAATTGAGCGATCAGTTTCACGCGAGTGTGATCAGCCTTAGTAAATCATGCATTATTATCAAGTATTCAAGTGATTACCACCCTGCAGGTATTGATTACGCTCAGTTCAACTCCACTGAGGAGGCCCTTCAGATCTGTCGCTCTCACAACGAACAGATATTCGTAGTCGGATTCCCCGTAAGCCACCTAACCCATAAGTTGACGGGAAGAACATGACGTAGGTGGTTGGCCATCTTGGCTGCTATATATCAGTGAACCAAGTTCTTTAAAAACTTCTCGGAATGATAAAACCTAAGTCAAATATTTGCGATTCTTATTACAGATCTTTGTTCCTTGAACGTAGAAGGAGTAGGTGCTCAAAATAAGCCTCACGTTTTATCAATTTCTTCCAAAAATCCAATTTTCATGCCAGATTGTGGGCTTTGTTGTCCTGAGCTTATAGATTTCCCTGATCAATACGACATTAGCTCGAAAATTATCCCAAATATTATACAGCGCATTTTAAAAAGATACAGAGACATATTTCGCAGTAAATGAACCCAAAAATCGACAAAAAATGAAAAAAATGTTGTTCATTTTTGGCCAGCAGATGTCTCTGCACGGTCACATTCTTCCTGTCAACCTATAGTTTCTCGAAGATCCTCCACGTCGACAGTTAGTTGGAGAGTTCTTGCGGCTGTGGGTGCCTAAAGAAGTCGAAGAAGACGATGAGCGTGCCAGGAGGGGGGCCAGGACCACCCAGCGAACTGCTAACCCGCAGAGGTAACAAGGAGCATTGTGCAGCCGAGTACCAGTTGGACACGGACACCTCGTTACGGGAACCCCCCTCCCATACACAATCATTCTGGCCTCCCATTCTTTCACGCTTCTTTTGTTTACAGAACCAATTAGAAAATAAAAAAACTCAAGGAACAGAAAAAAAACAGCCCCCTTCAACAACGAAATCCGTTTGATAAAGGGGAAGGGAGGATTCAATAAAAAGGGCAATTCGATCTGGCAAGCAGGTAAGGGGCGATTCAGGGAGTAGACTAACCTAATTACTCAGCATCGACGGTAAAGGCAGCGGAAGGGATTCGGTCGTACGCTACGACTATCATTAGTGATGCGCTTCTCGAGGTGTGCCTCAAGCAGTTAACTGTACCGCCAACAAGCTTTTCATTTGAGTGAAGCATTCCTCGCATGAAGGCGAACCTCCGTCACTGCTGTGGAATTACCTTTTCAATCCGGCTCCGCCTCGCGGATCATCAATCAAAGCCGTTTTTCAATTTGGAACAAAGACGCCCTTTGTTTCATAACGATGGGTCTCTCCCGTGTGAGCGACGTCCGCTTCAATCGGGTTTTCGAATGAAGTGAAAAACGATCCGGATCTTTGATGCGTTCGCTTCATATCACGAGATGATCCACGACTCCTCCCTCTAACCACCCCGATGCGAGGAACATGGGCAGCGCTACAGAAATGACGCACTCACGCTCTTCACAACGAGTCGTTATGCAGGGTGCAATGAATTTGATATAATTTGAAGTGGTCACTACTAAGGGCCAACTATCAAGCTGTTAACCCTCAAAAGTGATCAAATAACGCATTTGAAGTAATTAGATGGGTGCTGCCGTTATTATTACATATTCTCCTTGTAAATAAGGGAACGAAAAAAATATTTAAAAAGCTGCCAATTCTTCCACGTTAGTTTATTACTCCTCACAGCAAGAGTATGGGGGACAACAGTGAGTGTCCAGGGCTCATTCCAATTGATTCATAATATATGATAACCAACACTCCTAAATCCCAAAAGAACCCGAAAATCTAGTTTCAAGAAACCTTTTTTCACCCATACCCTGCCGTAATTCGTTTTTTGAAACTCGATTGTCGGGATTGGAAACTAGGCATGCGAGTTATAATTTTCCACAACCTCACACTCACCGTCTTCCCCTACACTCTTGTTTTAAATAATAAAACATTGCTGAATTGCAGCGCGTAAAATCTTGAAACGAATAATTCACATTTTAGGGCGAATTCGAGGATCACTGGCATGATAGGTTGATTATTCATCTAACAAAAAAAAATCCGACCGATTTCTGCGGTATAATTTCTAAAGTCTGAAATTTTGGACAGTACTCGCCTTTCATGCTTTGCTGGTAGTTTTTTCCGCCCGACACTTCAACAACATTTACGAAAATTAGTGTTTTGAGAAAATGGGTTCGATATTTTTTGAGAACAAGGGCGTTTAGGTATCTTTTTCACTAAATTTTGGACGCTGAATCGATTTGTCAAGTTTTGGATCGTTTTCACGTCCAACCAGAACTGAAAGCTATTTCGGAGTCAATTTGTAGCGTTTGCATCATTGTTGCAGGTCATGACAATACTGATTGATGTCAGTTACAATGATGGTGATTTCCTAGATTTTCATTTCCTGAGCAACCACCATTCATCAGGTTATCATAAACCGGTCTGAAGGGTGAACGGGTCGGACTGATGACGTAATTCTTCATTTTTCCACTCAAGTGGCTTCTCTAGAAACAATCTCATCGATCGTGAGACTAATGAAGCCGGCAACAGACGCAATTTAGAGACCAATCGGGGTAATTAATTGGACGGAGGGACTTCTGTCTCTGAATTGATTACCTCTGAGGAAACCTTTAGTGTTCAAAGTATAGCGATTGGAATCTGACTCTGAAGAAAATGATGAAAATCGTCCCCCAATACATCGCGTTGAAATCGTGCTACTATGCAAAGTGTCCCTCCTTCCCTTGTTCACAGCTATTTAACATAGAATGGACGCCTAAATCAACTCTCTGAGAGTTGAGCAACTCGAGAGTATTGCTTGCTAGAACGGTGGTAAACTCGCGTTTATCCACCGCCAACTCGCCCCTTTCTCTCATGTTAATTGTTGTTTAAAACACAATGGGCGCCTTAGGTGTCAACTCGCCTTGTAGAAACGAGATCAAATAGATATTCCACTCCTTGAATAGAATAGTCCTAGCGTTACCGTACCTTTCTCCATTCACGTCAATTTCAATAGATTAATTTAATTCGAATGCGTTCGAAGGCGTCGTCGTTGATTTCAAGGAGGCGCGAATTCTATTGCACAATGGCCCAAACACGTTGAAAAGGCGATTGGTGGATTTAGTCGGAATTGAGTCAGCTAGCGTCGTGTTCGAGAGCCGAGGAAAATGTCAGAATCCTGCTTAATATGCAGGCGAATGGCATTTGTATTCATCATCAATGTGAAAATTCCGCTCGAAAAATCTTTAGAAAAGAATAATGGATTGAATTCGACCCATCTGCACGGAAATTTATGAATGACAGTTGAAAGTTTGGGTGTTATTGAGATAAGAGGGTTTGGAAATGAATAAAAAACTATGCTCCGAGTAATTCTCAAAATCCGGTAAAAACTGCCTCTACAGGGAGGGTCCTCCACTAGTTTCGTGATTACGTCGCCTCCAAAATATGGGATGCAGTTCTTTTTTCTACTTTGTCATGAGGATAGAAACGTAGCTGTTATTTGGACAGTTCTAGTACGACAACGTTTTGCTGGCTAAATCGGTCGTACCACCGTATCGTGTTAAATAAAGTTGTTTAGTACGCATGTCGTAAACAACTTACGATCAGTAGAAAATGGGTTTTCGTGATTTTGGTTAGTTATTCCTTCCTATAATCAACCCATGGTTTCATGCAAAAAGTCAACCTCTCCGATTCGGCTCTAAAATCTTTTAAAATGTGTATTTTGAAAAATGGATTTTTGAGATTTCAGGTTCCTAGGCGCGTGGGGTATTATTTTCCACTAAATTTTGGATCCTGAATCGATTGGAACGGGTCCGGGACCCACCACACCCACTGTTCCCCCCATGTTGAAGATGTGAGTCTCCACGCGCCTGGCCCATGGGATGACCAACCCCTGTGAAAGAATTTGCAACGTTTTGGTACATTGGCGTGTGGGGTATCATTTTCCACTAAATGTTGAACGCTGAATCGATTGAAATGAGTCCGGGACTATTTTTTCCACATGCTCCTGGTCCAAGGAATAACCAACCCCTGTGAAAAAATTTGCAGTATTTTTACAACGATTCAATGATACGGTCCCTTTGATCTCGTGACCCAGCCTTTTCCAGGTTTGAATGTCAACCATCGCATCATGAGCCACGTAATTATGTGTTTTCACCTAAATCGTCCTATCGCTATGGTGGTATTGAAAACATTATTTAAATACCTAATATCCTCCGCTAGCACCCGCAGGTAATATGAACAATGGATTGACTAGACCTTCGCAAAAGGGCGAACATGATTATGATGGAGATTCACCGAAAAGATGAATGACCGATTTCATCGTTTTACACCGTACCAATTTAGGGGCAATGGTATTTTCCAGCAACAGCTCTACGCGAGCTCCAACTCTACTCAGCAGTAGATCAATTACCTCCCTCTGTGCTCTTTCGGCTGGTGGTATATTATTAGCGCAACAGGTGTCCGCCCTCCAACCTGTCGGTCTCGTCTGCCCCTTTCACACAACGAAACGTTGTTTAGAGTTGAGAAAATTATTGCCTATTGAAGGAACCACACTAGGTAGAATGGTGATAGTTTCCTCGTTACAATGAACCTTTTCTTTGAGTACAAACTCTTGGTAATTACTTGTTTCAGGCAATATGGCTAGATTTTTCAAAATTATAATCATCAGCCGTATTACCTATACAGAGTGTTAACATTTAAGGTTATCAGCCTTCAAGGGGTTAATTCTACGACTCATTTGCAACAAAATGTGTCTAATGCACTTCTCTTTTTACAGGCACCCTCTTCGAGTTATTCATAATTCCAGATTTTTGGTGTTTTCGACCTGGCATCACTAAAACGGCCAAAACTCCATTAATTCACAATAATCTCTCATCTGAACACATCGTTGGAAAAAGCGTCACATTTCCCTTCTGATGGGCTCATCACCGTCCCTAATGATTGAGTACCGATGTTCACTAATTTACCTCAAAGTTGGGATGAATGAAAATGCAAAACCATGTCAATTTTTAGTTGGGAATAGGAAACATTTTAACCCTGAAAAGTTTCCCCGTTCAATCGTGGAACAACTTCCTCAGAATATCTGCTTTCCAACGGTATATTCAAATTTATTTTTGTGACATGATTTAACGGTGAAAATGATGTTCTAATGGAAGAAATGGAAAACGTTTACCAAAATCGATGGTTTTCTCATGAAAGTACCGAATTCAATTTAAAAAATTTTAGACGGGGGTTTCAGATGCGGTGGACAAGAACATGAGAAACTTAGGAGGGGGTTTTAAGAAGGTTTATGCTGTTGGTTTACTCGTGAAATGATTATCCTTAGCTGATTATCAACCTTTGGAAGCTCGTGTTCACTTACGAGCGATTGCAGTTGAATAAGAATCCCATTGAATGTTGGTACCGTTAAAGGAGTTTCAGTAGTGAAATCGCTTCAAGTTGAAAATGAGTCGAGCTACAAACGCTATGAATCCACAACTTCAGGCATCGAATAAAACGTTTATTGAATCACGAACCCATAGCCGAGAGCCTCTCGATGCACTTTGTCAGCTGAAATGTGCGTTCAATCGCGGAATGATGTCATTTTTATGTGCCTCTCCCCCTTGATGGGAACCTCAAGAGCGAATCAGAGCAGTGTTTACAACAACCCAACGGCCGGCTTATCGCCCGCCTTTTGATGCATGTGTATGGCCGCGTCGTAAAGTTAAAAAAAAAAAATCCTTTCGTCGACGAAAGAAAATGAACGGCCAAGAAGGAGAAAAAAGGCAGTAAATTCCTAAGTGCCTACAATATAACCCTCAAAGCAACTACCATAAACTTCTCTCCCGGGTTCTCTTCCAACAGGGCAAGAAGACCGTTTGAATGCTCGAGAGCCAGTTCACGTGTGATGTGAATACGCGTCGCGGCGAGTCAACCTCCCAGGAAATGAATGAAAAAGAGGAGAAAAAGCATCAAATTGCGATTTGTATGGGCTCCGAGATCCCAACCGTGGACGAACTCCGGAAACCCAAGTCCACTCGGAATACGCAAAACCTTCGTCGTGATTACCATTTCTGGCTGCTAGATGGCGGAATGAAAAATTCAAGTCACAAATCAAAACTGAGCGTTTGCCGATGGGTATCGTCCTTTCGATGCGATAATTATGATAATGCTCCTTCGAAGAGAATTCTCATTGTACAGTTCGTATTTACCTCCCATATTCAAATCGTACAGCCACCTCGTCGTTTCGTGTACATAGGATATTCCTCACACATAACGTTATGTAATTTTCAGCGACCTGTCTACGTTTCTTGGGTCTTATGAAACCGCAAAATTTCGTTAATAAATTTTTCTTAATAAATTACAGAGACAAGCGACCTGTTTTCAACTATGTTTTCAAAATAGACTAATTTCTGTTATTCAATCCCGACTCAAGAATATTCGTTGAGGAGATACATACAGAAATCTCGAATTTATGTACTTACTGGCTAATTTAAATAATGATTTAGGGGTGTGATAGCCTTCGGGAATGGGGATCGGAAGAGAACGTAGTAATTTTAGGTTCATTCTGGCTTTGTATCCGCCATCAAAATCAATATGATGACGGACCTATTTTGAGTATGTTCAGAGAGAAAGAATAATCCTTCAGTTGGTCCTTCTTCACTCGGCAACACTCAATGAACTTGTCTTGGCCGACGGGATATGAGAGGTCGATTGGCAAACAGGTCTGAAGGCAGATACAGTTTCTCGTTCCTCTTCAACTCACATCAGCCGTCACATCTCTCGACGATAATTGCCTCGACTGAATCCAACCTACTCAACAGCATCCAACTGATGAAGCGGCTCATATTCTGTTCCAAGTTCGTTCGCCCGGAGCTCCCGTTCCATCGAAGGATGCAAATTGCTCGTCAAGAGAAGAACGAGGGCGGTAAAACGAGACAATAGAGAGGCGGCAGTGGGTGTGACGTCACTAACAAGGCATTGATTGCCTCCTTTACAGCTCTGATGAGATCCGTTTCCCTTTTTGTCCTCTTCAACGGCTCTTCAAGGAAGTTTGCTTCTTCTCTTTCCGTTGACGAAAAAAAAAATTAGTACAATCAGTTAACGCTCACGTGCACAGCCTTTTAGATCAGAGGCTTTGCCCCGTGACATCCGCTCCTTTTTAAACCGTACTTCCTCCCTTAAGTCCGGATTTTCCCTCGTTGATTTCCCGAGCTGAGAGACACTTCTGGAGGGAATAAACCGTCGTTTCGAAAAACCCTCGGAATCGAATATAGCCTTCATCCGCCTTGAAGACCCTTTCGTCCCTCCCCTAATAAGACAGATCCACAGTTGAATGTCCAAATCCACCTCCGACGGAGTTCGAAGCTGATGCGACCGTTTCGGTTTCTCTCTGCAATGAAAATGCGATTTTTTATCCAGCGCGAGTTTACGTATGATTTCATCACCTCGCAGTTATACTCGACTAAACACACATACACACAAAAAGAAGAAAAAATAACAATAAAACCCCGCTATAAAAAGAATAATAAAACTCGAGTAACCGTCACTTAAGAAAGTTATCTCCTGAAGTATATTTTTCATCTTGTCGAACATGAATATACAATATTACCAACATAACTCACTAAACCGACTCAAAAATATTCGCAAACTCGAAAAATTCCATCAGGCACGATAAAAAATGAATTTCTCTTCAAGTTTTCTTCCAAAATGAACAATAGGAATGGGTATAAATGGAACATTCTGGTTAAATGCAAATTTCCCAGATTTAAATTTCAAATGCATCCTGCGGGATGCCCTGAAGCGGTCTTCGGGCCATTTTCTTCCAGCCGTTTTCCGCCTCGTTCCTCCTTCGGTCCATTTTCATTATTCGGAACCGCTATTTTGAATTAGGTTAGAGAAGATCCTGTTGAGTTTTCGGTTTCGGTTTCGTCTCGGTTCATTATCATGGAATAATAAACCTTTGTTTTTGTACCGAAAAAAGTATCTAATTTTAAATTTTCTCCTAACTCGCTTTTTTCACGTTTCGTAACATCGGAGATTGCAAATTGATTGACATAGAATCGTCAATTTTCGTAGATGGACTCCGACCAGGCATTCTTTCCACTCCTCATTAAGATATATACGTATTATTCGATTGGGTTTTAATGTTGAATATTTAGGCAACCTTCGTTACAGTTAAAAAATATTCACTTTCCTTAAAAACTTTACCCAGCAGGTTTGAATCCCGCTCAATCCAGTTCAATGATTCCCACATTTAATATCGATCGAAATTCCATTTTTGCTTATACCTGTATATAAAAAGAGAGCCATGTCCAACATGCCCCCTCCTCCTAAAAACCGTCCAAATGGGTGTGAAAAAACATCTTCACATTTTTCTCAAGAATCACTATCATAATGCATAAAAAAAATTCAAACGGAGTATTTGTAAAAAATTTCAGATTTTTTGTGTGATTTTAAGCTGGTTTTTGAACCAAACGATGCTGGGGACGGACATTTTGAATTTAGAGCCTACAAAGTTAGAAGCAAGAGTCAAATTTGTTATCGACAATTTTCATGCAAAACGGCCGACGACATTTGCGATGGAATGTGCACGTGGTAAATCAAGGCTTTCACCTCGCATTGTCACCAGTTAAATTGATGTCATTGCCGGAACCACATTGTGCTGACGGAGGGGTGATGCATGAGTTCGGAGGTAGGATTCCATAGATCCAACAACCAGCAGTGTATCGCTGACGCGACCCAACCAGCAATCCACTGTTTAAATATCACACATTAACGTTAATATCACGTCAATAGACGCGGCAATCAATCGCAGCGACAGATCGTTGATCCCTCCTCCGCCATCCGGTGATTTATAGCCGAGAGATAAGATAAGGAGCAGTCGGTTGGTGATTACAGTGATTAGCTCCGGCTGATGGCATTCAACCACTATAGAATACGTAGCCAATGTGGCGTTTCGCGAGCCGTTGGTTTTATGCTAATCCGCCACAGGGACTCCGGATTCCCTCAAGATCTATTCACATAATTCTCATTTAGAGAGTCGTTTGGTGTTTTGTCTTCATTAAATTCAAACTGAGGCTCAATTTATCAGTACAAAAAGGCTTCTAACCACGCGATTCCTGCATCAGTCCACACGGCCTCGTTATAACCGCCTCAGTGCGTCCAACAGATTATCTGTAATCTTTTGACGAATTTAACATACTTACAGTATTGAAGATGTACTCATATTATAATAGGAAAAAAATTATGTCCTTACTGTGATTTTCACCGTTTGATGAGCTTGATTGAATGATCTCACCTGCAACAAAGAAAATAAACCGTCATAACAGAGCCAAAATGATAATAATCAACCATTCATCGACTCACATGCAATAAAGGATGAGTTGAGCAGATGAGTAAATGAAAATGAACTGAAGTACCCAACTTAACGGGTCAAAGAGAGTTGAAAATTACGTATTATACCGCGCAGTTGAATAGTAATCGCAGTAGAGAAGTTCAAAATTGCCTAATAGAAAACCCAAGCCTCGTAAAAGTTAACTGCCCCGGGGAACTCATAAAATGTTGACGCTGCCAACAATGTGGACAATCACCGGATATGAATAGACGGACAGTTATGGACCTTTGCGAAGAATTCTTATTTTGAAAAGCGAACTACCAAGTAAGACGGCTTAAAAAAGAGATTATTACAATGAATAGCTATTTGGTTAAAAAATGTCGAATAAGGACCTTTATTTTGAAGAGTTTGATGAACAATTAACAACGAAAGAATTATTGTTCGTAATTTTGGCGCGGAGAAAAAGATTGGTGCAACAATTGATGAACAAAAACGATGAGGAGTTACATCGAGGAGACATACGCGTGGGAATAAAACACAGAGGAGTAATGTGCCGATGTTTTAACTACTGTTAGTCTGTACTGTACCAAGACATGAGTCATCTCAAATGATAAGACGTGAAATTCAGGTAATCAAATTATACAAGCGATTATCAATGTGGCACGTCGTTATCAGGTCTCAGTGAAAATATATCGAATCGTGTCGATCGTTTCGAGTCGATAATCGAAACCACAACAGATCGTGATGTAAAGAAATCGGTTGCCTTACAGCTAGGAACCCCCACCCCTCTACACTGTTTTCAAACATTATGAAAATCAACTATTATCAATTTTCAATTAAACGACTTTCAATCACCATTCAATCTTTCATTAAGCGATACGTACATCGTTTGATGGACTATTACGAGTGATAGCTATAGCTCGACTCCCATCACATGTTTCGTTTTTGAAAAAAAAAAAAAAAAAAACAGTCGGCAGAAGTTAAAGCAAAATGAGCCTCATTATGTGATAATTGTCTCCCTAGTTCAGAAACGTAATGAGAAGGAACATGTAAAAAACAAAATCTTCTCTTGGCTCGAGTAACCTCCCACTTCTTCCGCGTAATCTAGAAAATTTACAAACCCTTTCCGTAGCGTGCGATCCGTTTTTCCGGTGACCGGACTGTTGGATTCAGATGACCTCTCAAGATTAAATTTACCGAGGAAGCCATTACGAACGAATGTTATCCAAGTTTCCGAACAGTTCGAAGCTGAGCAAACAAGCTGAACTCCCTTTCGAGTCGACTAGTCAAGAAATCGATTATAAACAGTCAGTAGGGCAGAGTTGAAAGTTTATGATGACGCCCACCCAACCCTGAAGGCATGAAGTCAATAGGGAGGTTCGTGGACATTCGGAGATAACGAGGATAACAGATGATAAGGTTGAATAGAGGAGGAGGCCCATGACAACTTGAGAGTCCGAATTTCGATGGGTCGAACCCGGGGGTGGGGAGATCTAAGCCTGGGGCAAAGGTGGAATTCGTACTCAAACCACTTAATATGAAATTTTATAACTCGCTGGAGGTTTCACTATAATTGAATTACATTCTTACATATGTATAAAAAAAAAAAAAAAAAAAAAAAAAAAACACTATAATAATAATAATAATAGTAATAATAATAGAAAAAAATTGAAATAAAATACGTTGCATATTCTTTCACAGGGGTTGATAATTCTTCGGACCAGGAGCATGGAGACTAACTCCAATCGATTCAGCGTCCAAAATCCAAAGGAAAATGATACCCCACACGCCTAGGTACCAGAAATCTCAAAAACAAACATTCGAAATGGGTAGATGGGTACCGATTTTGACCCATAACCTCTTCCAGTGGGTGCCAATCCTCAGCGGGTCCATTTCATTGGATTCAACGTCCAAAATGGAGTGGAAAATGATACCCCACACGCCTAGATCGCCGAAAATATCGAAAATCCATTTCTCAAAATACATACACATTTTGACCCTTACCCCACCCAAATTTGGTCGTCATGAAACATCCAGATAAACCAGATATGGGCCAAATAAAAAAATTGACTTTTTGAAAGAAAAAAAAAAAAAAAAAAAAAAACCAGGTTGATTTCTCAAGGAAATGACCAACCAAAACTAAAAAATAAGTAATACATTTCTGAAATTGTCTTTAAATTTTACGTCTTGTGGTGAATTTGATTAAAAAATCCTACGTAATAAACTATTCTATCTTTTTAGAAAAGATATACAGTTTTGGAAAAAATTACCAATGAAATAATTTTGTATGATTTGCAGAGCTCATCTACAACCGAAATTTCAACACAAGTTTTTTGGGTTTTGGCCGACGTTTACACTTCTCTAATGCAAGAAAGGACGCTTCATATTGCACCATAGGCCGTAATCATTTTTCAATCCTGAAAAGACTTAGTTTGTTCGTTTTGAATACACAAGAGAAGCATGTGTGCTATCTGTCATACAAAAACAATAAAGAATTGTATTGTTGAGTATTGTATTTTTCATATTGGCCAAGAGTTGGCAGGAGAAAATCCGCTCCTTGTGAGGCGAGAAATGATTGTGTTTACATGAAAAGTCTAGCAGAAAATCCACGAGGAAAGTTGGGAAAGCGAGAAGTAAAGGGCAGATGAAACCGCTGGGGAAAAGAGACCCCAGCCAAATGGAACGGACAATAAATATCTACCTTGAAAGCAACGTTTACCTGAAAATAAACACCTTTGGGACTCCGAGCCGTTCCAAAAAAAGGCCTCCTTTTAAAAAAATATCCCAAGTAAATCAATGTAAATTTATGTTGGTCCAACCGAGAGCGAAGTAACCAAAGGCGAGTTACCCCAGAACCTCTCGGCGAGCGTGTTTTATAATTTCCGAGAGTTCCCAGGGGATTTCTGCGTGTTCCCATTGTGTCTGGAAGGGGTTAAAAAGGGAAGGAAGTACGATGGATGAGAGGGAAGTCCCACAGCACGTAAAAACCTCGACCGAGAACGTTCCAAGCTTATTGTCCGCTGGAAGGTCGGCGTGATGTATGATAAGTGATATTTTTGGAGAATGAACCGCGATTATCATTAAGCGGGTACGTTGGAGGAACGGAGAGTCACAGTGATCACAACCAGTTCCTTCACGTGTTGTCTCAGTAATCAACGGTTACACCCGCGAGCCGTTCACGGATGTCACAGATATAGAGGAAAAGTACGCGTACCCGTATATCAGGCGATATGCTATATAGGATTTTCTACCTCGTATCATGTTGACGTGCACTAACTGTGCCCTTTCATATTAAAAAATACATACAATAAAATTTGAAAAAAAAGTATTTTAGCTTGAGTGAAAATAAGTATGGCATTCAAATTAGGAGTAGCCTGGTGAGATAGGCGGGAAAGTCCAGTGATTTGTCATTTTCTCAATATTATCGAAATTCACATAACAATTTGATTGTCTGCTCTAATTAGATTCTTTATTTTGTTTTCGGTTTTGTTAGTTTCATTTTGTAATATTAATGTTTTGCCACAGCGGCGTCGCACTTGTCCGAGATGTTCACAAATCAATATAAAATTGAAATGAGTGCATTTTTCAGAATTTTTCTCAAATCAATTCATTTGAGTTTAAAAAAAGCTGAAAAAAAGAACGTGCACGCCGTTCGTTACGGAAGCGGAATAGCTTGGATCGTCAAAACAGATTCAAAACAGCCCCCTCGATCTATCGTTGGCTCAATTTCCCAGACTTTTTCGGAATCACAGACGACGTTTATGACGGAGGAAAATTAGCCATCGATTCTCCTTGTTTTCGATCCGAATCAGTAGAGAACGTCGTACGAGTGACCATAAATCCTTGATTTCGTGCTCAACCGCTAACCACATTCCGCTGATGGAAGAAAACTGTATTTCTGATCAAATCATTCGCTTGAATCGGACCGGACGATATCCGAGGTATCTCCGCGATTGGGTATCACGTTAAAAGGAAGAGGACCCCAACAATTCCTTCTCGTTTATTATTCGGATTGTATCATCGTCGACAGTGGCGCCGTTCGAGATGGAAATGGCCAGATCAGGGGAGCCCCGACAAGAGCCTTGAAATGTAATCTGAATCGAATCAAATGATTTTTTTCAACCGCTCATTTTCGCCAAAACGCTCCCTGCACTGCTCGACGAGAAAACGGAAGAAAAATTACTTCAACACGAAACCGGCGAAAGATCCAAGTTGTGGAAACGTCTTCTCCGTGGGTCCATCGCGGTTTCTCACCGGTTTGTTGGAAGCCATAAAAATAAATTGGCCGCCGTTTAGGAGCTCTCCCATCCTGTCTGGTGGGGGGGACTGCGAGCTTTATCGGTTACATCTAGCCGGTCGGACATTCTTTTTGGCCAGGGGTGTTTTTCCCCGAGCGAACCTTCATTACGGCTTTCCCACGAACGTTGCGCTTATGCTTCTCCTGTTTTCGGATGATGTAAGCGGTCGTTGCTATTATCTTAAGTACCCAATGAGATCGGCCGGTGGGTTGCGATCTGAAACATTTGCGATCCTCGCTTGCTAAGAGCACACCACTCAGCTCTCCTTGTGCACACTAACTAACGGCACCATGGGTACACGGCCACGCAATTTATACAGACATAGCTGAAATTCGAACGTTCCATCAATTGAAATAAAGTTACTTTTATCCCAGTGCGGAAATTAAATTACTTAACTATTAAATAATACTAACCGTTTGGTGGGAAGAACGTACCCATCTTCATTTGACGCAGAAAATTACATTCCACAGATTTTTGCTTGAATCGTTTTAAAGATTCCTTATAATGGGGGAGGAAGGCCTAATCCTGCTATCCAACAGCTAAAACAATTTTACATTAAGCAAGAACCACTTTTGTCTCAGTCAGATCTTCTTTTACTGAAATTTAAAAATAATATAAGTAAATTACTATTTCCCACCCCTGTCTCAGATAGTTGAAGGAGGATCATGGGATTAGACCGCCCGCAATCGACGCAATGTGAACTCCCCAGCACCCAATGAAGTGATTCTGTTCTCCTGCAAGAGGACAGAGATTAACGGAAAGAGTTGGTAGTTTAGGTTGCTTATTCAGCTATGTTTTTCTACAAACAGTCAATCTCTCCGATTTGACCCAAAATTATTTTCTGGATGTTTCAAGGTGTCAAGATCGAAATTAGTGAATGACCATCAGCCGTTCTAGAAAATCATTCTAAAAATCTGAAGTTTTGGTCAAGAACACGTCTCTGCTCTAGTTGGTCTGCTTTTCGAAAAATGAAGTTTCGAGTTTTTTGGTGATCAAGGCGTGTGGGGTATCATTTTCAGTGAATCCATTGGAGTGAGTCCCCATACTCCTGGTCCGAGGAATAACCAATCCCTGTGAAAGAATTTGCAGCGTTTTTTTTTAAATTTGTTTTCAACTCTCAACTTCTACCCAACGGATTTGAAAAGCATGCGCTCGTGATGAATGATGATTTGCCCGTTCTTCACCGGCGATAAGGGAGGTCTCGCCATATCAATCATCTCGTCCCTTTTAATGTTAATGCCGTCACGGGGAGGCCGCCCGAATAGATTCAGAAGGCCGTGGGAGATGATACTGGAAGGAAAAACTCCGCGACTACACGGAGGGGGAAAAAACCACCAAAGGTCTGTTAACCCTCGACTTGGGCCAACAAAAACAATCCCCGCCATCTTCGCCTTTGTGATACCGAGCCGACCTTTTTGCCATTTCTTCATCACGATAAAGAAAAATAACAATAACAATAATCCTTCCGACGCACCCACTTTTATTCGAAAAAACACCCCCGGAACCGTTTATGCTTCTTATCCTCGGGAATTAAGAAAGGGTGATGAATTCAAGTGAAGAACTCGTTTCACAAAGAAACGGAAAACAGGCAAACCAAATTAAAAAACCGCAAAATTCAACTATTGAAACGGGCGGATTCGATGTTTTTACTTTTTTTTTTAATTACTTAGTATCATTTATTGATGACGTATATTCCTATTGCTCATAGGAAATTTACTTCAATTGTTAATTTCGTTCATCTACACTGCTGATGGATCTGAACCTACCTCTTAGGAACGTAGGATTCAAGCAAATCAACGTAATGATATTATGTTAACAACTTCTTCAGTTTACGCGATTGATAATATAACTGAAGAGAAAAAATACGCAAAGCCCTACAATTAACGAGTTTTTGAGCAACGAGCGTGGATGTCGGTTATTTCGTTTGAGCAGCTGAACGAGCGATCGCTATCAGATCAAAACGCACGTCTCGTTATGATATCAAACTATCAAAAACGAGGAACCACAAGTCGAAATTACTCGAGTTGCTGATTATCACGATTGCCTACCATTATGAAACGGATGGTTCCCGACTTCGTCAGTTGGACGTGAGATGGAATCAATCGACGAAAAAATGAATGAACGGAATGAATCAAACAGAAATTCTGGGGGAAATTTGAAAAAAAGGTTCCAAAAAACCCAGTGTGTGTGAGCACAAAATTGTGTAAAAATAGGGAATTTCGGTCACGGACTTCTTATTGGCATTCGTTCAGAACCATTCGGCAAATCGACCCTCATTTAGAAAAACTCATTTTTTGGGATATTTTGAGGACCAAGTATGTGGGGTACCATTTTCCACCAAATTTTGGACGGTGGTTCCATTGAGACTGGTGCCGGACCAATCAATACCCACTGGAGGTGGGTATGGGTCAAAATGGGTATTTCAAAAAAGGGATTCGGAACTTTTTTGGGGATCTATGCGCGTGGGGTATCATTTTCTCAAAAATTTTTGACGCTGAATCGATTAAAATGAGTCCTGGACACTCACTGTTTTATCAAATGGTCGTATCGCGTGTGTGTATCTCCTGAAAGACCTATTGAAATTGTGGATTTTGAAGCTAATTTTTATTTAATTTCCGAAATAATTCAGAATACGGATCTTCCATAATATTCCGTGAACTTATAAATATTCTTCAACTATACATTAAAAAATAAATAAATAATTAACGTGAAACGATTTTTTGTTGAGTGCAAGTTTTTCAGATATATATCAAGACAAATCACAAAGTTTTTTTTTTTTTTGCATTATTGTTTGTTTGCAGAGTGTTTTCTTCAACTTTTTTAACAACATTTTGTCATTCTCCAGATTTCTCCCTGTTGGGGATGTGACAGCGATGGCCGAGAATATTCAACAGTACGTTCGATGTGCCTGGATCAGCAGCTACTCTTCTCGAATGCCGAAATTCTCAACTCAAAACTCACGGACTCTCATCTCACCTCTAATTACCGCCGTGTTTCGAATTCTCGACGTTGGTCGACGTGTAGAAAGAACGAAAAAAACCTTCGTCCGGTCAGAATTACAAAGCGACGCCGGTAATTGATGTTGAGGAAGAAAATTCGCTCTGTCCAGCTTTACCGAACGGTGAGAGCTTAGTGGACACAAGGCCCCTCGAGTTGGGTCAAAGTCTTGCTGCTCAACCAGTAAATTTACATGAGGCCGCCCACCGCTCTGATGGAACAGACGTATCCGAAGCCTGGAAGCGAATCTCAAAAGCGGGCTCTCCTCATTTTGCATAATAAATGTCAACCATCCTTCGGCAAGTCGTTGTGAGTATTTCACGAGACGTTCCGACAAATTCATTAGCCGACAGACGTTATCAAATATGTACATCGTGCTGACAACGAGAGGGGAGCGTTGGCTTTATCTCATCAGCCTTTCCCTTTCCATGCTTGCCAACATAAATACGAGATCACGAGATACTTTGGTCACATCGCACACATGGTGGATCCTACCTTGGCAATTCCTTCAGAAGTCGAGTTTCCGGAGTTCTCTTTAGCAAAGCCCTGCGAATTGATTTTATTCCTTAATGAGAGAATACACAGTTGTTTGTGATTTTGAGGAAAAAATTGCTTCGTAAGGCTCCAGTTCATTAGGTGGGTTAGAGTTTTGATCGATTGCTTCCTCACTTGTTTAAAGCTAAGAACACTGTGATTCCATCACACCGTGGGCTCTATCCTATTTTGGTTGGTTATTCTTTGAATAGTCAACCTATGTTATCGAACTCATGGTCACAATAAATCGATCGTCTCCGGTCGGCCCCAAAATTTTTCCTGGACGTCTCATGTTGTCTACAACAAAAACGCTGCAATTTTTTTCACAGGGGTTGGTTATACTCGTACCACGGACCAGGAGCGTGCAGAAAAGGGAGAAACAGTGAGTGTGGAGTGTGCCGGGTTCATTCCAATCAATTCAGCGTCCAATATTCAGTAGAAAATGACACCCCACACGCCTAGGTACTAGAAAATCTCAAAAAACCGCATTCAAAATAGGTAGGTAGGTACTTATTTTGCCCCAAAGGGAAGCTAATTGTTCAGGGGCCCATCATAATCAGCGTCCAAGGTTTAGTACAAAATGATCGGTCTAGATCGCCAAAAATGTCAAAATCCATTTTTCAAGAAACACATTTTTGAGATTTTTGGCGATTTATGCGTGTAGGGTATCATTTTCCACCAAATCATGGACGCTGAATCGATTGGAATGAGTCTGGGACACTCCAATTGTTTCCCCCCCATTTTCCCTTGTTTTCCTCCTGTTCCATGGAATAACCAACCCCTGTTAAAGTATTTACTGCGTTTTGTTTAGTTATAGTTTGATAGATAATATGATCAGAATACCTAACTCCAACATTTTCCACGTTCCAGTGTGTCTAGGTGATTTAAGGGACAAACTCAAGGGGTCGATTTTACAGCTCATTTTCAACATATTTTCAACTAAAAATTCTACTTTTTCACTCATGAAATTTAGTTCGCGTTTCGAGTTCGCCTCAATAATACGGCTTTAACGCTCCTAAATTACTAAAATATAAAATATGAGTTGAGGATACCATTGGAGAAAGCCTAAATTTTCTTGAAAAACGATGGATTTCACCTAAAAACCCAGGTTTTTGCATTAAAACGCCTTTTTCTCCCGAAACCTTCCTCCAAACACATTTTTTTCAGAGGAGTCCCCGCAGAACAACGTCTGTTTTGAAAGCGGAAAAACGACTGAAAAAAATTGATTTGTAAGAAATCTTGAATTAAGAACTTTGGCAATTTTTCTCACTAATCAGAATAGAATGGAAAAAATTGATATTTAACGTTCTTTCCTACAATATCCGGTTTTTTTTTTTTTTTTTTTTTTTTTTTTTTTTTTTTTTTTAATTTTTTTTTTTTTTTAACATAGTAATTGAAAAAAGTTGTTACAGCCCTTTTACTGTGACAAGAACGAAATCCCAGAAAAGATCTAATATTGTTGGTTGCGTGAAAACAATTTACGCGACACTTTGTTGAAAATGCACCGTAGAACCGACCCCTCGAACTTTTTCCGATAATTTGTGTAGACACCTTGTACATCTAATGCGGTATTACAGTAAAGAATACTCAGTGGAAACCGATTCCCTGCGTAGGACGTGGACATTTTTCATTTTCCCCGCTAAATGAAACTCATCATTTTGATGCGTGGGAATTCTCCTGGAGGGCAGGTAGTCGAGGATAGGCCGCATTGACGTCCGTATACGGTGGTTAAAATGTGGGGGAAAATAGAAGGAAAAAGTGAAGCCCTGCACGTGAAGCGAGGCTGTGACAACGTAGGTTGAATGCTAGGAGCTGCGGAAGCGGTTGTTACGACTCTACAGAGCAAAATATCCGCGTTATAAAACTTGTCAACGGCAGTACCGCAAGCGTCGTTTCAAGCTTGGCTGAGTCTTTATGTTAATTTCATCTTCAACCCCCTCCCGCCACCCTTGGCTGTGGCTCTATTCCGCAATAACAGCCCCACACAACCCTGGCGTCTCCCCGACCTTAACGCGACGTAATTATCGAGTTAGCTCTAACCCACTAACCGCCTCCAACTCTGGCCAACTTCCTTTTCTCCCGTGTTTGACCCTCCAAATGACCTAAGATCCACTGCTCTTCAGTAACATTAGGGGTTGTCACGGCCGAATCCGAGCCAATCGAGCCCCAATCAGTACACATAACATGTATGTATGTACTGATCCGGTTGTCAACATGTGACAACCCCTAATGTTAGAGTATTGTTGGAAATTTAGTTTCCTTAAAAAAATTAGGTGATGATCAAGATTCAAAAAACGTCAATGCGTTTGAATCAAATACCTATATCTGCTACGGAAATTTATATTCGTTGTCAGTGCTCATATATCGTCTTCAACTACAAATTCGTCGTATTTTCGCTCATTTACGCTGTGCTTTCTGTTTACGCTAACCATGTCCTTTTCAAATGCCTCGGATCAGACGCATGGAGACTCATGACCGATTCAGCATCCATAACCTCTTCCGGTGGGCGCCAATCATTTCGGGACCCGTCTCATTGGATTCAGCGACCAAAATTCAGTGGGAAATAATACCCCCCCACGCCTAGATCACCGAAAATCCATTTTTCGAAACACACATTTTGATTCGATCGGGCTGAAAAGTTTCGAGGACCAAAATTTCAGATTGTTAGAAAATTTTCTACGACCAAAGTTGGCGAGTAAATTTGACTTTTTATATCTAGACGCCTTAAAACGCTCAGAAAAAACAATCGATGTTTAACCCGATATTTTTGGAAATCGTTGTTTTTTTAATAATAACCTTGTTCTTCGATACTAATCTCTAGTTGCAGGGCTGCTACTCATTTAGCCCACCTCCGCGGATGGAGAGGAGCCTCGGATCTCACAGCCTCGACGGTCACCTCCCTTCTTCCCTTCAAACCTTGAGGGAGGAAACCACAGCGCTAAAAACTGAACAGGTAGTGGTTGTGGCATACCCCGGCCAAAGGTCTTCCCCCGAAGGAGATGCCGATGAAGGGTAGCTCTGGGCTGCATATTCCTGGGTAAGGAGTACCAATACAGGAGTTGTTGTGGGGTACTCGGGTAACACTGCTTATGAGCTAGTGTGAGCTAGATCGCACGATTGAAGTGATCCTCATTCTCGCCACTGTGGTAGACTCCTTGCTGGATGCAGCAGAGAACCCCCTGGATGAGTTCTCCCTCAACTATGACCCACCCTCTTAAATTGGGATGAAGAACACACTGGTTCAATAGGATCCAGAGATGGTAGTCGGTGGAATTCGCCAATTTGTAATTCCACAAAAGGAGGCGGATGAAGAAAGGCGCAGGTCGAGTTATTGGCGACAAAGTGGCCATCAGATAAGGCCAAGTAGCTCCAGAGGGATGGCCGTGCGGGGAGAGGCGCCTCGCCCAAAAGGAAAACGTTCCAACTAGAAAGATGAGGTCCACCCGACTCCCGCGGCCTCGACCAAGTCCTTTCATCGCCTTTCATCGCTTATACACACAAGAGAGCCCTGGACTGGGGATGGGTCGAGATATTGCTTTTCTTCGAGGAGCGGCCCAGACCCCGAACGTTGATAGGTTTAAGGACGGGAAAGAAGACGAGGGCGAAGGAGGTGGAAAAAGAAGAAAAAAGCGGACGAC
>CM033998.1:7568102-7598380 GCA_019603395.1 Cyrtorhinus lividipennis
AAATACCCCCATCCCATCAACAAGTGATCAAGTCAATCATTGTTCAACAGAACCCTTTGAGACAAAACAACAATAATGAAAATGAATTACACTCCAGAATAATAGAGTGAAAAGGTATTGTGGGCATTTGTACAATGATACCGTTGATTTGGAACTTTTAACGCCATAGATATTTAAAGAATTGAACCTGGTGACCTGAATATTTTGAAATAAAATAAATGAGTTCTGGAGGAACTACTGGCAATGCCGATACTCCCGATCGTAGGGTGAGAAGATTGGACGAAATTGTGAAATCGGAAGGATTATGTTAGACAGCAAAAAAGGGACTATATTGATCAAAACAATGTGAACAAGGAATAAGGATGAATAGAGAGGACTACTATCTAAGGAACAAAGATAACATCCAAACCAATAGATTAGGGATTAATGGGGACAACTAGAGAAATAAGTTGGGTTCTGTGGGAATCGTTTGTTGTATTCGGAATATCAAGGAGAAGTTTTTTTATATTATTACTATATTATGTACTCTACTGTATCGGAATGATTGTCCGATTAAGAATGATTATTATTGTAAATTGTATAACAACCACGAACGATGTATGTTTATGTGATTGTGTAATCACTGTTCACAACCTAGCCATTGTTACACAAGTTCGCAGTGTTGATGAACACGGAATAGTTACTATTTATTCTGTCTGAGAGCCGATATTTCAACCAACACACTAAATCATTTTTTTGCGAATGCCAGACCAAATAGGGTTTTGACGAGTCGTTACAACATCGTAGTGAAGTCCGTGGTTCCAAATTAATCTATCCCCCCCCCCCTCATGTAATCCCTGTTCATTCTGAGTACATGGAACCTCGGTACAAAACTCCGCACGTGGTTTTGTCTCTCTTTCAACAGTATCGCGAATGAAGTGTTCTTTGAGGTTGATGAGCTTCTTTTCGAGTTGACTATTGGTTTTGTCCCCACTCATGATTGTCTGCTTTTATTTAGATATTCCCTTGTTGATCTCTACATGGTTTACCAGCGGTTTCAAGTAAAGTGCTTCTTTTGCTGCTTGCTAAGTGCCATAATACGCTTTTGCGGTTGATTGGACTACAATTCTTGTTTTTCAAGGAATTCCCAGTTTATTGCTGTTTCACCAACTTGAATCAATATCCTGTGTAGGATCTTCCGTCAATGCAGCTTCCCCAGTTAGCGTCTGATGATGCGTCGATCTGTTCTTTACCACCATTTTGGAACATTAGTACATATTTCTTGTTCTTTTCAGGTATCGCAAGACTCTTTTTTCGCTACCAAATGCTCGTTTCTGTAGCATGAATGAATGAAAATACGGAATTGAATAGTTAGCTGACAGCATGCATGATATCCCCATTGCTGTCCAAGGATCCATCGAGATACGACGATGAAGCCAAGTGCGAGATATCCTCCCAATATCTCCTAAGCAGGACCTTGCGGGAAAGGGGCTGGCGTTTACTTTTGTAAGCAGATGACCATATAAAGGTGATTTTACAACGTTAATAGGTGAACAGTTGGCGGTTAATAGTGAGTATTGGCCTTTGTATACTATGACGACCAGACCATTGCTGTCGCGCAAGTAAGTATGGTTTTGAAAGGCTGAGCGAGAGGTAAGAGTAACATGACTTTATTTGTCCCGTGACATCATATTATATTAGTTATATAATATTTTATCCCTACTCCCGCAATGTCATTATTCTGTGACAAACTAAAAGCTTAAGACGCTAGTTCAGTTAGGTAGGTCGACCCCATGTCCCTGTGGACGGACCTGTAATAATTGTTATCTTGTGAGTAAAGCAGGCGGAATATTAATGTTGAAAAAACCATCTATTTGGCATTAACTTTACCCAGAATAGAATGACATTTTTTTCTCTTTTTCACTGACGCGAAACACGATATCACTGCCACATTAATATCTTTCAACTCGAGAGGAGACGAGCGGTAAGGAAAAGCGACGTGAAAGACGGTAGAAGACGCGGTTTATCTGCTTTGGGACTCATGAAAGATAGCTCGTGAATCTTCCAAAAGCCTCCACAACGTGTACGTTTTCCCAGCCGTCAGTATTCATAGATGTCATTCGATAGAACGAATACCGACGAACAGGAAAAATCATTTTGTCAGGCACTGAAGGGAGAGGTATATTTTTGGATTCAAACTTGTTCACCAAAGTGATATAGAATCGTGAATTACTATTTTCTATTCATATTCTGAGCGCACGAGTCGAATCGCGTGAATATCGAAGGGTAGACGGGGATTTGTCATTCCGATGAGCAATAGTGGGCGAGGAAATCTGCGTACCTACCTATTATATCCTTTTAATACAATTATTTTCCATTGCATCTGGAAATCGGAAGTTACGGTGACTTTTCTAAGTGTAAAATATTGTCTCTAGTGAGACCAAGGAATTAGTATTTATAAATCGAACTCCTCTCACTTCGGATCTAAATCTCCATTCAATCTTAAGACCAAAACTCATGCCGTGCTCTGGTGGAATTCTGCATAAAGCGCAATATTCTGATAGAATACATCGGCGGCGATGCACAAGTAGGGAGGGCAGCCTTGTTTCAGAATCTCATACTTTGTATGTAAGTTGTTTAACAGTACGTAAATTCAAACCACAAAATGGCGAACTCTCGGGACGCATTATTTTTTGTGACATGTTTGAAAAAGGCGAAATATTTTCCTCAATTCTTTACCTCGAATTGTATTAGTGGTTATTGAAGGAATTACAGATGTCCTGCGTCGCTTCAGGGGCTCCGTGGTCAATGTTAATGGAAAGACGCTGACAAATCCCTGCTGGGATCGGATTAACTCCACAATTATTATTCCCTACGCTCGAGCCGGCATAACAGTTTGTTCCTGTGCAGGAGCCGATGAGAACGACCAAGTACTTACAGAGCAAATAGAAGGCGCTAGATTCAAAATAGCGAGCAAAATTATGTAGGATCAATGGTGAGGGCGATAAGGGCAATATAACACTAGTTTTGACGACCTTTGTGATCCTAAAACGTCCGATTCGCGAGTGAACCTCAAATATAGTGCGATGTGTACACAACCTAAATCAACAGAGGCCTGTGTCCATCGGTCGATTTGATCATCTGCAGTCGACTCACTCGCAAACCGTTTCGACTCGAGAAAAGTTCCTCTGGCGCGAAAGCTTGGTTGACGTTCCGTTGGAAAAGGGTGAAGTTAACTTTACTCACTACTAGGGAATGGAAGTTAGGTTCGGACTCGGGCTAGTTAACGACTTTCCTTTGGAATTATTTATGAAGGCTGCCTCGGAAGGAACCTAAAGCCATCGCCCTGTTTACGGCAATCTGTGCTTTTATTGATGAGTCTCCAGTAGTTCGAGGTTACGGAGGACTTGCATTAGTGAACTAACGTGAGGCGTCCTGGAGCATAAAACCGTCTGCTTCCACGGTACACTACGAAACGCTCCTTTTTCATGTTCCCCAGAGAATGTTGTTCTTTTATCGCATTATAAAGTTTCAGCTTAGGTCCACCTTCCAACAATCCTTGTGTGAAACCATCGAATAACTTTGGACACAAAATACGGTTCACTCTGATCCAGAGAGTTAAAAGTAACTAACTCAATCTTGTACAATGTTGCTTATTACCTACCTGAAAGCGATCGGCTGCTGAATGTCACACAGGATGTGCATCTGACAACTGTGCGACCTAACCTGCCTGCCTTCAACTTTCGAATTTCCCCCGTGAGTAAATTTGTGAACAGAATGAGGATTTACACCTGGCTTACAAAGTTTTGGGTTACTTTCCTGTTAACGCCTACCAGCTGTTGAAACAGCATTGAAGTATATTTGCTTCTTAGTAAAAGTTACAAATGAAAAAAAAAAAAAATTAATGAAATACAAAAAAAAAACACTTAAATACCTAACTACTATTACTAAACAACTAACTAATTCGATATATCGAATTACCTGATTCGATATATTGAATAGGCTTTCAATGCTGTTTCAACAATTGGTAGGCGTTTACAGGAAAATACCAGTTTTGGATTTCCAAGCTGCATCAGCGTACGTTTTTAAAAATACAGATAAAAACAAGAACAACGTATTTATTAAGGGGAAATGAGGGAAATTGTGACTCAAAATTACTTTTTGAGTCATAACACTGTGTTGGTTTTCAAAACAAAAACGGTAGACTAGTTACCTTTGTGTACGTGTGTGTGTGTGTGTGTTGACGATGCTTTGTGTTCTTGGAATACATTTTTGATTGTATACAGCGAATCCTTTATAGTTTTAGAAATGCATAATATTAACAGCGAAGAAGCGAGGCAAGAGCACGTGAAATTCCGGCTCGTATCCGGTCCGTAGGGGCTTGAAAAGGTTGGAAGGTCGATAAAATTGCTGTTCCAAGTTGAAAAAAACAACATCATACTATTGTTCATGAATCACAGAAGTGTAGGTGAGTTTTAAATTGCAAAACAAACATTGATGAAACCTATGCATTTGATGCGTTGGTCATTTCAATAGTTCAAGCACCCCCAATAGACAAGATCAGCAGGCTTGATCATGTTGCTAATGCAAGACTCGGTCTCTCTCCCTCGAGTCGACAGAATGTAATTTTTCAAACGAGAGAGGGAATGTGTTAAAACCCCTCGGTTGAAGTGTATGCACCACAATTATTTATCACCCACAAATAAAACTAAATCAAACTCAGTTAACTCGCAAGCAATTCTTAACGTGCACCTAAAATTTCAATTGTCAATTGTCAAAAATTGTCAATTGAAGTGTCCTGTCGTCTGGGGTTCTTTGGCGAGGAGAAACGACTTTTGCCCTATCGCGGCAATCACCGAAAAATCAGCAGTATCCATGGTTTATTTAATAATAGCCTTATTTCCTTTCCTATCCTTCCCCACGACCTCCACCCCTCCAAAAAGGGTAAATTTATTAAACGTAATTTTTGCTTGGTGACGGCGACTGAACTGGCAACTCTCAACTTTGCTCTTTTTGTCCATCGAGTTTCCTTTCATCTTCCCACGCATTTCATTTTCACCCCGCTGATCCTTCACATAATTACTATTACAAAAAACGCACACACAGGTTAATTACATTTTACACATTTTTCGTTAATTCATCTCTCGAGTTGGCTGGGAAAAACCACAATTTTTTGGTTCTCGCTCCTCTCGTGGGATATAAAAATTGATGCTGAAAATCATTAGGAGAAATCTGATTTTTAGCTAGCCTATAAGCGGTGGAAAAGCAATGTTCAATCGATTTACCGAATAAGACCATTTCACTGTTTCAAGCCGACCGGGCACAACCATCCCTTCAACACCTTTCCTAAGGCACCTGAATTTATAGCTGTACCTCGGGTGTTTTCTCCCCAAACACTATCTCATGATTAATTGCCGACAGCGCCAAGAGGCTTGACAGGGTAATTTTCTCAACACTTAATCAAAAGATGGTTCATCAATTCACTTTTGCCTCGCAAGGAAACCAATTAATATCTCATGAGGCCGGCAAAAACTGTTCTTCCGCAAATAACCCTTGGGTTTGAGATAAAAACTGCTTTTACTTAGCAACTCGTCCCTCGTTAATCTATTTTTCAAAAATTTCATAAGTTCAGGAAGAAACAATTTAGGGTTTATTAGGTTTTCAATCCTAAATTATCTTTATCGTTCCATCTTGACGGGAATTCCAGAGCTAACAAGTTGCCACAAAAATAGTAAAATGAACTGTGATTTTGGACTTTATCAAATCAAATTTGACAAGTTGTCCGATTAATGGGGATGCCGATCTCTCATGATGAGATAATTTGCAGTTGCTAAAACTTATCCGATTGTTAAAAGTAGAAGAACACAGATGGATGGTGCGATTTGGGAGGCTTAAAAGAGCTGCATTTGTCATTACTCAGAGGCAAAGCGTAATAACCTGATCATAGGTGGAACCTGCCAATCAGCGTTGGTTCCTATTGAAAAAGTTTAGCATTCGGAATTTGTTCTGCGGCTGCTAAAGACGATTGAATTCACGAACAATAGATTTCGTTCGTGATACCAGCACATACTTTTCATCCTCACATACGTTTACCCACTTTTCACAGTGTTTCCTCTTATTCGGGTTCTGAAGTTCTCACATGATGGAGTTGTGAAGGAAAGTTTGAGTTGGACTAAGTTGAAACCTTCATTCGAACCTTGAATTTTCGAACGAGAAGCTTTTGGAATAGGTGAAGCATTCTTTTTCTATACAAAGTTTGATGGAACCCCCCCTCCCTTTAGCGTTCTCTCGCCCTAACTCCATTCACAGAATTACCGAATGCAACCCGAGTTACGAGAGAGCTTGAAGCTTGTCTGAGATGATCAAAGGTTCCTGCATTCATCGCACACACTCAGTTTCAGAGTTCTGTTTGTGTTTAGCAAGCTAACTCACACTCTGCTTGAGTATACCTACTCTTTCCATGTAAAAGTGAATCAGAAGCCAAATTGCTGGAAAACGTGGAATAAAGTTGATACGAACCACTTAGGTGAGCGAGTACAATCTCAAATTGTACGAAGGATCAACAACCTCCGAGCAGTTGGTATGAGGAGGAGGCTGTTCATACTACGTACGTAAACATCGCACAATGGTGTAGACCTGAATCAGGTTGAACCATAATTTTTCGAGAATCCTTTCTGCGTCACGCTAAGACACTCATGAAGATCAATACCATCTCTTTAATATCATTCTTATCGTCATCTCACATTGGGTTTACCTACTTGTGCATGTGAAGTACTTAAAATTCGGGTTTGTCTTTTTTCTACGTGCTTTACTCAAGATTTCGATAAATCATTGTGTGATAAATTTAGGCATGGTAAATTGATGATGACGATAACAAGAACGTCGGTTTCCCCAAACGTTGAACTTTCTCGAACATTTCATTATGGTAAACTGTATTAAGAGATTGGTACCACAGTAAAAGGTTGAAATTCATGAATATTCATGCAACGAAAGTTAGGGTTCTCTCTTGAACCCTGCAAAAGTTACCTCCTCGCTCGCGCATTGGGAAAACAGTGGCACTGTACACTCCTTCAAGCAACCTTACATGTCTTCCGATAGGGGAACTTACTCCATTTCACATAATTCAAGTGAGCTATTTCCACTGGAAAAAATCCGGCGAAAACATTGTTTTGATTAGATTGTTGAGAAACTGCCGTTTGTCCGATATTCAGGGCTTTGACATCGTATGCCCTGTATAATAAGGATCTCCCGTATTGCAATATCCAAATAAAGTTGATGTCTTCGAGCAACCTACAAATCCGCTACCTTTTCCATTAATTAAATCATACGGTAGGGGTATTGCATTGTGGATTCCATGAAAACCCATCCCTTACATGCCATGCATGAACGAAAAAGAAAATACCGTGGTACGCAAGAGTCCCCTGAGCTCGACCATGACAGAATAATCCCATTTCTCGCGTCATTTTCTCCCGGCACATTCTGGGAGCCTTTTAAGGGATCTGATTTAGGAACGAATTGATTTCCACCAAGGGTTACCGAAGACATGAATGACCATGTTGACCTTTGATCAAAGCAAGTCACGGGATACAGATTTAGAGACATTCTAGTCTAATCCCGTTTCTCCGATTGATGAGGAATTGGGCAACCGCTTTCCGATTGAATGGCACCAGTAAATTACTAGCTTCGGGAAATTTATCTTCCGGGCTCCTTTCTGAGTCCAAGCCTCCAATTAGACACCAAGTTAGGCCATGAGAATAGAAAGGCCTCTATTTGAGGATAATTGACTAAAAAGGGGCTTTAGAGCTAATGACTGCCAGACCCTCGCTTTTCCGTACATTTCCGAAACCGCTAAGCTCCGCGGCCCTGGTTTCGCCCTCGCAGCTCGTAAGTCAAGTTTTGTCTACTCCCTCTGATACGCATGGTAGAATGGGACCCCTAGGACTTCGACGATATAGGGCGCTTTTAAGTATTTAGAGAGGCTTGGAAAGAGAAGCATGCAGAAAACGGCTCCATCTCCTTGAAGAATGCGTCCGTAGCGAACTTTATGGCCTCCAGACGTATTGTGTGGCTAGCACTCTCTATATTCCCTTGCCAACCTCATTTCCTTGGCCTTCTTTCTGTTCGTTTCTTCCTCCTTCCCCTTCAATTATCGGGCCTTTTTCTATCACTATTGTCAGGGTTGGTGGGGAGACATCAGTATTCCGAAATTGTGTATCTGCAATGGTCGTTAAATGTTAAATTGAGGGAATAAATAATGCCTCATTCTTCTGCTGGTTATTCTTCTTCATTCGCATTCTATAGGAAGATGATTGCGATACTTACTCAACAGTTCATCAGTTCGATTGAATTGTAAATTCCGGTCACCAGCCAGTACTCCTCAGTGTCTGTTTGATCGATGCTAATAAATTCATCAATTGATAAAACTCCACGATTTCCTTAAAACGTACTAATTGGAGGCAGAGCCTGTTTAACGTTCAAATCTTACGGCGGAGTATTGTAAACAGAGAGGAAAGCTGCCATTAGTCTGTGATCGAAAATTGAATTCATTCACTTTGCTTCTATAAAGTGCAGAACGAAGTTCTAGAGGGAAAGTTCAGTTCGAACAATTCATGTCGTTCAATATACTTAGAGCCCACTTGCGAAAACCGTCTCATCCCCCAGTGCTGAATTCCCAAGCAAGAATTTTTCCAGACTATTAAATTAATCATGGGGATATTGCTTTTAAGGTATATTGGTAACAACAAGAGCGCCCGGGAATACCATGGAACAATAGTACCAACCAGAAGTAGTTCTACTACATTCATGTTTATAGATTGTAAGATATCTCCTCATTTACTGGAGCATGGGATCCGTTCCAGAGTTATAAAAAATAATATAACAATTTCATAGCCTCAAATCTAGAAAGAATATAGATTTATTGGCCTGACCCTGATTCTTGAGGCTGTTTTAAGTGAACATTGATTACTTAGTTATCGCCTAAACTGTACATACAAATTGAATTTGGCGTTCAACACGATCTAAGAAGTAGCGATTTGTTATTTGATTGTCCTTCCGGAAGTCCGAGTGGATTCAGATAAATTTCCTTTGAAATAGCTTAAAATTTAACAAAGAACGTGGGTATACAATGACTCAGAAACATGCAGAACGTGGAATATATATTATTCTGTATTCAATTCAAATTATTGCGGATTCTCACTGAAGGTTTTTCAAACATTCTTTTCAACCTTCCGCATTATCCATCAAAACAGCGCAGGCCCACCTATAAATATGCAAGGATAATTTTAAATTGTTGCTCTAGTTGGATAGAAAACAGCATTTTTCATGGTAAGGTAGCCCGAGCCATTCAATCAAGAAATCCATCTTTGAGTGAGATAGGAACAAAAAATACATCGCTCTTTTTCCATACTAAATGGGCATCGGAAAATGTTTGCGAATCGTCATGTTTTCCTCTCTCACCCGCACGAGCCTGCTTTTTTCCATTCCTCGGCGTATTATTCTCTCGAGTTTTTTTCTCTTCGTGTCCAACGACTCTCCAAGAATATATCAAACCCGTCAGTAACACCTGTTTTGAAAATGAAATCAAAAGGAGCCTGTGGGAAGCAGGTTCGGGTCGGACCACACCCCCTTCTGATAAAGTCGGAGCTTTTGCAAGGGTTGATGTATGAGTAGAGATGGATTGGGTGCGGGCCAACTGAACACAAAGAACACAGCTTTACTCCATCATACCAACTCAATTATCAACTGTGCGGCCCCACAGCTTCGCTTGCTCTCTGCTCACCCCCTCTGGTAATACTCATCAGGTGCCTCTTTTTCAATAACTTCATGGAACCATTCGATAATTCCTCACGTTCCAGAGGGGTTTTCTAGGATTTAACCATCTTTTTACAGTTTTGTGAGTGACACCACTTCAGAAAAATACAATCAGGACCCACAAGAGCTATGCAGAATCACTGACATTATTTCTGGTCATTTGACTCCTTTTTCACTTTAGTAGGTCCTTCCATGCTTTTGTCTGTCCAAAACCGAACACGGAGGCCATGTATGGATAGAAAAACATGGCTTTTCGAGCTTATTGTGATCATTGGCATGTGGAGTCCGCGAAAAGTGTCGAAAAAATTTCGGACTCAGTTCCGATTGAGATCTTGGACAGTATGACGCAAACCGAGGCGCAATCTCTGATTGATCTCTGAATTGAAAATATATTCAAAAAATAATAAACCTGAAGCCGAAACTGCTTAGTTACATATGTATTTGGATTTAAGTAAGGAGGTGTTCTTCCGAAAAATAACCCTCTTCAAAAAGTAAAAGGTATTTGTTTGTGTAATAACATGATGATCTTATTACCAACGCTCCCCTTTCCCCTTATACGAATAATATAAACTATTAATTTAATCAACTAGCTTACAGGGTGCGTACTGTAATGCGTACTCACAACATTCGGTGATAGCGAATCAACATTGTTAGCATACTTCCATTGTTTATCTTCGTCCAAAGCCCACAGTAATCTCATCCTGGTATATAATGAACTTTCCATGAGTGTGTCCCATAGGCATTACAAACATTTGTAAAGGGCCGGGATTAATTAAAAACGATTCAATGTTGTCGGAATGGAGGAGGCTTTCGTAGGTTTTTTCACGAGCGGCACTGCCAGGTAATGAGCAGACACGATGCGAAAAAATAGCGAACTATTAGGTATGGCTCTCAGTACATGACAGTTCTAGTCTGTTCAGTTTTCACCCTAATAAACATTGTCCACGCTTTCACGTCTGCAATCTAATTCAAAAGGCACAGTTTGAACACATAATTTTGAGCGTGTGTTCAGGTTTTGATAAATCAATAGAACAAAACCTGACCCGTGGGAATCTTAGTTTGGGAATGTTGAACCTACTGGTGAGTTCAATCCCAAACCATTTCGTCAAATAGACCAAAGGATCCCACCTTCCCACCTTGCCCAGTGCAGTATTGATCACAAATTTTTAATTCAAACAATTTGGCCGAACAGAAGCTCGCAATAAAGAGGAGGCGGGATCTTATTAAACGACTCTTTACGCCCACCCGTTTTCCTTCAAAAGCCTTTGTAAAGAGGTTCAGCCAGTCTTTCGCCTTTCTCCTTTACCTTCGATGAATTATTTATACTGAGATATGGCGGAAAAGCTCATCGGTTCGAGAAAAGAAGCTTCAGTTTTGCTCATTCGGTCCACTTGTCAGTTTTTCAATCAATTGCGACGCAGATGGTTTACCTTGGAAAGAAGTAACTGGAAGCCGCCCCCGCTGCCTTGGAGAAGGCAAATTGCACTAATCGTCTTGACCTATCAAACCTTTACAGATATCTCAATAAATAAATCGAGAAGAAAACCTGAAGCCCTATTTAAGAAAAAGAAAAACTTCTGTACAACCGAAGGAAAACCAATACAATTAGATCACGATCCACTCAATAACACACCTTCGGCTGACACCTATATTGGGATATACGGTTCCTGTTTAGGTTTTTCCTCCTTACGGTAATTTTATCATTCGTTTGCAGCCTAGATTGATTAACATTTGACAGCAACCTATATTTTATCTGATTCTTCTCTCATTTTAACCTCACGACTGGAATTTATGAATGCGCTAAAACCTTTTATTCGCTCCTCGTCGGCCACCACTCGGTTTTGTTTATAACTCTCAATCGAATCAAGTAGGTAGATTGGGTTATTGAAGGGCTCGCGACAAAGAGGTGCCGGAAACCTCAATAATCCAGTCAGGGCAGTGTGGCGAGGTCTAGATTAGAATAACAATCCTCCTATTGTAGCTGTCTGCAAACCCTAACAGGCCGTAACATCTCAAACGTTTGCGCATTTAGTTGCTCCAGATGTTCCCCACCTCATTCTTCTCATGATCGATATTGATAGAGTCGACTGTCAGAGACAAGGAGAATTCCATGAGAAACAATATAACCGCAGTTGCTCTGGGTGCGAGTTTTGATAGATTCTGACGCGTCGGCAGTTTCCTTTGTACGCCAAGCTTCTCCGCAAAAAACGTACTTGAGGATGGAATTTTTCATGAGGGTCGCGCGATTATGACAACACACGGGGAGGTTTCCCTAGGGCAGGTTAGGTATAAAATCAAAAATTTGGTGAATGCTCTCACTCATTCTGACGATCCTTCCAATGATAATTCAAGACTGTTGGGTACGAATGCCTCATAATACTCAAGCTCTGATGACAAAAACGTAAAAAGGGGTTTATCTCAAGTAAAAGCTTGGTCATATTCAATCTTGCATGACCGCCTAGAAACAAAGTATGAGCTAAGACGGACCTGAACACCACACGAATCTTCTAATGTTTGGCAATTCTGCCCTCGAAGTAGGATAGGTTTTCTAATATTCTATAGAATCGCATGCGCTTTGATTCGTTTTTGAAAACTGTAATCGACATGCAATAAACATAGACAATTGCAGTGCACTGTTACGAACGTAATCAACCCAATTTAAGAAGCGTGTGTTTTTACATTTTTGGGGCTTTTTCTTGAACGCGAGGAATTTTGGCGCTTACTAGAAAGTTAGGTTGATAAGTATTTTTGATACAGTATTGCCATTCATCCGACAGGGGGTACACACCGACCAACACCTAAACTCAAATTAGATCACGTTAGACCCCAATGAATAATTTATTGATGTTCGATTCCCACAATAGCGATCATTTTCAATGTTGAGAGCAGTTTGACCATACACAATAATCAGTAGAATGCTTGAGTTTATCCATAATAATAACTAATTTTGAGGGATAGCGTCAAATTATCAAACATCCAGAACCCTGGCATTCAGTTATTCATTGTGATCTTATGCAGAATCACAATGTCCAGATCATAGATCACGTTCAATGTACTTCCTAATAATATTTTACTCGACTATATATTATTTATTATATTATTTCAACAGCGAAGAAGTGACACCATCCGCCAGCTCCTGAGAAACAAGTCAGAATCGGAGCACGGAAGTTAAGTTCCAGTTATCGTTTGGCAGTAGATTTAAAGTGGTTTATCTACATATAACAAACTCGAAATAGATCTCGCAAAACAAGAAACCATGTTCCAGCGCGCCTCATAAGGTAGAAGAGATTCCAACCTTACAATGATATATGAATACATCCTCATTATTCTAGCGGCAGTCGATTGCGTCATCCCAAAATAACCCAAAACATGTAATACACCACTACTCACGTATACGCTTCAAATATCATTAGGACCAGCGACAGGGTCTAGTTTAGAACATTCAGGTGCCACAGTGAGCGAAATTTTGAGCATGATACTGTATCAGAGCAGGTAGGTATGCTTTGCCTACTATCGGCTACGATCCAACTTCCTGATGATTACGCGGCAGACCTATTAATAATAGTCCAATGTGTATTCGTCTCACCATCTGCCTCTACAGAATGCCGTCCGTTAGTCTAGCCCTACATCATGATGGTGGTATGATTACCACTTCGCAAAATGAATGAACGCATTCCTCTACGAATAAACTACGGAAAGTAATCAATGAATAAAATCCTTTTTTCAACCATCTCGATTCAATCTATTTCGGTGTTATAAATAAAAACATCGGTTACTTGCTCGCAACTAGTAGGTGCAAATCACAGCACTGCGTAGCAGCAACGCCAATGCCGTCAATCGTTAAATGACGTTTGGAAGTGTCGCAATATCAAAACAATTTGATGTTCATAAAACTCCAGGATTTTACTCTCTTTGCAGGCTGAGAAGCGGAATACCGTCCACTTAACTACCCTGAGAGCCTAGCTGGATGGGGATCCCTTTGTATCTTTCACCTTAGCGGAACACACGAGCTTCCACCCAAGACTTTTAACAGACCATTTATTTTAGTTGATCGCTGGCCGTTTGCCTCTCACCAGCTTTCCCGGGAATGTTTACGGCTTCAGGAGCCACCAGCGCTTTACTTTCCACCAAAAGAAGAGGGTCGTAAGGATTTCGGTTGTTCCAGCAGAACACTGCAGCAAGTTCCGACCGTTTCCATCATTTAACCGAGGGCCTTTACCTGCACAAGGCAGTTCTGAAACCTCTAGCAATGAATGGAGCGTAGGGCAAATCTTGGGGAAGAAAGCCTTTTCTTTAGGATTCGCCTATCAACATTTAACACTATATATACGGCTCCGTATGGACTCGCGCCAACCTACGAACTATTATCTCACAAAGGCGAATTCCTTTCAGAGGGACCATTCTCTATTATGACTCTCCGCATTCCCACTACTGTATAGGGTCACAAACGAGTCTTCCATTCGACGAGTCGTATCTTTGCCTGAATATTCACTCCTATAAAGTGTTAACTTTCATTATTCCGACTCAGGACTCAATAACCTGTGTCATGATTATAAGTATGATACTGGAATCAAAGACGGGAGGAATAGGATTGAGACGGGAGGTATAGTAATAAACTAGATGGCCTTGCAGGGGTACTTCAATGTATTGGAATTTCAGAACGCATTTGAATACCTGCATTTAAGCAGGCATTTTGCTGTATAAGTAATATTGAAAAAGGAAGTCGCATACATGAATTTATGATCCGGCGTAGAGCTACGAAATAGCCTGCCTGTCTGGATAGGTAACGTTTTCAGTTCGATGAACAACCAGATAAACGTAATTCTACGACAACTTTCACACAGCTTGACAAAAATTCCTTATTACCAATGTATTACATCGTATATATCAATGAGTAACCGCAAAAATAGTCAACATGGTTATACACTGGGACAAATTTTCGGTTTTGTTAGTAAAATCATAGTTTTTGGTGTGAATGAATTCAAATGGATTGGGAAAAGGTCATCCTTGTTGTCATTCATGAAATGCGCGAAAGTATAAAAATTGTAACGAAAAACAACACAAAATTGATTGACCGATTAGAGTAAGGAATGGTGATGGTGGTGGTGGTTATTCAAGACTTCTTAATTTTGGGACGTATCATAAGACTTACATGGACATTCAGGTGCAGAAAGACTTCCAGGTGACACCCGAATACATTCAGTGTACAGTCTGAAAGGTCGACCGTGTTTTAACATTTTTGATATGAAACCTAATTTATAGAACTTCAGATCACCTGTACATTTACAGAGTCGGCTGCAGATGATCCTGTACTGCTGGGAGCAAAGTAGAGTCAAATTCCAACGGAAGAAAATCAAAAATCTCCGCGAAATAAGACCAACGCGACAAATTTACTGCGAAAATTCTGACGACAAAAAGGTCACCCTTCCCATCAAGCCTGTCTCACTCGGGAGGTGGCGGTACGAAGTAAGAGAGTACGTTGTTTATTCAGTGCGAAAGCAACATGGTGAAATTCTAACTTTGTGACATTTGCTGTGTGAGAACCGACCCCGCCATTCATGGGAGGTGAAGGCGGAACCGATCTAAGCATTAAATTGCTCCTGAGGGACTTAAATTTAAGATTAGGCCCAAGAAGACGAGTAACGATTTTGGAAAACGGAAACATGGAACATTCTATGGGAACTTGAAAGCGAATACAGGTCGATTGAGACTAAAACCAAACCCTTGAGTAGCGCTTGTGTCTCTCTGTAGCGACACACCTTCTCATCCTCACCATCCTCGCTTTGCAGATAGGTACACATAAAAGTAATAAAGGAATTGGCGGTGTAGTATGTAAGTTTTATGTTACTTATTCGATTAACATTGAAACCAATCCTTTCATCGCGAAGAACTTTCTGCCCGCAGGTAACCCCGGGAAACTTGCATGATCAGGAAAAGACTTTTAATAAAAAACTTGCATCAGGGCTCGAATGCCTTCAGATTAATATTGCCTACAGTGTCAAATTGTGAAGTACGCTCTTTCTCACAGTTAGTGAGAAAGGGCGATAAAGTAAGACAAAACAGCTCAATAGACGGTGAACGTTTTGGTAAGCCTCCCGATTTCAACAATTTTCTCCGTCGACAATTTGTTCAGTCTTCGCCGACAACCTCACTCTCCACCGAATTGATCGAATTTCAACAGAATTCTATTCACACAATAGGGTCAGTAGACGACAGTCAATCGCGATCGAAACCACATACTGAACTGCATGAGGATCTCCCAACCTGATATCGACGTTGTGATATTCTGTTCTCAAAAAGTTCTGATGAGGTACACTCTACCCCCACTAGCCCCTCTTCCCCCTTTTCGCAATCTAGAATCCACCCCTTCGGCGGGTACCCAACCAAATTAGAAATTATAAGGGGGTAACCCCTACTACCGTATCTTATCTAATGTTAGCAGATACGTGGGTTACTATCCAGGGTTACATATTTATTTTTTATCAAATTCATTAGCGTTGAGGGGTAACGAAGGGAGAATCAGATTTTTATTAAATTTTATTGTCAATTCTTCCTCCCTGTTTTGTATTGTTGAAAAAAAAAGTAACTTTGTAAGGGTTCTAATATAAGAGGAATACATAAAGTGTAAAATAATTACTCTAAGTAATTGTAAGGGAACGTTCCTATAAAAATCAAAAAGAGGAAAGAAAAGCGAAGAACTACCTTCATCAACCGAGCAGGAGGGCTGAGCAAGATGTTTGTTTCACTGTCCTAATTTCCACCAATTAACTTTTTATGTTCAAATCACTCAAGCGAACTAGGCGCGAAAATAACCGACCCGATCGACCATTTCGCGTGGCCCGGAGGAGTTGGCGCGGCCAAGGTTAAGCGGGAACTGTCGCCCCAACACCGGTTGGGGTAAAAAGCGCGCACGCGTTCCGCAAACTGGTGACCCCACGGATCCCACCCACACTGAAAATTGGTTCATACATTGAGGCAAGTGAGTGGATCCGAAAGTGGTCTAACTTTGGGCGATTAATTCCGGCAGAGTTTTATTTCGAACAGCCCTTTCCGCGCCTTATTGTATTCATTTCAACGGATTTATCGGATCGTTATTGGCAGTAAAAAGACGATTTTGCAATGATTCAACGGCGTTGTTACTAAAGAATCGGTCGTAACTAATAACATGGCAGAACCTTCATCGGTTTCCAGGCGATTCCGAAAACGGTTTCGCAACTAATTTAGGACTGATTCACTGGTCGCGTTGCTGGCGGTGTACTGAGACTTCTCAGAATGTGTGTTTCTCACCCCAATGCAAGGAAATGAGCCATAATTATAAGGAGAGCTCACCCCACGGGTTACGCTCCCCCCCCCCCCCCACTGCAAACAGTGGGGATACAGTCTTAACAGATTGGAATGATTGTCTCTTCATTCAGCAGGGCTTGGATAGGGAGTAGTAGACTACTCCCCCCAAGTACCGACTAGCGGTAGTTCGTGCATTCTATCTTGCACTCCCACTTCAGCAGAGTGGTTCCCGAGTGTTGCCCGAGAGTATTGGTACATCCTACACGGATGTATGCAGCACAGGCCTACCCATTATAGGCACCCCCATTGGGTGGAAGCCCTCTGGCTAAGGTATGCCTCAACCATGACCCCCGCGAACGGTCCATTATTTCGGACCGTAGTTTCCTACCTCAATTGGGGAGGCTGACCGGTGAGGCTTTGCCAAGCACTGCCTCTGTGGCCAGGGGCTCCTCCCAACCCGCGGTACCAGTTTAGAAGGATACGGGTTTGTCAGTGCTCTGACGACCCTTACTTCGGGGCTAACTGGCTAATAGCCCCATTACAGAGGCTTTGTACCTGTCACTACCGTTTCATGAAGTACCAGAGGTTTCCCTCTTCTCCCTTAGTGGTCCAGATACCTGTTCCACTCAGAGAGTAGCACCTCATAGGACGCGGTCCCTTAGTATGGCCAGCATTTGTTACACCCTGCCGACCAGATGGTGGGTCAGTTGTTATGCCCGAACTGACCAGGGGGCGGAGCGCTCCAGTTAGCGCTTGTACAGTCCCTGCTGCTGCCATTCACAACAACTTCTTCGACATCGGGAAAATGGGGGACACACTGGGTCCCGGACCCATTCCAATCAATTCAGGTTCCAAAATTTAGGGGAAAATGATACCCCACACGCCTAGGTACCAGAAATCTCGAAAACACACATTCGAAATGGGTGGATAGATACCCATTTTGACCCATAACCCCATCCAGAGGGCGAAAATCGTTCCGGAACCCATTTTATTGGATTCAATGTCTAAAACATAGTGGAAAATAATACCCCACACGCCTAGATTGCCAAAAATATCAAAAATCAATTTTTCGAAATACACATTTTTACCCCTACCCCGCCCAAATTTAATCCGATCGGGCTAAAGTTTCGAGGACCAACTTAATCCGGGAACGGACCCCTGACCCAAATTTCCGATTTTTAGAAAATTTTCTACTACCAAAGTCGGCGGAGACGGCGTGCGGCGGACGGACATTTGACTTTTTTGATCTAGACACTTTGAAACGCCCAGAAAAAAATTTTGGTCCGAATCGGAGAGATTGGCTGTTTACATAAAAACATAGGTTGATTATTCAAGGGATAACCAAACAAAAAAATCCTCTGAGATGTCGAAACAGTTTACCCTGAAACATTACATTCCGGTGCCGGACGATGTTTATGGAATGAAGAACAGAATCTTCAAGGAATCTACATCTACTTTTCAACTATGCTTAATCAATAGTGTAATGCCCACAAACCTCCAGCTGTTGAGCAGGGACCCCTGAGGAAAATGAGGATAGTAGATCCTTACTAAGTATCTCTTAAGTAATACTCCCCTCGGGGTATCATCAATTACAACTACCAATGAGACATTGGGAAAAAGAGGATAAATTGCACTTTACCCTCCTCTCATTAAGTCTACACTTCTCCGAAAGTTTTAATTTCAGCCAATCCGGCCCAGGGCGATTTGAGCCTAGCCGGATAAACTTCCGAGCCTTAAACCACGCAATCCGTCTTCACTCATTGTCTTTGCATAATCCTCTTAAAGCTTCAGATAGCTACTGTCAGATATACATGAGGTGTTTAGCTGGTCACATATTCCATCGTAATAGCCTTTCTGTCGAATCTACCTAGTTACAAAGAGAGAAAGCTATACTGTAGAACTGCTACATACGTGCAAAATGATTTTGCTTCCCAGTATTTTTTCCCCTAAAAAGAAAACCACAGGGGTTGGTTATTCCTCGGACCAGGTGCATAAGTGACTCATTCCAATCAATTCAGCGTCCAAAGTTTAGTGGGAAATGATACCTTCATGCCATGATGGAGACATACTCCCAGACAACCCCTCATGATTCCTTCACCAAAACATCCGTTAGGTTAGAGTTATTAGGTGGAGATCATTGTTGCTGTGCTATGAACGATACGAGCGCTTGCCTGAGGAGTAGGAATATTGAAATGCACGCTGTAGACGGGTGTATCCCATCTATAATAATGTGCTTCTAACTGGTTAACGCACTGGTAACCAACTAGTTATACCCGTATAATACGTGTTACATAGTGGAAATCTCGTTGGACGGAAGTCTTTCATCAGAAGTTCACCCTTGTATGATTACTGATAGTGTTCCGAACCAGATAAATAATGCAAGTATGTACCGGTACAAGAACCACTGCCATATTTACGACATTTTTTAGTTAAACTGAAAATCGCTACAGTTGTGGACACTGCAAAGAACCATAACGTACCTCCACTTTTGTAACATCTTCACCTAGGCTAAGCTCATGTTGCTCTCTAGGTGGGTATAGAGGAATCAACCCGATAATCAAGAGACATTTTCTCTAGATGGCTCTAAAAACCCCTTAAAGACAATTTGGGGATAAATCATTTAATAATAAATCATTTGATTAGATCAATCCCTCTCCAATATTATTGACTCAGAGTCCCATTTTGTGTGAGTCGAAAAACTCGTACTGTACAACAAAATAATAAATATTGTACCCATTTTGAGCTCTAGGCACCAATCAGTCAGAAACCCGCCTTCATGGATTCAGCGTCCAAAAAGTTAGAGAAAAGTGATACCTCGCATCGGTAGGTAGATACCCATTTTCGCCCACACCCATCTACAGTAGGCACCAATCGATCCGGGTCCCATCTCTACGGATTCAGCACCCAAAATTTAGTGGAAAATAATACCCCACATGCCTGGTTCTCAAGAACCTCGAAATCGTATTTTACAAGACACATTTATACCCATACCCTCCCCTTGTTGGGTCTCATCGGGCTGAACAGTTTAGAGAACCAACTAGAGCTGTAAAGAGGTTCCTGCCCAAAATTTCATATTTTTAGATAATAATTGTCAACTACCAAAAACGGCGTGAGCGGCGTACGGCGTACGGTTCGATTTCGTTTAGTCATCATGTAACATCATTATACTGTCATGCTTGGGGCCAATCATGACTTCTGGCAAGATTACATAGGTTGGAATAATGAATCAAACGTTCAAGAATAACCAACCAAAATTTTTTATCCCACATAGGGAGAATATATAACGTCGGTGACTTCCATAGTTGAGTAATTGAAATAGTTATTAGGGGCTGGGCTGGACTCCAAAATCGCCTAACCTCCCGTATCATACTAGGAATGCGCGCGTGCACCTGATACAACAGTCTCAACAAGACCATATTCATGGCGGTAGCAGCAAACGCTCGCCACTCGAGAGAGCCGGTTGCGGGCTAGTAAAGTAATCATGTGAATTGATCTTTAATTTTTCAGGCCATGAGCTGGAAAAGGGCTCGTCACGACGAAGGTATGATGTGATGAAAGCCTGTTTCAGCTCTCCAAAATTTAGCTGAGAAGAAAGCAACTCAGAAAGAAGAGCGAAAACGATTGCTAGGTAATTAAGTTCTTGATGAAAACCCTTCAACTTGTCATTCTTTTACTTTACACGCCGTTTACCTAAGAGATGAGATTAATTCACAGTCTCCGCCTTCACTGGAACAACGGGACGAGTCTGAGCCCTCTTTTCCTTTATTCATCTTTTTCGTCCTCACCTAAACTCTAACGGGATAGGACACCAATTTAAACTTTTTGAAAGCCACCCGCCTGAAATAAAGAATTTCCTTTGCAATAAACTTTCAAAATGAAATAGCCCATTTCATAACTTGCCCTAACAAAGCCGAGGTCGGTAGAATGGAAGGCTCAGTCTCGTTCACTGGGTTCAACACAATTATTAACACGGTAAGCTTCTCGGTTCTCGTTCGAAATTGAGTTACCCGCTCGTACTAGTAGTCATCGGTGGTGGGGGGAAGACGCTTACATACGAATCAATACGACTAAAAAGTTCTTATGGAAAATTAGTTTGAATTAGAAAAAACTCTTTTCAGGGAATATCGTGCCGCCCTTGTTGGGTGAAGAAACTCTCACTCAACTAATTCTGCCGCGGAAATGATCGAATTCCAAGGTGGGCGTCCAAGTACGGTTTTACACTGAAGAAATATCACAGGACAACGCTGGTGAAAAATTGTGGACGGAAACATTGAATGGAGTGCGATGTACAGGTGATCCTAACAAATCGTCCGTTCAGCGAGTTATTGAGCTTCAAAACAGCACGATTCCGTCTGAGCAAGCATTCATCATACGGCAAGAAATACGGCCTTTATCCACGTAGGGTCCTCTCGATTGTCACTTCCTCAAAATATGAACGCGTGTCCTTCTGGGGGGATAAAATACCGTTGCCAAACGAGAATACATCTGTTAGGGGACTAAGTACAGAATGGCGGAAATCGTTGCTGCTTGTTTCTGTCCAAAAGGCGCATTTTATTTCACATTATCCTAGCTTTAAAGTAGATATTTTTATTCAAATTTTAAGGAGAACATCACTCTTCCAAATCGTCAGAACGTTAGGCGTGCCCTGTTAAATAGGAAGTAGAAACGTCCTGCCATTTCGGCTTGGCAGGGAACTTTCCGTTTTCTATTAAAGTTTCAAAACTAGACTGGGAAGATTTTATAAAGGAACGGGAGAATAATTCAATACATCTGAAAAGAATCCACCCAGGTAATTAATAGTATGGCTTGGAAAATGGCGTAAAACTGCAAGGCATTCATAGTAGGATAATCAAAGTTAGATCATTACTTGAGGTAAATTATGAAGGCGGTTAAAGAACCCAAGGCATAACGTGTTGGCCCTTGAGCGAAGAACAATGCTTGAAGAACAATATAAGGGGTGGCCATCTGTTATATTAATGGGCTCCGGGGAGGCTTTTTCTTTTCACTTAGTTCTCTATTTCCTTTTATGGCCCCCGTTGATCTCCTTCTGTGCATGTGAGCTGTCAAAAACACATTTTCAGTCTTTGGTCTTCTTTCCTCTGACCAGTCATTGAATGAAATGCACTTGATGTACTTCCGGGGTGCCGCCATTGCCAATTGTTCAGAAGGACCGAGGATTTTACGGAGCGTTTTAGTAGCTATAAAAAGGCTGATCTCAACTGAAACCATCTGCTAGTTTACGAACTTGTACCTCGGGACGTTATCAGTGGTTTGGCATTCATGTGTAGGAATGAAGAGGTTTGTACTTAACCTCTACATCTATTACGGTGCATGTGTTCCAGAAAAAAGGTCCAATAAAATAATATTATGCATTGATAGAGCACTACTTAGTTGCATTGCATTATATACGACCGCCCATCAATGATCCTCGACGAATTTCCAAACGTTGGGGGATCATCTGATTGAGCTTAAAAACTTTCGTGGAAACTTATTGATAACTGCATTAACTTCATCTAGTTGTACATGGAAATTCGAAACATTTTCTGCTACTCTGAAGCAGGTCTGTCATGCGGTAGGGTTGGACGAATAGACTACTAGAGCATGGAATCTATTTTAGAAAACGTTTCAAGGAGGAACCAAACTTTAGGAACCATGTGAGCAGAGCTTCCCGCGTATTCTGTTGCCGTTGATTGTCAATATTTTGCAACTTCACCATTCGTTTTGATGGCGCGAGGGCAACGTCCATTCAACCGAGTCACCTCTAACGAATTGAATGGATGGATGGAGTGGAAGGGAGGGAGTAGACACACCCAGTCATTTGCATTTTTAAGGAGACGAATCAGATTCGGAAAGCAAAAATGAACCAATACGTAGCGGTCATAATGTTCAGTCGAGCGCAAAAGGGTGAAAGGAGAGGGACTAACATTTCATTTTCGCTGTGCGGTTCGGGAAAGACGAGAGGATGAGGAAGGGGTAAAGTGAAGGGACGTTATTTGTTAATTTTCCACCTGACAGGCTGATTCATGTGGCTGTGCCAATTGATTCATCGCCCTCGAAACGGTACGAGCGATGGGAATTGGAGCGATTCCAATACTTCCGCCTCAAGCCGTCAATAATTTCCAAAACGATCTATTTTCCTTTTTTTTTTTTTTTTTTTTTGTTGCTCATCAATTTTTTTAACAATTGCCAGCCGTATACATAAATTAGTTTACCATCATTTAAAAAATATGATCTGGCCTCATCTTCATTAATGATCCTACAAACCCCGGGGTTGTAAATCCTTCAAGATCGACCGGAAGCAGTCTGATTCCGTATGTTGTAATGTACGGAGGCCGTGACTTGAAATCGAAGAAACTCTGCTGAGCCATAAAATCTCTATGATGATATTAACCACAAAATACGTGAAACAACAGATATTACGATTATCATGATCAAAATAGTTTCTCGTTTGCCTTTCCTGTCCTGTTCTCAACCAGATCGTCATGAAAATGAAAGCTTCATCTAAGTACTCACACTGGGTTCAAATAGGAAAGCTGGTAATATTCTGATTCGAGATTAAAATGGAATCTCGTCCCTTTTTTAAACTCTGTATTTTTAGAGAAGTTCAATGTATTCAAATCATATAGTGGCCGAGAATACGAAGGAGCTAATATCCGAACTCGTCAGAAAGCAATGAAAGTAAACTAACGGATTCCATTTACGATTAAATTGTAATTAGTATACCTTACTATTCCCTGAAATGAGAAGAGCCCACTTCCATTTGGGAATCTTCTAATCGGTTTTAAATATTCAGTGTTCACTTCGTGATCGTTCTTATGTCTACCTTACATTAGCTATTTAGTGATAAATATCTCAGTCACCAAGATCCTGTTGAAATTGTACTTAAATAATTCACATTCGGATCCGGGAGAAGTTGAAAAAATGCCACCCCCCCCCCCCCCCCTACACACATTTGGGTCTGTTTAATGAATCACTAAATTTGTTGAGGAGATCCTCCGTAAGTTGAAATAATACGCACGTAGAATTTCAGTACGCTCGCGCTGCCGCTAAATACTCATCCTTACTTAGAACAGCTACCCGAGTGTACTTTGCTGATCCCCTAGACTCCATACATACATCCCTCCATGCAGAAAACAACTTGCAACGTTTCATTTTAAATCTATTTATGTATTCTGTAAGGTTTACATCAGTTACAGGCCTTTCTTCATCGTGGTAGAAGAATAGATCTCAGGGATCTATAGAAGCCAGGGATCCTTTCTCTGTGTACCAATTTACAAAAGTTACAACAGCCCCCCCCCCCCCCCCTTGTCCGGAAAAATTTCAAACCCGAAATGGAAAATATACCTTTTTTAGAGCTCTATTTAATCCAAACGTTCTTCGTCTTATTAGGCCCTCCATTCAAATCCCTTGAACCAAATTAATAATACCCGTAATTGTTGGAGATCAACCATTCCATTGAAGATTTATACGGGGATATGGGCCTTGATTGATGTGGAAAGCGATCGCTGAATTGAATAAACAAACTGAATACATTTTCCTCCTGCATTTTAAAACAGAACGCGTCATAACCATCTTCGGAGACACATGACAAATGTTTGAAACAACATTTCAATCATAACCAAGGCACCGCATTGTAAATCACTTTTTAAAAATTAAAATAGAATAAAAAAATACCAGTGGCATGAAAAAAAAAACATGTTATTACGTCATTCTGTTTCGGAGAATCTGACAACACAAGTCATAACTTACAACACTAGAAATAATTTTGAAACACCTATCAGTTCATGAACAGTACCAATTACTTTTGATCATGGAGAACATTGAAAACTATTTGAATCCTTCCTTACACGGTTTGCTGTTCAAGTTTGTACGTGAGTATATTGAAGGAAACAACGATAATTTTGAACAGTTTGGGACTGCATTTTTTCACAACTTGAAGGGCGCTAAAATCTCTCCCAAACGTTCAAATTCTGCAGCCAAAGATGCAATATCAACGTTGATGTCCGATCCGGCTGCACTTTACAAATTAGTCGAATGCGATCCAGACGTTTTATATTTGAGAGACAAATTGAAATTTTTCGTACTCGCGTGTCTTATGAACAACCCAAAAGACATTATTGAGCAAGGAATAGAGTATTTTGGCACAATTGGAAAAGACGAAAGCGGAGAGAGTCACGACAAAAATGTTTCAGAACTACGTAGAAAAAGTGTCTACGTCAGAGGGTATGACCCAGAAAACGACGATGAGACAGAAAGTAATGCTATTTTCGACAAAACACCAGAGGAAACTGATAGGCTACGAAACAAAATCAAGCACGCTCTCCTATTCAGAAGTTTGGATACGAATCAGATGAATGAAGTGTTGAGCGTGATGTTCAAACTAAATGTGGAAAAAGGGAGTTGTGTAATTCGTCAAGGTGACGATGGAGATTATTTTTACGTTGTGGACGAAGGGGTATTTGAAGCGTATGTCAAGGAATCTTCGGGAACAGAAAAAAAAGTGTCTACTTATAGAGGACGGTGGCAGTTTTGGGGAGTTAGCCTTGCTGTACAATATGCCTAGAGTGGCCACAGTCAAAGCAACGACTGGAGGCTCACTGTGGTGTTTGGACAGGAATAGTTTCAGAAAAATAGTTGTCAGGTCCGCTTTTAAGAAAAGGCAAATGTATGAAAAGTTTATACAAAGCGTCCCAGTACTCAAAGTTTTGAACGATTACGAGAGGCAAAGCTTGGCTGATGCCCTGCAGCCTATGGTGTATGAAGATGGAGAGAGTATCATCAAACAGTCGGAAGAAGGAACCGGTATGTACTTTGTGGAGGATGGAACTGTTATTTTCTCGTACACAAACGCTGACGGAAAGTCGTCCACTTGACGAAAGTTGGGCGTGGAGGCTTTTTTTGGCGAGTTGGCTCTGATCATGAACAAACCACGAGCAGTGTCTGCGTATGCTTCAGGCCAAGTCCGCGTAGCATTCATTGATAGGGAATCCTTCGAACGTCTGTTGGGTCCATGCCATGAACTCATGAAGAGGGCGGCTATCGGTTATGAGAACGAACTAAAGAAACTGAAATGAAATACTTTCGGAAATGGATAATAAACTGAGGAGCACATTCATCATGTGAGACAAATAAGTCGTTTCTTTTCAAAAAAGGAAATTGAAGAGCTTTCCTTTGAAGATGATTGCATCCACTATCGGTGGTGAGGGGAGGGGGGAGGTTAGATAAAAACCTCTCACGCTCTTAATCAGATTGTTCAAGTCTTAACATTACCTGAAAATGACTCATTCGTGTCATCGTTTTGCTTTGGTCTTCAGACTCATCGAGTAATCTAGGAAGAAATCACTAAATTTGGGGTTGACCAGAATGTGTCTAGAAGTCATTTTACATCCAACGACTGGTTCTTCTTCAATCAAAATAAACATTAGTTTGAGAGTCATTCATATTCACATCTTAGTCGAACTATCTTACCTTCTCTTAAAGTCGAGAGCGGAGGTACGAATGAATTGTTATCAAACTCGAGAGCTTTAATAAATTGTAGGACACTTCATAACAGTAAAACGCAACATGAAAGTCAACAAAAACTACGTCTTTTGTATAAACGGGGGGAAGTCCTCATAAGGGAGAAAACAGTGTTGCCTACATTAGTCTTGAGTCAGTGTTGGTTTCCTACCCACAATGAAATGCATGAACAGGCTGTAATATATTTGCCGTCATACTGTGATTGTTCAAGACCAAAAATACGCGAGTAGGCTCTACAAGGAACTTTGTTCCTCACCTGAGGCTCCGCCATGCCATTTGAATCTCCCCGCTTGTTCGCTAGGTTAGATTTCGATTCCATGACTTATTGAAAGAAAGAAAGTGAAGTGAAAATCCAACTTTTTAACCACTGATGACACTAAAGAGAAAATGTTAACAGCAGTTGTTACCTCGGTCCCTAATGTGGAAATTTATCAAGGATTTTTACCCGTACTGGAGTTGGCCCCACTGAGTATAACCTGAAACACGAAAGTTACCTTCCCCTCTCCGACAAAATGTTGTACACACGATCATGTTAATCAATAATCTAAACAATTTTTCTTTACTGTGCGTTTTCGCCGATCTCCTGTATTTTTTACTATCCAGACAGTATTTTTTAGTGGTTGTTCTTGAAAATGGTGAGTATTTGTTGGTACCGTTCTAGTCCGATTGGCAGTTCTTGCACGAGTACCTAGTTCTCTACTTTTGAGGGAGCCCTGGTTCAATCTAATTTTGGAACAACTATTTCGAGGGTTCCTTCTTACTACAGTCATGCTTCCTCGATTTTTAAATTTTTAGAAAACAGGGTGTAGTGACCCCGTCATCGTATCCTACATAGCGACTGGCACCGCTCATCTGAGAGCTCTATTCGTAGCCTGCAAAAATGGCTTGCCGATTTCTACGAGTTTTTCTGCTAGGAAATCCTGGTTACTCCCCTCTCCCTTAGTTTACTCCTATTTCTTACCTTTATGGACCAAAACTGTCTTGCTTCTACTCTTTTGTGCGCCTTCCAACGGTAAATAAATTATTGAGCGGGGGTTTGGCACTTGCATCTTTGCGTATTTCCACTCATTTGAAATCAGTGAGCTCTAGGAGTATAATTGGATCTATGTTAGGGATTATGAATAGGCTGTAATGTAAGTCTGTATGATTCCAATCTTCCCGTCTAATTATCTACACTACTTTTGTAATTAGAGCTAGGTGTAGGGTCGCCAGATAAATACTTCTTTATGTAGTATAGTACTTCTTTGGGCTAAGTGATACTGCCGAACACAGAGCTTTTGTGTTCCTTAAGTGTAGTCCTTTTTTAAACAAGTAGCGTTTTAGCGTCGGATAGTAGCGACGCCTTCTCACTAACTTTACAAATATCTTTCAAAGAATGATGGTCCCCAGGTTATGTTCATTCAACATTGAATACTCAAGACCTGCTAGAAAAATGTGTCACCCGACACAAACAGAACCCTCTATTAGATGATTCGGTAGTGCCAGTTTAACAAGAAAGAAGAATATGTTTGAGAAGCGGACGGCATCTCTGCACAATTATATGATTGAAATAGAATGCCCAGCTCACATAATATCGGTATAAACAACTGTCTTAGAAACGCAACTGTTTTGTTAATAATTGTAGGCCCTGACGTGTAGTGAGGCAACATTTAATTTATTATATAAATGGAGGTTTGTGTTCAGTGATTTTTTGTTAAAATTAGCTTTTGCTCTCCTGATTTGTTTTTGGTTTTCAAATGGGGTTACTTGTCTTAAAATGCAAACGATTATTATTGATCTTCATCATGAGACACAGTAATAATATTTATTGTGGGCCGTGGCAATGATTTAATCTTATTAAGTAACGCATACTTTATTAAATATATAATTTCTATGCAGTTCTTTCTACGTTGAAACCTTATCTTGCTAAAGGCAGCAACTACTGATTTAATGTTCTCCCCCCAGATCTGTTCACCCTTGCAATGTGCCTATACATAAATAGAGGTTCTCCCGACAAATTGAACCGGAATCGCTGATTTGACTCTTCCTTGTTACAGGCGCTACTCGGCTACCAAGTGGTCATTAGCCTCATTATGGCCAGCGTTATCCAGAAAATTGGAAAACATTACTCTTTTGCCAAATGGATGATATGTAATACTGGGTAAGATTCAGATGTAATTCTGTGTGTCATATTTTGTTCCGAAATTGTTTCTCACTTTTCGTGTTGCTTTTTTTGTTGTAGAATGTTCCCGCAACATAATTCTGAAACATACGTTTTATCATCATCATATTTCATAGGAACCTTTGAAGTGCATTATCAAGTCCCCAACAATCACTACCTGACGAGTCTGCCCTGTCTTGGCTGAACTCTATGATCTGCAGTCGTCGCAGTACTTATTTGAAAATTGTATGAATATTTAAAAAATCGTAAAAATCGTTTGGTACTGTTGTAAAAAGCTTTGTTCAGTAAATACTGTTGTGTGAAATTCTGTGTCATGACGTGGGACTGAATCACTTGCTGATTTTGACAGGTGAGGTTGAGGCAGAGGCATATTTTCTAGAAGGTTTAAATCTACACACTAATAGGTTTAAAGTTGTGTCATTCCACAAAATGATTTATTAATATAGTTTGAAGCAACTGTCGAAAACTCCGAGCCTTCCCCCGTAGTCTTCCGTGCAAATCATCTCCATTTTTTCGTTCTTATTGGTTGGTTTTTCCCTGAATAATCAACAATGTTTTTATGCAAAATGTCAATCACTCCGATTCGGCCCAGAATTTTTTTCTGGGCGTTTAAGGGGGCTAGATCAAAAAAGTCGAATGTCCGTCCGCCGTCCACGCCGACTTTTGGTCGAAATCTGACATCAAATTTGAGGAAGAGGAGGGGGGGGGGGGCTGAATCCAATGAGACGGGTCCCGGAACGATTGGTACCGTTGGGCAAAATGGGTATCTACCCGCCCATTTTGAACGCATTTTCGAGATTTTTTGTACCTAGGCGTGTGGGGTATCATTTTGCACTAAATTTTGGACGCTGAATCCAGTAGTACGGGTACCGAAATGAGGTGATGGTCACTGAATTGATTGAAATGAGTGTCCATGGCGCTGAATTAAATTGTGACCTTATAGATCAACACCCTGTTATTTTAATTCTGTAATATTGATGTTTCAGATTAGTTCGATATCTCTACCCAACCGACTCGGAGCTGAGGCAATTGGCTGGGGTTCCTAAAGAAGTAAATAAGAAGAAAAAAGATAAACGACACCACGAAAATGGTCATATATCTTCCTCTCAAGTTTTCCATATTCCGAGAAATCTCGATTTCGAGGTAACAAATCTGAGCTTTTCAAATTTTAATTCTAACTATACTTTGGCTTTTGAACTGTGATACGAGCTGTTACTGATTAATTCTAAATAAGTAATTATCTTCCCCTCACTGTTCTTATTTTGATCGCAGTTGGAGAGCTCCAAAGTAGGAATCCTAGATGTGATACACCTCCGATTCTTCCAAGATTACCAAATGCTTCTTGACTTCTCGTTGTATTCGCTCATCGTCTACACCTTGACCGAAGTAGGTTGAGCTTTTCTTGACATTTAGAATGCACATTGACTACTTTTTGAAAAATCTACATTAAGGCCAAAGTTACTATTGGTGTAATTTACTTCATTTTCAATCATTTTGTAGCCATAATTGAATAACGACACTTTCT
>CM033998.1:7598390-7626605 GCA_019603395.1 Cyrtorhinus lividipennis
CTCATAAACCTCTCCCCCGCTTTCTCGTGTGCGTTATAGGTACTAAGTAGTCAGTTCTCCCGGGTCGATAAGCATCCTCCTGCCTTCAAGATTGTGTTGTCTGATAACGCAATCAGCGCGGCGTCGCCCGTACGTTCTCGGCCCTGATGACAAGTCCATCGGTTCATTATACTAAACCCGCAAGACCGATCGATCTTGAGATCCTACTCCATCTCTCCGCGATGATCTGTCAATACTGTTATATTAGTACATTGTTTCTTTGTGGGTCTCTTGATTTGCTCACCCATAAATTATTATTTTTGTACATATAGGTAACGCAAATGCTAAAGTGATTATTAAATGTCTTCTTCTGGGTGGAAATATAAGAAAATAAGTCCTGTTGATTTCTTAAAGAATAAAAATAAGTAATGAATGAACATATTTATGGTATCTGCCTATGAAACAGTAGCATCATTCACTTTAATAATACCGGTAATAATGGTTGGTTATTCAAGGAATTCAGGGTTGTGTTTTCATCCAAAAAGTCAATCTCTCATATTCGGTCCAAAAGGATGTTCTGGATGTTTCAAGGTGCCTTGATCAAAATTAGCAAATGTCCGATTTGGAGGGGGTTAGAGTAGGGATCGAAACGTGTTTTTCAAGAAATGAATTTTCGAGGTTTTCGGGGATCAAGGCGTGTGGGGTATTATTTTCGACTAAATTTTGGACGCTGAATCCACTGAGGCGGGTCCCGGGACGATCGGCACCCACCAGAAGAGGTTATGGGTCAAAATGGGTATCCATCTACTTATTTTGAATGTGGGTTTTTGAAATTTCTGGTACCTAGGCGTGTGGGGTATCATTTTCTTCTAAATTTTGGGTACGCTGAATCGATTCAAATCAGTCCCCATGCTCCTGGTCCGTGGAATAACCAATCCCTGTGAAAGAATTTGCAGCGTTTTGTGAAATGCGTAAAGTTGCCGAACCGTGCCAAAGAAAATAAAAACCACTCATCGTTCATTATTGCTAGAATCTCACCTGAAACTCGTACGTGGGTCTCAATCCCCGTTTGCGTTGAGCGGCTCAGCCTATGGCGGTTAAGTTAGTTATCTTTCCCGAAATTTCATTGAAAATATCTGACATTCACTCATTTCTGAATAATGTGTTCTGAATAAAAGTTAAATTACAGTCTTCGTTCCTTGAATTGATAAATATAAAAACATGAATATGTTATCAAATATAAATTTGAATATGACAAGAACGACATTTTTATTTAAAAAAATATATACCTACTACAGCTATTTGAGTATTTGTAGCATCTTGAAAAAAAAAAAAATCATAGGTTTTTGATTGTATTTTTTCATGTTCAATTAATTAGTTTTTTAACTGCAATTTTTATTGGAATACTACACCTATGCATTATAGGAATGTTTCTAGAATTTCTAATTTTGATCATAGTCAAATCATTCTACGAGTAGGTAGCTTTCTTATAAACTTAATTGGTTAAGTGAATCTAGTTTCTACTTTTCCTAGTGATCTGATGAAAATCTGAATTTTTGTGGATGGTTTCTACTTTTACACTTTATTTGAGTAAAATTCAAGTTTCCCAAAATAGTGCTGATATAACGGGACAGTGAATTTGAGATTGACAGGAATCACTTAATAAATTGGAATAATGCGGGAATATTTTAGTGTATTTCTCAAATATTTCATGTATTTAGGGAAAAAACTATTCTCTACATACATACTACGTACATACATCTATATAATTTCTAGTTGGCCACTCTATTGCTTTGTAAATGTTGGTTTTGATACGGTGTAATTGATCTCAAATGCTAACGGCGATAATAAAAATTCCGCACTCGTTATAATAAAAACTACGAGACTCAGAATACGCTTTAACGATAAACCCCCTAAGTGACTAGAGATAAAATACTTTTTTCCACGACTCCAAGAGATACTACATTATTTAGTGCCATGAACGGAACAGTTTTCCATCAATACGAACGTCCCGTTTTTCCTCTGTTCAATTCATATTTAGCTTTATTATTCAGGATCTCCCTCGTGACTCCCCCAAGAATTATTTGACGGGAAACGAGGGAACTTCCATTCTTCAGTCTCCAATCGATCTGCCATAATTTATCTCGTGAGATGAAACAAATTCCTTTTGGGTATTTGCGCTGTTCAGGAGGGCCCCGAGGAACCCGCCCCATTGCCTACATCTTGCCGGGCTCTCTATTTTTATTTGACAGTTTGACTAATGTCCTGTTCAAAGAACTTGATCAGTTTCATTCTCTGTCTCCCTCTGTTGCCACTGATCGGTTCATATCGTTCATTGATGGTCTGTTTTCATCAGAAGATAAATCCGAAGAGATTACCGTTAGGCAGTGCCGGCGGTTGTCTAGAACTTCTGGGATTTTGGCAACGTTACTAACCCGACGTTATGAACGAGGAGTTTCAATGTGTGGGTAATGAACAAAGATTCTGCTTTTTTAGAATGTTCAAAATAAGGATCGTTTCACACAATTTCAAAACAGAATTTGGACAGAGTCCATGGCCGGGAACGCTCTGATCAGCAGTCAATAGTTGCCCGACTTGAAGAGTGTGATTTCTCACGCAATAAATCCAAGATCACGAATAATACCCATCAAGTCACCTTAATCGATTCTTTCGAAATAGTCTTAAGGGGGCGTCATTCAGACTTTTTTCTTTCGCAATATCCTTTTAAGACTTGTGAAATTGTCGCGAACTAAGATTCAACTGCCAACTTCTCATAACTTCAAAGTTACAAAATTTAAAATTTAAAATTTTGAAATATTTTATTCGTGTATAGGCCCGAGAAATTTCGCCAAGTCTTACGAGCATATTGCAAAAAGAAAAAGTTTGAATTTCCATACAGGAGCTTCAATAAATTGGAAACACTTTGCAAGGGACTGTCTGATGGGTACAGTGCAACGGTACTTGGATATCGACCAATCACGTCATTCTAAGTGAAAATTTAACTCAGGTGCTTTCTGTGACCGCTCGTTGGAGTTTTCATCACCTCTGGCCGTTTACACTTCATTAGTGGAAACCGAGGAACTTAGCAAAGGGTTCTCAGGTTCTGCAATGGAGAGTGTCTCATAAACGTTTCATCGAGCTCGCAATTCACAGATTGACGTAGCCCTTTTCAAACATCTAGTAAGTGAGTCAGCGTACACGACACCACGCAATCGGGTTTGAAGTCAGAGTGAGGGTTAGACGAGACCTTTGATGTAGTGACAGCCACAAAACCATAGGACACCACGAAAGGTCACTGTGTGTGTGCGGGAGGGTTCCCGGTGGACGGAAGTAGCGGGGAATGTTGATCGGCCAGGGTTGAAAGGAAACTCTTTTTCCTTGTGCTTTGGGGTCCCCTCGTACTACCTTTCTCTTTCAGCAGGTTTCTGATGGGGTCCGATATGAAACCATACCCACCAGAATTCATTACATCCTACGCAGAAATGCTCTGATGTTCACTTCAGGTACAATATCCCATCACAACGCCTTCGACGTTAGCGTCACCGTTCTCTTTTCCTCACAAAAAACTCAACGTGCCCTTAATTTTTATCCGTCAATCACAAATCTCACATCACATTTGACAAGCGATTCACGTTTCAGGCCACAACGTTGTACTCAATTGGTTTTTTCAGCCTAAGACGGATTTCATCTTAAAACTTCTCTAATCGACTCACCTCAATGGATGTGTATTGTAGGGATTTTTATCTTCAATATAATGTCGATAAATTGTGAGCCGAGGTTTAATAAGCATCTCGTTGACAACAAAAATGAATCCATATTACGCGAAGGGAGCGGAGGAAGTATACAACTAGTTCCACCCGGAGCGCTTAGGTCACTGTTTTCTCCTCATGGGTTCTATGTGTGTGATGTAACTGAAGTCTTTTGTAGTGGGTAGGTAGTGACAAGATCTGAGGATTTGTCCCCCAATTCACACTCCCTCCCAAATGTTCAGGTCTTTCATTTTTCGCATTCCTTCATTTCAAACCCGAAGTTATAATGGACGCAGTGCAGCATCCAGTCTTCCTCAGCAGTCTACATTCACTTCTTGCCGCTGACATTCATTTCTTACTGTTGACGTTCTCCTCTTGCCGCGGACGTTCTCTTCATGAGGCCGACAGCAGCGTCATGCCATCTGTACTCTCTGATATTGATGACGTAGACCCACTTCTAGCTCCAAACCTGAAAATGAATATAAGCACAAATATGCCGATCTTTCCACTTAGTATTTCAAGAGTCTATTTAGCATCAAACATGATGTATGCTTAAGTGCTGCTCACCTGCTGTATGGTCAAGTTTGGCACAACTTTTTTACTTAGCCAATCTGTCATCACATATATTATAGTTCTTTTTTATTTGTGATTTGTCCCAAAATTCCTGACGCAGCCCATTTTCGATTTCAAGACTTAACCATCACTGAAACTTTTTTGCCTACCTGAAGTACTACTTTCATACGCACAGCAACGTCGAAGTATAAGGAGTACCTACTATACAGGGTGGCGCAGAGGAAACGGATATTTTTCAATATTTAATAACTGGGAAACAATGGGAAAATGATAAAAACAAGTATTTGATGATAGGTTTTTTGAATGCAGTTTTTGAAAGTACATATATTATGTTTAGGCACGAAAAATGATGTCTTTTACATCTTACGGCCCAATTGCTGGATACAAGTTGTGATCCTCTTCTGAAAATTACAGACCTCTCTCCCTTCTAACATTTCTTTCGGCATGGCTTCAATTTCACTTTTGATGGTTAGGGTATGGGTAAAAAGACATTTTAAAATTCTGATCGTTATTTTGTTTTAATTAGACTCTTGTTACTCAGGAGTCTTTGAACATAGTTAATAATTCTGGACTGCGTTTTGATTGGTTATTCCATAAATAATCAACCTGTTTTCATGAAAAAGGTCAACTCTCTCCGATGCGGCTCAAAAATTTTTTCTGGGCGTTTCAAGGTGTCTAGATCAAAGAAGTCAAATGTCCGTCTGCCGTACGTCGTACGCCGTCCTGATATACCTGCGCTAGACTGTTCCTGAGGCAATGTGGCCCATTACGGCCTATCCTTGTCTTCATTTTTGTGCTAGATCATCTGGGAGCCCTGCTCTATGGCTTTATGGCTTCCCCGTATATCAGGCACCCCACCCTCTTCCGGCGTTCGCCTGCCTATGGCAGCCTAGCTCGTACGCCTGCCTATGGCAGCCTAGCTCGTACGCCTGCCTGTGGCAGCCCAGGTCGTACGCCGTCCACCGTTCGCGCCGTTTTTGGTAGTAGGAAATTTTCTAAAAATATGAAATTTTGGTCAGGGACCCGTTTCCGGCCCTAGTTGGTCCTCGAAACTTTTCAACCCGATCGGACCAAATTTGGGTGGGGTAGGGGTCAAAATGTGTTTTTTGAAAAATGGATTTTCGAGATTTTGGGCGATCTAGGCGAGTGGGGTATCATTTTCCACTAAAATTTGGACGCTGAATCCAATGAAATGGGTCCCAGAACGATTGGAACCCACTGGAACAAGTTATGGGTCAAATTGGGTATCTATCACCCATTTTGAATATGTGTTTTCGGGATTTCTGGTACCTAGGCGTGTGGGGTATCATTTTCCATTATATTTTGGACGCTGAATCCAATGGGACGGGTCCCGTAACGATTGGCACCCTTTAGAAGAGGTGTTAATCGTTACGGGGGTTGTGGATTAGGATGGATATTATGATGGAGCGATGGGGCCCTCTGGATGAGGTCATAGGTCAAGGTGGGTGCCTATCTACCAATTTCGAATGTGTGTTTTAGAGATTTTTGGAACCTAGGCGTGTGAGGTATCATTTTCCACTAAATTTTGGATCTGAATCGATTGGAATTGGTCCGGGACCCGCCACACCCACTGTTTCCCCCATTTCCCCCATGTTGAAGAAATGAGTCTCCATGCGCCTGGTCCGAGGAATAAACCCGTGTAGGTATTTGCAGCGTTTTTGTTTTATTTTCGATTTCTGCAGACCACGGATCCTAATTATTTGGCCAGATGATTAGCTGCTCAGCTACATCTGTGTAGTTATATTAATTTATTATCGATCTCAAGTAGGTTCGAGTCGCAGGTCGTGCATTCCGTCATTCATCAGCAGAGCTTTGCGGTTGTATCTATACTTTTACAGTATAGCGATATTGGCTGCGCGTCACTTAGCTAATTGCCGTTCCATTCCATCGGCCTCCATTCCATCGTATGGGAATACATCGTGTCTGCCAACATCGGCCCTCACCATGTGAAATGATTTTCCGCTGCTCTCGTCGGCAATTAACCGCCGCCAATTCACTTGTGATAACAGAATCTTGAACGTTGTTAGGGGTGATTGAGACTCACACCAACCGTTGCGCTAACATCGTAATTGTCATTCGGTTTATTCGTCTTCATCTTGAGGATAAAACTTCGCTGATGCCGCATGGAGGTCTTATGGTGCCTCAATGTTAAGTTATCTCGTTTTATCAACAGCTCCTGATTATATTCTTACTGCAGGGTTGTAATTTTTTTTTTTTTTTAATTGACGTGAGGGGTAACCTTAACAGTGACTGAATCGATCGACCGACAGCACACCATTGTAGGCTACTAAGAGTCTAGAAGGGTATTTTGGAAATTGATATGTAGATTGGAAACAGTGTTTTTCCACTATCGTTTGAGCCAAGTATTTTAAGGTCGTCCACATAGCGATCAGAATTTTTGTTCTAGAGAAAAAATGTATAATGAATGAATGAAGATGTTTATTCAAGCTCAGTCATGCATCACACTTGAAAAAAAAAAAATAATTTATGCAACAACATCACTTAGTGGCAATGGTTACACCGTCTGCCACGGGTTTTAATTTTTATTTTTATTTGTTTATTTTTTTTTTTATGTAAAAATCCTCCGTTTCCTAATACTAATAAATTAACTGCTACTGATTTAGTAACTGCAAAAAAACAGGTTCTTCATATTTATATCTATAAGCTATCACAATTCTCACTTAAAATACAAAGGTTTACACTTAAATTACACATAAAATTACACATATTTACACAAAATGATTGACGAGTATTTGATACAACAGCGCTTTCTACTATGGCTTGGTAACAAAGATGGGAACTTGGGCGCTGAAATAATTAAATTGTATCATAGGTACTCTCTGTACGCGCCCGCCGCGGTGATGTATCGACTTAAAGCTGTCCAGTTCTTTCCATTTAACCAGGCAATAAGCTCAATCTGCTTAGCCTTGGCTTCCTGAAATATCGAACCCTATACTCCGCTAAAACAGGGCACGTTGCGATAAAATGTTCAACATTCTCCGGGGCCATCATACGGCACATGGAGCAGCTGTATTGCCTGTCTGTCCTAAAGGGCATGGTATTTAGGTTGGAAACAGTGTTTTTCCACTATCGTTTGAGCCAAGTATTTTAAGGTCATCCACATAGCGATCAGAATTTTTGTTCTAGAAGAAAAATGTATAATGATTCCGAACTACTTCGTCGTTGATAGCGGCGTACCGAAGCAAGTGCCTAAGTCGTTCGTAGCACCGAACTAAGGTTTTCAAACATTCGGTGCCTATAGAACTTGGGAAGCAGACGGCATGGCCCATCGCGGACTTTGCTGCAGTTTTGATTCAGCTTTAGAGGATTCAGAACTCTGCTTTTCCGAGAAAAACACCACGATCCCTCCCCAGTGTGTTTTCTACTAAGTCAAGGCTTAGTACCTGCCGTCTTAAGTGGTTTTAAAGGCGTCAACTGAGGGCAGTGAGTGGGATTCAAATGACAATGTGGGTAAAGTCGTAAGAATTTCTCTGATCCTGATGCATGTCCCTTTTCTCCCTATTATCTAGCTTGCATGCAATCTAATTGAATATAGCTCACCCTGTCCTTTACCCAGTTACAATCTTCATCTGTTTGTTCTGTATGTGTTACAGGGACGGGAGGCTTCATGAAGGTGACCAAATACTGGCTATCGATGGCCAGCCCCTGGACTCGAACATCTCTCACCAACAAGCTATTTCCATCCTGCAAAAGGCCCATGGCCTTGTTGAGCTTGTGGTAGCCAGGAGCGAAGACGTGGTCGCTCGACCTGTCTCCCCCTCTCCTTCGCCGTCGCCTTCTGCTATCAGTGATACCTCTAAGGCCGGTTCAGACATGGTGGTGAGCATGATTTTATGTTGGTGCAAATCAAATTGTCACATCATCTTCAAGGTGGTAGCCAGTTCGCGCACTATTTTGACCTGATTTCGAAAAGAGAACTCCACCAAAGACCTTATTTCGATAGGTTATTCCTTGAATAACTTATGTTTGAATGCAGAAAGTCCATTATTTCCGATTCGACCCAAACATTTTTCTGGGCACTTCAAGGTGTTTAGATCAAAATAAGCAAATGTCTGATTTGGAGAGGGTTAGGGTCGGTGTCGAAACGTATTTTTCAAAAAATGAATTTTCGAGATTTTCGGGTCTGTCCACCGTCTAAGCCGATTTTGGTAGTAGGCAATTTTCTAAAAATCTGAAATTTGGGTTTCCGGTTCGATCGGACCAAGTGGGATCGGGGTCAAAATGTGTTTTCAATATTTCTGGTGATCTAGGCGTGTGGGGCATCATTTTCGACTAAATTTTGGACGCTCAATCCAATGAGACAGATCCCGTAACGGTTGGCACCCTTTAGAAGAACACTTCTTCTCGTTACGGGGGTTGTGGATTAAGATGGGGTATCTATCTACCTATTTCAAAAGTGGTTTTTCTAACTTTCTGGTGCCTAGGCGTGTGGAGTATCATTGTCCACTAAATTTTGGACGATGAATCGATTGGAGTGAGTCCCCATGTTCCTTGTCCAAGGAATAACCAACCCCTGTGTAATACTTTGCAGCGTTTTGATTGGTTATTCCCTGGATAATCAACCAATGTTTTCATGCAAAATGTCAATCCCCCGATTCGGCCCAAAACTCTTTTCTGAACGTTTCAAGTGAATTTCTTGGATGCTGAATCCAATGAGACGGGTCCTGGGACGATTGGCGCCCACCGGAAGAGGTTATGGGTCATACTGGGTAGGTATCTATCTACATATCTTGAATGTGGGTTTTTGTGATTTCTGGTACCTAGGCGTGTGGGGTCCCATTTCCCACTTAACTTTGGACGCTGAATCGATTAAAATGATTTTCCTTGCGCCTGGTTCGAGAAATTACCAACCCCTGTGAATGAATTTGCAGCGTTTTTCGTATCAGATTGAGATAAAGAGAGAAAAAAACGGGAATAGGATTCATGGGCTTATTTCAACGTGAAACTCCTCTAATGGAAAATCAAGCCAGTTCTAAATTATGTATCTAAAAAACTTCTTAAAACCTCGCTGTTTTTCAATATTTTTCTCCCAGAAGACTGCATTTCAGAGATGAAAATTGGTGATGGATCCTATAATATTTAACGTTCAATGTTGTTAATACATCCTTTATCATCCAATAAATCATTAAGCCCTATCCTCTTCTTAACATTCCTATCTTTCTATTCATCAGATGCCAACCTAATGTTATGATGGAACAGTGTTTGTGCCATTTAGGTAGGGAGCAATATTTACTTATCCATCAGCCTTCAACAATCCTCATTTGCATGTTTTTTTCTATATAGCTGAATACTGAATGGGCCCAAGTGGAAGTAATCGACCTCATCAATGACGGCTCTGGATTGGGATTTGGTATCATCGGAGGGCGCAGCACTGGCGTTGTTGTTAAGACCATTCTACCTGGCGGTGTTGCTGATAGGGTAATCAAATTTCATTTCTTAACCTGCCTATATGATACTAGGACAAGATGCTGAGAAAGAAAACATACGAACAGAGCGAGAATACGAAGTGGAATCGAACCATTTGGCAATTTTTCTCAGTTTCTGGGACAGGTGCCTATTAATCCACATCAATTTTACACCCTGGTATAATCTTGGACGTCCTGCATAGTTTGACATTATTCCCGCTGACTCCTGCAATGTGTATAGGAATGGTATTTAGTTCTCTAATCATCGCCGCTGGAGAGAGTCCAAGAATTTATTTTCTTGTTGACTGAATTCCAATGTGTACGTGTCCTGTTTCAGGATGGACGGCTACAGAGTGGAGACCACATCCTGCAGATCGGGGATGTAAATTTGAGGGGCATGGGTTCGGAACAAGTGGCCGCTGTTCTCAGACAATCAGGGAGCCACGTTAGACTCGTCGTGGCCAGACCGGTAGAGCCCACGTCCCCTGACTATCAGGCGCTTGGCTCACACGCGCCAATCGTCCCCACGAAAATCCTAGCCGACCCCGAAGAACTCGACCGGCACCTTATCCAAAATGGCTACCCCCAAGTTACCTACAACCCCACCACTCCAAGTCTTGATTTTGACAGCCCTTATATCTTCCATCAGGACACAGATTTGGAGTTGCTTGTAAGTATTTTTCGGATTTATAGGCATCCTGGTGGGCGACAGAAATTATTGATGGTGTGAATTGGTTGTTTTGGTTCATTATTGTTTAAAACAATTATAGTACAAGTTCAACATTTTGCTGACAAAGAAAATTTATTTGTATACAAGTGACCCTTGTGGTAGGTGGTGTATGATAGTACCGAGTTATTAACAATTGCCAGAAGACTATGCATGTGAAAGTGAGCGTGTACATTGCGTTCGACGCTCGCTAATAGTAGCTGTAATGGCATTAACGTTTGGGAGGCTTGCTGTTGATATTATCAAGTCCAACTTCAGTGACATCTTGAGCTTACTTAAGAATCCTTTTTCCTATGAGGGTTGGCCATCCTGCAATGAAGGCTGTCCTCATTACTTTTGAGATCTATGTGAACTAGTCCCGTAATAGTTCCACACCGTTAAACTCCCCCACCTTGCCTGCAAAGACACAAGGCCTTCAGTGGGTCAAACAAGTTTTTGAACTTATTCATACCGTGATGCACTAATTCTAGGATGGATCTGATATTCCTGTGCATATCCCCCCCCCCCTCCTAGGAGACCCCTAAAGCATCAATGCTCTATATTAACACTTGTTCATAGTCATCCAGGGTGCAATTAATATGACCCTACCTAATCAACCACCAAATCTGTGTCCAATTCCACTCTTCATGAGTTTGATATGTTCTTTGATGCCCAAAAATGTTTACTACTTCATTGATGATTGCAGGAACGTGATCCTAGATTAGTACTCGATGTAGTTCCCGTTACTACCGCATTACCCCTACCTCTCCTCACTATGGACATGCTCCCACTTGATACTGAATTGCCTGAAATGGAGAGATTCACTGTGGAGCTAAAGAAGGACGTGCATGGGCCTTGGTATCACCATCGCTGGCTATGTTTGTGAGAAAGGTGAGTGAAATATTTAAGGCCTTGATAGTGGTACACAGTGGTACACTTAATTTCAATAATGCGTGCTCTCTTCTTGCTTGAAGTTTCTCCCCTGTTGCATAATTAACAATATTGAGTGTGATTGGTACTGTTCTTCTTCTCTTCCCAATTGTCTACATTCTTTCATATTTGATACACCTATTTATATTCATAGGCTCTGGGTTTTTATTCTATTCTTTGTTCCTTCATCCTCTCTTTTCTTCTATTTTCAGAGGAGCTCTCTGGGATTTTTGTGAAAAGCATCAGCGCAGGAAGTGCAGCAGATTTGTGCAAGAAGATCCAAGTTAATGACCGCATAGTTGAGGTGATAATGCATGATGTGGCTTCAGAACTGTTTGACAGATACATAAAACTTCTCTTTCGAAAAGAGGATTCCACCAAAGACTTTATTTTAGTTGGTTATTCCTTGAATAATTAACCTGTTTTCATGCAGACAGTCTCTCCAAATCGACCCAAAAACTTATTTCTGGGTGTTTCTCTATATACCCATTTAGAATGTGTGTTTTCAATATTTCTGTTACCTTGGCATGTGGGGTTTCATTTTCCACTAAATTTTGGACGCTGAATCAATTTGAATGAGTCCCCATGCTGATGTTCTGAGGAATAACCAACCCCTGTGAAAAAATTTCCAGCGTTTTGTTAAAAGAAACTGGGCTATGTTAATGTATAATCTAGTTGATGCCAAAGAGAAAAAATAATGATTCGATCAATGCCTTCATTGCTCAGGTTGATGGACAATCACTGCAAGGCTACACCAATCATGACGCAGTCGAGGTCTTGAGATCAACTGGAGGGCTAGTCAAGCTGTCGCTCGAACGGTACTTGCGTGGACCCAAATTTGAGCAACTCCAACAAGCTATTGCCAACAGCGAATTGAAGCCTCCAACACCTTCTTCACCATCTGCAGTTTCACTACCTCGTTATCCTATAAGTGCAGTGAGTTTGTGTGCTTTCCTCTATTAAATTTGGCGTTCACATTTGTATTGTATCAGCCAGCTAGCTAGACTTTACCACCCTAAGTCCACTGCAGATACCCATTCTTGTTAGCGGTATAAGTAGAAGGTATACCTTGAAATATTTTAGAATGCATGTATTCTCATACCGTTACTTCTTACCTAACCAAAAAAAAAAAAAATAAAATAAAATAAAATAAAAACCTTATCGCTACTTGCGAATGTTATCGCTCGCTTGAGGCGTGAAATTTTAAAACTCTCTTTCTAATGTATGATTAATTTCTCTGTTCATCCACACATTCTTTTTGTTCCGTAGGATGGGGAGTCCACAGAAATTGAAGTGGAAGGTGAATCAGTTACCACCGTTGATTCCGCTTACTTGATTGAAGCCAGTAACCATGACGTGGAAGTTGACGATGTTGAACTGCTGATTGACACCGACTATGAAGGAACCCTAAAAGCCACTGTAGAGGCAGCCATCAAAGCCAAATGGTCTAAAATTATGGGTCCAGAAGTTGAGATTGTAGTGAGTTTGAATTAGACCATGTCCAAGATATTTTGAGATGCAACTCTATTTATCAACTGTATTCTGGATCTGCAGAATTATCTTCACGTTGCTGTGAAATGAGATCTCTGAACACTATGATTTTGTACTAAGAAATTGTTGGACCTTTACCTTCCAGGTTGGCCAGTTGAAAAAGTTTGGAGAGGGTGGAGGCTTGGGCATCAGCCTTGAGGGAACTGTCGATGTTGAAGATGGTCAGGAAGTGAGGCCTCATCACTACATCAGATCAATCCTGAATGAGGGTCCAGTTGGCCAGAATGGTAAATTGAGATCAGGAGATGAATTGCTTGAGGTAAGAAATTCATTGAATTTTGCAACCATTTGTTTCTGACTCTCCCTTCTTGATCATCTATTTCCATTTACGAGCTATTGGTAAAATTTAGTACAACTCACCTGTAAACCGGTATAGGTCAATGGGCATCGGCTTCTTGGAATGAATCACATTGAAGTTGTCACCATCTTGAAAGAGCTGCCGTTAGCTGTCAGAATGGTTTGTGCTAGAAGAACTGGTGATGGACTCAAGCTGATTGATACTTCACAAGATCGAGCTGCCTTTGCTGCAAGGGTGAGTAGTGCTCCTGGCGCAATGGGAACTTCAAGTTTGTATTGTCTATGCTACCCATTGGATCCAGTATATTCTTAGGTTGTAAGTACCTTTTTGAATGAAATTTGGCTGACGATCTCTGCACAACATGAAATGTGTACCTAGTACCTCGAACTGCCCTGTACTCAAATCAGAAACAATCTACATTTCATTTCTTCATTTATTTCATTTGCAACTGATTACAGAGTCTGCTCGGAGGTAGCCTCCAAAACCTCCTCCCTGCAATGGAGAGGCTCGTCAAAGCTAAATCTGACGGTTCCCTGGCATCAACCACCACGCCTGCCACAGAGCCAAGCCTGAGCAAACTCAGGTCACGATCACTTGAGCCCATCACTGGCCTCGCGATGTGGAGTTCAGAGCCGCACATCATCGAGCTCGTCAAAGGAGAAAGGGGCCTTGGCTTTTCCATCTTGGATTATCAGGTAAGAACCAGCAAAACAACTTATCACCTCTATTTATAACCTGGAACCGTTTCCCTCATGTGTTTTTGTCAAAGGTACCTATCAAGCTGCTGGTACCAGGTTGCATTTGTGCTAATAGGTACCTACCATTTGCCAATATTTTTGTATAATCTTCTAGTTTTCCTCCCTTCTCCCCTCAAATTAAAGCTCAGGATTATGGCATAACCCACAATTGGCATTTAACTCAGGGCATGATGAAAATTCTTTCAATTTGGTTCCCTAATTATCAAATTTTCTGCACCAAAACTCTGGCCACCTAAACATGTGTCTTTGAGATCACGTTCAACAATCAGATAGTATCTCCTTCAAGGATTGTTGTTGCCAATTATTTTTTAGAACACAAGTTGACTAGGTTTAGTGATATAGTTCACGCCAAATGACACATTTTTAGAGATCAACAAGGTATTATAAAATATTGTGAGGTAGTCTTCTTGCATCAGTTGAGTTGCACATTTTGCATTCCTAAATTCCCAAACCCAGATGATGTAGTTGCAAACTACGAAGAACTCATTCTGCACTGAATAACTCTTAACTATCTTAGATATTTTCTGTACCGCTAAAAAAAGTAATGTCTCTTAAATCTCACATGAATCAGGAGATTTTTATCTATCCCTGTCCTATGACCAAGACTGTGTTAATCCCCCTAGACTGAAGAACGTTTTGTAAACTATGCTGTAGACAAGTTGTGTATTTTACAGGAATAAATAGTGTTAATTTTTTTAGTTCCTTGATTAATAATTACATTCATTAATCACCCAGGTATTCTTGGTTTACTTCGTTCTCAATAAATGGGAAAACAATGAGAGTATAACATAAATATAATAATTTCTTTAATTTTATGTGATTCCAATTCTTTCAAGACAGTGCCTTTTCTAAGTTCAAACAGGAAAGTCTGCTCTTGTCTCTTTCAGGTTTTTTTTTTTAAATAATTTTTTTAAGTTATTAATGGTCTAGTTATATGTATAGAATACGCCCTTCATTTTATAAAAGTCTTACATACCATAGGTTGATGGATTATTCTCTATGATAGTCACCAAGTGTCACAATTATCGCTCTTCATCAATAACCTGTTAATTAGATTGAGAATAAGCATAAAATCCTCATTATTTGCTGTAAATTGTGACAAATGGTATTATGTAGTGCTCAAATCTCACCAATAAAGTTGAAGTTAGTGGTTGAAAATGTGTTGTTGCTCGCTGTTTTTGGCATTAGTGGCTTTTGGTCCTTGAGGCTTGAGTTTTTCTTTGCAAGTAAATTACATTCTCATGAACTCCATGCCTTTTATTGGAGCAGTGTCATTAGTTACCAATATAATTATAACAGAAAATTATTATCCATCACCTACTTATTATGTGGTAGTGTTACATAGTTCCTTTAGTTATGGGGAATGTCACTACTAGTCTTGAGAAATGTATATACTCAACTATTCTTCAAATAATTTCTGTGGAGTTATACCTTGACACGTAGTTGTTTCTTGTTATGTCAAAAATCTCCAAATTATATAGCAAGTCGGGCTTGGTTCATAACTCATGTTATCATATTCCCTTTTTTTTTTTTCTGAGTATTCTCAGTTACTCAAAATGCCTTTAACATCTAACCAAGAACTGTTAACATTGATTTTTTGACTTCATAGTGGGTTGTGGACTGTCAGTCAAATAACATTCATACTGAATTTTTCTACTTTGAAGTTGTTAATTTCAAACTTGTAGATTAATTTTTATTTTGCTCCTCCATGATCGATACACCTAAAATTGATTAAACATTTTTGGATATATCTCTATGGTTAGTTCCCAAAATTTGAACTGGAGTTGGTAGCGTTCTCAAACGGCCAATGGCAAGATTGATCCTCCACTGTGTTGTTCATTATTAAATATGAAAATGGAAATGAACTGATGTTTTTATTGAAAAACATTAGGTACTTGATTTCAAGAAACTATATTTTGAAATACTCAGTCTGTTGGCGACAACTGGAGTGGTATTGCTTGCTCACTCTTTAATTTATCATTATTTTTAGGTCCCATTCCATTTTCCCTTAAATGATCATAAATGCATAATAATTTTAACTAGGCAACAGGCAATTTTGATCTTTTAAGTGGTACAAATGTGTACCCATTTCACTAGGTAATTTGTTTTGAAGAATCAACTTTCTTCAAGTAACTACGGTGTATTTGTACTCTGAACAATTTTTGATCAATTTATAGGAAATGTTAACCTTGTAGTTTGAAGTGATACTTTTGCCAGAACAGAAAAAATCTGAAAGAAATCATCTCATGAATGTTTTCATTCATGAACGCCAATTTTTTAAAAAACTGAACCAATTGCTTCAATATAATAAAACTCGGACTACAAGAAAAAAAGGAAAAGTCCATAGGTAAGTGCGTTTACTACTCAGGCCTTAACTGAACCTGTGGGACCTTGGATACCTTATCCATATTCATTGTCACTACCAGATGATCTTGCCCTGATGGCCCTGGTAGTTATTTTGCACATTGCCCTGAGTCATCATTGTATCAGTATCAGACTCTTTAACATTATAAGCGTTTGCTCATTACACAACTCAAACGTATAAATCATTTCTTATTGACTGCTTGAACCGAGTTTGCCCACCAAGCAGTAAGGCAACTGCTACTCTTACTCATTTTTCGTCTGCTTCCATTCTTTGTTCCATTTTTGTTGGCGTTCTTTGTCTGTGGAATATACGTGTCCCTTAATGTGTTAATTTCCTCCTAACCCCAACCCCTTTACCTATTCAGTTTCACCCTAGTCTGCTGTGATTTTTATTGTGATTTTGAGCAACTCTCTTGAGTCAAACCCCTGGAAAAATGATCATTCCTAACGTGTGTACCCAAGAGATGTTCTTTCAGAAATCTCCCCCTTAACCAAATTTGTGGAAATCTGCATCTAATTCGTCTTATAATGGGGCCACAAAAACGATGTTAACTTCCCCCGCACAAAATTCAATTATATTTGCATGTAGGTTTCAAGCTGCAAGGGTGACATTAGATTCAAGTGGCACCTTTTGTCCAGGTGGTGGTTTGTTTCTGCCTTGTCCTTGCCATATCCAGTGCACTAATTCATAGCCTCACAGGCTATGGGTATTAACAGTTCAACATATCTTCATGGGGTCATGAGAGAGATAATCCATTTCTATTGTGAGTCAACTGATGGTGATTTCAGTTTTCATCATCAAATGCATGTACAGTTAACATTCAATGAATTTCCATCACATTTGAGAGCCAAAAAGCGTATCCAAGTCCAACTGTCAACTCCAGGATTGGTTTGGTTTTTTTTTGTACACACCACCATCATGTTGGGCACTGTGCTCAAAAATTGAACTCAACAAATCAATCAGATTCATGTTTCTAATATACCGCACATGTAATTTGCTAAATTTATCATTCCTTTAGTTTGCTTGTCTTTAATGATTAATAAAGTCTTAATATACCTAGTTGTCTGTAATTGACATTCCCTTCTTTTAGAATCCATTTATTAGGTTAATAATTGCCAGAAAAAGTTTGAAGCTGTGCATTAGTGAGGCTACTGAGGCTTAGTAGTGACTAACATACCTACTTGCAGGATTTGGACATAGTGGGTATTGTCACTCTCTTGATAACTATTATAGGTACCCACTTTGTTCTGTTCAGCATACTGTGCCATAATTACCTTCAGACGCTGATAAATGTTATGAAATATTCATGGTTGAGTGTACTGTGAATCCTGAGTAGATCTATCAGTGTTCCTTTGTGAATTGAAAACAACATTCAGTTCCCACGTTTGAACAAACAAGCATGCCTACATTCTGGACCACGAAAAGGGGAAATTCTCAGTTGATGTATGAGAAGCAGCCCACAATATTATTGATTAATAGTCACAGAAAAAGTAGGGAAATAGATCGTCTAGATTTCGCGGCATTTCAGCTATTCAGCTCTCAGTGATTTGAGAATCGCACTCAAGTATTGGTGCAACACCTGCTAGCCCAACTAGATTGTGCCGAAGGGTGAATTTAAATGCATACCTAAAATCTGATCATATAGGAATTATGGTGTCTGATTCTCTTATAGCAGTCATTGGGAAGGGCATGACCCTCATGTTTGATATGAGCCCCTAGCGCGGTTCCTCTGGTGACGCTAAGCTCAGGAAATGCAACTTTTTTCCAAACAAAAGGTAATTGTGTGAAAATTACACGTAATTTTGCTTTCATTTTGGCTGAAGTTCCAACCATGATTATTTCGGCATGTCCTAAGATCACCATTTGGGTTTTCCGTAAAGTTTGACATTTTTTTAATCTGTAAATAGCATTTTCTTGCATACCATTTAATAAATTTAATATCACCGTACGTCGCTACATGGAATTAATTCTCCTCCAAGCATGAAAGCGCAATTTTTATCAAACTGGATGTATTTTGGAAACTGTTCTGAGACATTAGAAAAACATGTCAGATGCCACCATGTTCAGTGTGTTAGTGCTACATATTTCTGTTATATCTAGTCCTGCGTTTGTCTGCTCAGAGTAGTGTGCTTATCTCAAATATGCAAACATATTGTTGATGAGTGATTAGATTTTTTCTTATTTCAATATTTTCGGATATTAGTATTTATATCTATGCTGCACTGATAAAAAGCTATTGTAACATGCCAATTTCTGTGAAATTTTCATCCCCTCTTTTGGTTGGTTATTCCTTGAATAATCATTCTATGTTTTCATGCAAAATGTCAACCTCTCCGATTCGACATAACATTTTTTCCGGGTGTTTCAAGGTGTCTAGATCAAAATTTGCAAATGCCCGTCGGCTGTCCACGCCGATTTTGGTAGTAGAAAATTTTCTAAAAATCTAAAATTTTGATTAAAGGTTCGTTTCCGGCTCCAGTTGGTCGTCGAAACTTTTCAGCACGATTGGACCAAATTTGGGCGGGGTAGGTGTCAAAATGTTTCGATAAATGGATTTTCGAGATTTTTGGCAATTTAGGCATGTGGGGTATCATTTTTCACTAAATTTTGGACGCTGAATCCAATGAATGGGTCCCGGAACGATTGGCATCCATCAGAAGAGGTTATGGGTCAAAATGGGTATCTATCTACCCATATTGAATATGTGTTTTCGAAATTTCTGATACCTAGGCAAGTGGGGTGTCATTTTCCACTAAATGTTGGATCCTGAATTGACTGGATTGAGTCTCCATGCTCTTGATTCGAGGAATAACCAACCCCTGTGTAAGAATTCGCAGCGTTTTTTAAAGCATACAGAATAAAACAGAATAACCATTTCATTTTAAAGTTGTACTGCATTAGTAAATTGATAAACATATTAATTTGGTACTTACACATGCTAATCTTTTGATAGAGACACCACCATTTTTTCTATAATCTGCTGTCTTTTTTGTAGTTGACACTTAGTTTCTTGGAAAGAAAAGTATTTCATGGAAGAAGATTTTCATTGTTTCAAGCACCTGTTTAATTGCTAATCTGTAGTTCAATCGAATGTAACTTTAGTGCAAGAAATGTAGCCTGTTTAGATTTCACCTTGGGAAAGTGATGGTATTGGGATTCTCGATGCTTCAGTGATTTGATGCCAACTACCATTTTGATTCACTGACTAATTTTAATCTCTAGTCAGTCACTGACTACTTCGGGATCCAGACCTATGCAGCCTCGGACATTACAATGCATGATCGCTTGGATGCCCTGTACTCATGCCTCCGAAAACAAAACACAAATACTGTGACAGAACATGTTATTTGAGACTATGTAGCGTGTTTAAAAATTGATTGTGCTCCAGCTGACTTGGATTTTGCTGAAGTGCCATCCCACGTTTTAAAATGGAGCTGGAGGACGACTATCAACTTTTCATATAGTTCAGAATGATTTCAAGAAGATTGAAGAATTGAAATGACATTAATGTCTTAGAATTTTCTTGCAGTTTGATCTAGCGATTTCATCAATATTGCCTTAGCTTCATAAGCATATGTTGAGTGTATGACCTAAAGTAATTGATTTATTATGGAAAGAAATCTTAGTGTCATTGGTATGCATACGCTGTATTTTCCCCTTAATTTGCTGTGTAATGGGTTGTGTCCCCTCCTCCCAAGTGAGGTGGGTCGAGAGAATCATTTGGGCTGAGCCAGGATTGACGCTACTCCAGCGTGTCCTTCCTTTTTCATGCAACGTGTGCATCCCCCTAATTACGTTGCGTCCAATGCTGTGGCGTCTCTGGTCTTAGTAGCGCTGGTCCTAGCTTGAAATGGCTGGCCTTTTACCTGTACCTCGCAAAAGCTACTACAGTCACTGCTCGCATACTCTGTCTCAAGTTACTTTTCGTCCTTCTCAATCACTTCATTCGTTCCATTTGTTTCCAGGATCCGATGAACCCAAGCGAAACAGTGATTGTGATCAGATCTCTGGTACCTGGTGGTGTAGCCCAAATGGATGGACGGCTCATTCCTGGCGACCGCCTCCTATCTGTCAATTCAGTTGCTCTAGACAACGCATCGTTGGATCAAGCTGTGCAAGCCCTCAAAGGCGCTCCCAAAGGGGTTGTCCGCATTGCAGTCGCGAAGCCGCTCCCAATCCCTGACTCAGTGTCAAACAGTCAGGTGAGTGATCCCCCTCCACGCGCATCCACAACACACCATGGCGAGTATTATAATGATGTTGCTGAAGGCTCAACCATTCTCGTCAAATCAGAAAGCTTTTAATTCTTTACATTCCTTTTTACCATTTTTTGAACACGAATGAAGTTAGTTATCATTATTGAAACTTTCTTGTTAACATTTCTTTCACAACTTTACTCAAATGTATGTGACTATGCAGACTAACTTAGTGGTCCGCAGGGACTAAATATTCCTCCACCAACCTACACACTTCTACACCAACTATACATGTCTTACACCATTTATCTCATTCTTTTGATGGCTCTTCCAATGGATTTATTGATAAAAAAATGAGTAATGAATCATTTTTGCTCAGAAATTTCCTTCATTTCTCACAAATTCCATCGTCCACTTTTCCACTACCTCCACATTCAGTAGGTATGAATTCTTTTTCTGACTGCCTCATTATGGTATTACGAGTTCATGTGTGTTTTCAGTACCCGCATCTACTATTGTTGTCCAATTATTCTGCCATTTTGCCTAAATCAATTGGTAATGCAACGAAGTTGAGTTATGATGTACTTTTATTATTGTACACCCTTGTGCAATTATTGACTATTGGATCATCGTTTGTTACTTGAATTTTCTTTCAAATTTTCGGAAATTTTGACAGCCCAAAGTGGTGTTGCTTATTGGTTGCTTACCTATGACGTGACTGAGCAGATCTTCAAATGATTGGAATCATAATTTTTTATGAGAAGGCCCCATCTGGCTATTATAGGGCTGAGTAAGCACTAGATTATTTTTGGACATCCTGGATTGGTATGAACAAAATTAAAGAACATAGAAAGCTGGTTTATGATTAGGTTGTTAGTTGTATGTCATTAAAATACAGCTGACTGAACTGAAGACCTTGGTGCGCGTTTGGTTCTGTGGGGAGTGAGTTGGGACTCAGTAGGTAGTGTTGAAATTAATTTTAGTATGATCAGGTGATATCTATTAGTGCTCAATGACCGCGGTATACCGTTACATAGTTATGTTTGCATCCATTTAAACTCCAGCCATTCCAACAGTAGAGGTTTTGGTTTCAGACTTGTCTCTTTGAGAAATTAGGACTCCCTTGTTGCAAACAACAAAGTAACCTTAATGGGAATGCATTCATAATTACAACTTCCTCCTGTATATTAGATGATTAAAGATTATATTCATGACTTGACAAATACCTGCAAATTTGCATATATATAACAATTCAGTCATCATCATTACTATTTATAAATATTGCTTCTGTGCCCCTTTTCTTGCTTGTTTTTAAATGAACCAGTTTAGTTTAGACGCTGAACATGATGTGATTGGTTCATCCCGCCTAGTTCAGAGACATTACAGCTCAAACCAAACACGAATTACCATAGAAAAGCTGTCGATTTTGGGTTTCAAAATTCTTTCATGAGAAGATGGTATAGTAAGGTTGCTTCAATCTTAATAAAAAGTCTGCTGGTTACGCATCACTCAGAGCAGTCTCATTTTCCACCTCTTGACAATCATTATTATTTCACGCAAAGTAGTTGGTCGCCTAAAAGTCCTTAAAAAAAAAACGTGTTTGTATTTCTGCTTCTGCCAGTTGTGCTATATTCCGTTCGCTTTTAGTGAAAATTGCCGTTTCCTTGTCCTTTTCTCTGTGTACCTTCCCTCGCCCTTCTGTAAACTCCCTCCTCCTCCTCCACCTCTTACTGTTAACAAATTTCAACGTCAGAACGACAACATCCTGTAGTTTCCTTCAGCTCCTGAAGTCAATTATGAAATATCATCCAAATGAACCACTCTCATAAATAACTGCCTTCTCACCGTCTCGGTCTCCCTTTCTGCATTGATTTTATTTTTCAAGTTTTCTGTTCGCCAGATTTCGACCTCTCAGATGCTAGGTGCTGTTTGCTAGGAACACAGTAGTAAAGGAGTGCTACTTCATCTTTAGAAGATAACCTAGTTGGGAATCATTGCACGATTCTCCAGTATATTTTTCAATGCGAAACAAAGTAAATATTAAGCGGTCTCCATCAAAATGGGTGTTGCATTATCTTTTATGGATTTTCTCTGGTCTGTGGATGAAACTTGGCACTGTTTAAGAACTGAGACATGACAATATCCCTCTTTATGGTCTGGTAACATTTGGAACCTAAAGCATCCTTTAAAGTCTTTTATAAATGTAGTGACAGACAACAATGTATCTATTGCAAAAGGTAGCGCAAACGAAAAATCGCCATGAATTCTTCTTGGAAACATTTTTCCCAAAAATGTATTTATTTCATGTTTAATGAATAGGTCAATGCAGAACTGTCATTGCAGTTCATTTTACATTCTCTTCTCTCCTGACTTCTACCATGAGAGGTGCTAAATTGTCTAGTATGTTTGAAACACTGCCTGAAAAACAACGTTATTTTGCCTACAATGACTCGGCTGGGTCGGCTCATTATTGACTCTCAAGGGAGCATTCAGTCATTCAACATTCATTCAGAAAAGATTGTAACGTTCAAGGAGGAAGTTTCCTCGAAAAATATCCCTAGATATTAATCTTGAATTTAAGATGGATTTAAGGTGCCGAGTTATATCCCGACCGCTTCTTGTTCATTACAAGATTCCTGAAGCTCAACAAGGGGAGATTTTAACCATGTGGTGGATTTGATTCAATCATGACTGACCCTTCTGAATTATCCGGCAATGTCTCTTATTAAAATGTGTATTTTGCTTATGGAAAAAGTTGTCATGTTTTCTAATTATCAACACTAACACAAAAAGTTCAAATTGAGTTTCTTGATTCTCTGCTCTAATTTACAATGGCTCTATAGTCATTGTGTTTGTGTTCTTCTCCTGTATCATTACAAATTAACTGGTAACGCAAATACACGTCATTTATTTATTTATTTTATTGAAACAATGATTGCTCAGGACCAAGAGTGTATTTTTATTATGGAAAGAACATGTTAACGGGACGAATGAACACAAAAAACTTATTTTTTTATTAGATCTAGGTGTCAAAGAGTCGAACTATCTGAATAAAAGTTCACCTTTCATTTGGTCGACTCCTACTTATCACTGTTGAAATTGAAACGTGAAGCCTAAAAATTAAATATACAAATAACAATAGAAATCATTTCCGTAGCTCTGAACGTTATGATTGGCATTAATTGGGACAACTTCTTTGAAAGAAAAAAGTTACCATAATACCTGACGTCATTCTATCTTTCACCCTCACCTTTTTGCTTCTCACAAGCAGAATTCTCAGCACAGTATCCCCCACCCTTCCCACCCCCCACTCACTGAAACACATATCCGTTTCTCACATGTTCTTCGTTCATTTACAATTTTCATCATTACTTGAACACAGGTTTTTTTCAATTTTTCATATAGAGACTTATCTATCTCTTCGTAATATCGTTTATCCTTCGTTTTGATCTGTAGTTGGGATATCACTAACCCAATCTACAGTGATGAACATTTTCTTTGTGATTCATTTTTTGTTTCACTATTGGTAATTAGATAGTAGCTCTACTAATGCTAGCCGGCCCATATTGTAGAGAACCTAAATTTATCCGGTGCATGATCTTTATCCATTATAATTAATGCAATGCGCTATCATCAATAATACATTAAGCTACTAATATACTGTTATCATTTCGTTATTTGCATAGGTATCACTCTACTATGGAAAAGTTTATTTTTTATTTTTGCATCTTGTGTTATTTAGTTTTCTCTAACAATCACAGAAAGTTGTGTTGCAGAGTCAATTCATTGATCATGAAATTTACTACTACAGCAACAACAACCACATAAAAGGAAGAACATTCTAGGCATTTCAGATGTGCTATTTTATAGGTGTTTGATATAATTTAATTTATGTTTATAGAATTTTATTTATTTATAAATTTGAATTTACCTATGCGTTTTTATGTTGTATATGTATGATTCCTTCTCTTGTGTTGATTACTTTTTTTTTTTTTTATTGGTTTATTTTTTAACCTAAAATCTACATAATTTACGAGAAATTGAAAATGCTCAACATAATACGGTTCCTCATTTTCTATTTGTTCACTCTCAACATATATAACAGTAGAATCATCGCTACAAGTTATGCACAGAGTGAGAGTAAAATGCGTAATGGTGTGTTTGTGTATGCGCCGATGTGATATAATGGGATCACTCGACTACTTATGACATTGGCTGTCTATGTTCCTTTTTCTTTATTGTGATTTTTGTCTGAGATGCCTAGGAGATGATGCAATTTCAACAATAATTTTTCTGACGTTCAGTCTTAATTCGGGCCTATAAGAATCATTTTACGCCATTTGGTTGGATTTGTTTTGTTCATACCCATTTGGAACAGGTTCTTGTATAATTCGCTTGGTTCCAATAAATCCAATTAAACCAGTATTTCGTTCTTGTGTTATCCTTATTTTAATCCAATACACGAATAATAGATCAAAGGAATTCTAGTGTTCAGGGAGTATATATATACTTTTTCTTTCAACAGATTTTTCTGGGTTGGTTGGACTGCGATTTTCGGACATTTCCTTATTGACTAATTCACACTGATGATGTTGCTGAATCCTCACTCTGTATGATTGATGGGCGTCATGAACCAATGTAGCACAACCGCATGTAATATAATCTAATGAAGAGGGGGCCGTCATTGTGGGAGATTTTTAACATTGTTGAATGGTTAAATGGGATTCAGTACAGTACATTTCAACTTTTATCGTGGGTTTCTGATAATGATCACCATCACCATTGAAATAACTAAATTCGGCTCAGTTGAGACTAGAATGACACAATTCCCTCTCTAGTTTTTTGGAGGCATGGACTTTTGATTATGAAAAAATAGAATATTGAAAATTACACATGAAGCTGTCGCACTTTCTGTGATTAATACATTTATGAATGGCCCCGGAATGGATTTTCTTGCTTTGAATCAGCATGTTGATACACCAAGCCTTCGCTGTACTATGAGCGTTTTTCTCTTCTTCCATGTTTTGAGTTGACCACACTTGAAAACACACCCCATTGACGTGACTCCCCAAAACCGATCGTTTCACCATCCTTGAGTTTGTTGCATTGTGGCAAAGCTCTTCCGTCTCCACATATTTGAAACAAGCATCTACGCCTTTCTTCTTGATTAGTTTCAAAAATTCCCCACCCACACACTGCGCGCGTGCGCACAGTCTTCACAGGGTCACTGAAAATAAATCTGATGTTGACCTCAAGTATTGGATTACGCGGGATTTTTATTACTGTTCAAATTGTTTCAAAATGTAGTCCGCAAAATTTCGAAGCAACTGTTTAATGAAGTAACTGGAAATAATTAAATTTCTGTGGGTTCTTCGTTTCCCTATGCTGAGTTTGTGAGCTGTTAATGAAGTTTAAACAAAATTCCAAAATTATTGTCAGTACTTTGAATACATTGCGACTTTAATAACAGGGGATTTTACCCAAACGAAAGCTTCCATGTATTACAATGCATTTCTACCTGTCAACCTGATGCCAAATTGCATGTGTGGCGTGGAGCTCTCAAAATGCTCTTCCAGTTTCATCGATTGCTTAATATCTTCGTTTCGCTTTTTTATTTCTTTGCATGAGAACTGGTTCAAACTTGAAGAGGTTGGGATCTGGGAATATCATGATCAGAAGTAGCAGGTTTTGAATTTTTCCGAGTATGATTCTGATATAGGAGGACGCAACGGGCAGAAGTGTTGCAACTGAATTTAACATTTAAAAAAATCGTCCATTTATCTTTGATTTTGTTCTGAATTTATTAAAAAAATTCTGAAAATTACATTGCATAGTACTCCCACTTTAGGGTTAAGGACAAACTCTTCATACCTCTTCTCGTTCAAACTGAATATTTTCCACCTCTCCCCAATCGGGAAATTTTGTTACTTCTTTAGGATGATTTTCCCTATGTGGAACGGGAATGGTGTCATCCAATGTGAAATTCGTCAACGTTTATCATTTAGACTTGCACCAAAAAATAAAAATGAAAATAAAAATAAAAAATTTAAAAAATCAAGTAGAAATAAAGCACAAATAGTATGAGTAATACACGTATTGTATGACAACTCAGGCAGTTAGCTCCGTCGACAATTTTCATAGACATTTCGAAGTCGTGCTCATATGTCATCTTGTCTCTCTGTGTTTACATAATTGGTTATTAACCTGCTAGGTTTTTCAATTCTGAAAAATCGGCCCTAGCAACAAAGTTCCGCAGAGTGAGCCTACTTATATCTAAGAGAATCCAAAGCACTAAACTACTGCTAAAACACTCTTTCTCACATAAACACGTTTAAAGCCGTCACAGTCGAACTTATTTGCGCTGCGCAAGTGTTGAAGAAGGTAAAAATTATTCACGTTGTCTATAAATAAACACTGTCATAACGTTATGACATAACAGGTAAGTACGGCTGAATATTACTCGCTTATTCACGAGGAAATTTCCAAGTGGTTTTTCCCTCAAATAATAGCATATATGTGATTACTCTAGTACACTGAACCTGAGAATAAGCCATGCGAAGGTTAAGGATGCCTCAACCATGGATTATACCATCATACTAGGGACAAAAATGCCGACGACGGTTGCCTAGGAGAGATAACCAATACATACTTGAAGTATACATACTGTAGAGTTAGTATACGTATGACCCAGGTAGGAAGAAAAAATTAAACTTAAAATAAAACAAAGTTTCACACCAAGACCGAAAAATCTTGATCTTTCCCAAACTAGCCTTTGGAATGAAATTTAGGAGTCACGCTCAAATTTTGCTTTCAGGCGTTGTAGGTACAGCGTAAAATCAAATGGAATACAGTATAATGTTCGTGATAAACTTGACTTTATCAGTGCGTGATGCGCATGCACCGGGAAACGTTGAAAGCCAAGAATTTTAGCTTGAAGAATAAGGCAATCTGAAGAAACAAAAAATCACATTTTCTATTCCTTGAGTTGATCGGGACGACCCATAGTACCGCGACAGGTGAGAAGGGTTGTACTGTTGTGTGGCACTCGGTTCGTTACCCATCTGAATCGATTCAACGTCTAAAATGTAGTGATAAACAATACTCCCTAAGCTGGGGTCCCCAAAAAAGTCAAAACCCGTTCTTAGAAGATTTGTTTTTACTTAATGCCTGCTCCTACCTGCGGTAATCGGCTCCTAACTCCTCTAAATCGATTCAGCATTCGAAATTTAGTAGAAATTGATACCTCATATGCCTGGGTTGCGAAAAATTCTTGGAATCCATTTTCACACTTACTCTGCATCCGTCTAGCGTGATTAGGCTGACAAGTCCCGAGGACAAACAAGTTGAAGTAATTGACCAAAATTGCAGAGTTAAAAAAATAAAAAAGTTCCTACTGTCAAAAACGGATGCAGATTGTATGCAAAAATGGGCGGCGTGTGCTGATTTCAAACGTTTTGCTCTACACAACATCAGTAAGAATAGCTGAGTCGGAACTGAAAAGCAGTTATGAAGGTTTTGCATCCTTAGTTTGAGATGTTGAACGCTGGTCCAAGCAACGTATCCACGAGCTCAATGCACACTGATTGGGACCACTGTTGTAGGAGTCTCTTGGCAAATAGGAATCGCCTGTACTCTTCGAAAAGGTAGCGGTAAAAGGTAACGT
>CM033998.1:7626705-7699801 GCA_019603395.1 Cyrtorhinus lividipennis
AAAATTTCGAAACCTCACTTCCTAAATTTCAATTTTCATGCATCGAAACATCATATTTTCTTTAAAATATTTTATGTATATTGATTTTTCATTGAATAAACATATTATATTATAATCGAACATGCTCCATGAAGGAATGGGGCCCTGCAGCTGGGTTCACACTATACGAGTCGTGCATTGTAGACCGTTCTAGAATGGAGAATCTGGACTCGCGCGGATGGAAATCCCAACGTGGAAGAGCAGGACGAGAACCGCCATAATTGATAGCTTGTTGAGACGCGATGGAGCGAACAGATTAAAAAGGTGCCCTGCTCGTTCACACCGCCGGCTCGCTAATACGGGCGTGGTGGGGACACGGAGGCGGGGACCGTTGCACTCCTTATTACAAAGGGAGGGGACATGGGTAGCGAGCGAGGGACACGGATGGGACACGGCGGGGTCGGCGATTTCTAGGAACGACCCGATCAAACCGGGGGAGAATGTGAGAATCCTCCTCCGCGCCTCCGACGAAGCGGGTTACGACCCCGCTCCCATTAACGTTTTACCGGTCTACCCTCCGCCACTAATTATCTCATTCTGATCCTCCCGTACCTTCCCGAGCTCCGTGGGTAATTAATAAAAGGGAAATGGTGTCTAAAGGAGTCGAGTGAAAACTGTTGAAAGAGCCAGGGCAGACCATAATTTCAACATCGGGAAATTCACCTCTCAGAAATATACTATTAAACCTCTGAAATTTACTCTCCCTTAATTGTCAATTCAAAACGTGCTTCGTTATGGAAAATTGCGAAGGTAATAATGATCCCTAAACAATTATTTTTTTTAGAATTTCTCGGATGTGCCCCACACAGAACCTTTTACTCATAGAAGAAGAGAGTGACAGGAAAATTGAATAGCTGATTAGACACTTAAATTAAACAATTGAGTAGAGTAGAGATTTTCTGAGATTCTGACTATTAATCAACTAAATTTCCATAGACAAAGAAAATATTTCCCCCAACGTCACGATTCCAAAAAAAAAAACGGTCCCTGAGAACCAGACTTCAAAAACTTTTACCATCAGTGGTGGGTCGGGATCATGCGAATATAGGAATAGGGCGTGGCGTACCGTACCGTGACCTTCCGTTGAAAAAAATATTGGTGGTCGAAATTCTTTGTAAGCTGAAGGAAAAACTACGGTGTGTTCAGACGGCAACGTGACACGTTCCGTTCTCCTCCGGCAGCCACCGTGAAAACTAAAAATACGTCCCCGCCGATATTTTAGGTAAAATACAGACGTGAAAAATAGTTTCACTTCTAAATATTTTCTGTTTTATCTCATTATGGTACGGTACGGTACTGTAATGAACGGTAAGCAAAATTTCACCGGAAGCTACGAAACACGGAAAGCAACGGGGCCGCCCCGTCACGGATATGTGTGGATCGACCTTAACTTGGTGGTTTCAAAGTTTATACATCAATTGTATGTAATGTATTTATACATGAATTGGTTTCTACTCTGTATATGGTAATACAGTCAACTCAGAGACACAAAAAGATGTCAATTATAGTTTACACGATAGATTGCTTGCGTCGGATGACAGCATCCTTCATTTCCTAATAAGAGGAAAAATGTCTGCTTCAAAACCAAGATATTAGGGTTTATACTGGTCATTAGGTTTGTGTAAATATACGAGAGTTAATTATTGCCAATTATAGGGGCTCTTACCAAACGCATTGGAAAAAGCAATGTAATTCGTTCATAACAGAAAGCAAACATTTCCATTTCAATTTTTAGAAACGTGCGGAAGTGGTTTTAAACTTAGAGCAATACATTTATCTCGGGTTCGCCACATCATTGATTTGGGCGTGGTGGGCCACGATGCGGGTGAGCGCCCAAATCGCTTATCATATTTATCTTATATGCCTCGGAGCAATCTAAACGAAGTTGACGTGCACAATTTCAGATTTGTCGGAGCATTTTACAATCCTTTTATGGTCCAGGTGGCGGACAACGGACAGATTTCGAATATCTATTACATACATGTTACCTATAACGTAGAAGGTGAACAAAATAATTTGTTTTTAAATCTCAATACATAGTTGTCTATGAATATACAACAAAAACGCTGCAAATTCTTCCACAGGGGTCAGCCAATTCTCGGACAAGCAGCATGGAGACGCTCGAAAATCCGTTTTTCAAGAAACACATTTTGACACCCCCCCAATTTGATCCGATCGGGCTGAAAAGTTTTTAGGACCAACTAGACCCTAAAACGGTTCCCTCACCAAAATTTCAGGTTTTAGAAATTTTTTTCTGCTACTAAAGTCGGCGTGGACGGTGGACGGACATTTTCTTACTTTGATCTAGACACCTTGAAACGCCCAGAAAAATTTTTGGGCCGAATCGAAGAGATTGACTTTTTGCATAAAAGCATAGGTTGATTATGAAGGAATAACGAACCAAAACTGATTTTATTGAAAGAGATCAGCGAAAAGTTTTGAACTGGACAATCAATAAGTCTTATTAGATGCGGTGTAACACGAAGAGATGCTATGTACTATAGATCACGATTTCTCTAATTTACACATTTTCGGGCATGTCTCGCTCCCGGGATTTCTCGAAACAAGATGTCTAATTCTTATTACTTATAGTGCTTACGTATTTTGTAGATAACATGACAATGTTTCGATAAAACGTAAAAAATATGGCCATTTTGACCTCGAGGGACGCGGCTCTAATATAAATTCCTTGAAATGAATATCGTGCTCAATGAGAGTATAAGGCTCTAGTGGGTACGTAATCTTCCCAACGGTGATTTCTCGTTTCGTGGGTTCCTCCCGAAGGCAGTGGATGTAAGCGCACTGAAGAGGAACCAACATGTTCTTTAGGATCCTGCACCCTCTACCATGCCATGGCTCTTGAAGAGAAGGTCTGATACAAAGAACAGCTCGGCCCGCCTTTTCCGGAAACTTGGAGATTTTTGCCTCCTCAACGCGGTCCTTTCTTTTTTGCCTTGGCCCCTGTCAAAAGACGGAACCAGACAAAAGAGCACGTCAAGATGGTATCCTGTTTTTTTCTAGATTTACTGCCTTGCCCTCGATATTTCCGGTCGTCGCTCGCTGGATTGAGTTGTGTTCGAGCGTCAATTGGGCTCCCGCGTAACTTCTCCGAGGGGGTGAACAAAACAGGTTAGCCTGTTCTCCATGTAGGCGAACTCACGTGTGGCGAGGGAGCAGAGCTCTGAAAGGGTTCTTCTACCAGAATACTCACCCTCCCCCTATCAACATATTAGTTTATGGCCGGAATTCCCCTATAAAATGCCTTTTTCAGGGTCCTCAACTGGAATCCTGAACATTATTCCACCTTAAACTAAAAATGCTCGAAGTCGAAACTGTGGGGATGAGAATAATCTGAGCAATCGATTCAGGTTCTGTCCTCCCTCCAATAGGGGAGCCCACCCTTCACCTCTATTTTCTGTCCTTAATTTTTTTTTTAATCATGAAAATTCTGAAAAAATTCCAAGAATTCGCCTTGCTCACGCTTATAAACCTAATCACCGGTTTTTTTCGTGTCAATAATAAAGTACAATGTTTGGACTTGAGTGTTCAGAATATCCAATATCGGCTATCTACGAGTATGTAGCCAATACAGCCCTCCATACACAACCCACTGATGGACAAATTTCCCTTTCAGACCATCAGAACGACTAACGCAAAGAAATTGTGGACTTTCTTGGAAGAGAAAAGGTGTGCTATGAACATGATATTGATAACCCTTTGTCATTAATCTGAATTTTCTGCTTTACAAGATCCAAACGTAAAAGGCAATGGGTCTCACAGGTCTGATGGTTACTCAAGTATACAATACGTTGGGAAACTGAGCATTCTAGCGAATCACCACACCCTACAGCGATGGAAATATTATTACGGTCAGAAAAATTTCGGTTTCTCTCTTAATTTAATTTACGGTACAAACAGCTTCAAATGGTTTGTGGTGGGCTTAAGTCCTCACGGCCGTTCATATATTATCACACGAAGGAAAGGAAGAAAAAGACCACTCGTGGGAATTACGTCACCTGGAATTATTGTTGTTTCGATTTCTTTACGTGTAATCCATCTTCTCTCGCCCACGCGTACTTTTTGCTCTAAATGTTATTCTTCAGTTTCGCAAACACATACCCTTCAAGGACCGTATAATATTCCACACACAGCCATTGTTGTCTCTGATGAGATTTATACAGGTTGAAATAGAGGCACAACTCCCCTTTGATCACACAAAATAGCCTAAAGCATATTCCAACATCCCCTTTGTCTCTTTTTTTATTGTTTAGGCCCTCAGTTTTGAGTGGCAGCAGTCAACAAAGTTATTCATTCTTGAGAGAAATATTAACGTGCAAAGTATAATCTATCTAAGGTGTACACCCTCCGAAATTTGATAATGTAATACATAGTATATCATCAGTTTAAGTATAGTATTTTTCACAAAGTACAAATAATTCACACTATTCATTATTGTCACTCAAATGAATAAAAAGACAATTGCCGAGGTGTGAGGAAATACAGCGACCTGCATTAATCGCTTTGTCGGGATGTTTACGAATATAAATGAATATGTATATATGCGAGTTTACTCGCAACGATTATCAACGTGGTGGTTTCCTCAGAACGAGTGATAACGATGGATGAAGGTAGAAATAGAACCTATGAAATGAACAACTGTGTACTACTCGTAACTTATTCTATCGAATTCACTTGAAGTCAACCAGCTGTTGAATTTAGCAAAAGCGATCTTGTAGTGATCCACAATGATTTTGTTTTGGAAAATGTTCAGTGGAAGAGTGCAAACGTGATGATAATTTTGAATTGGAAGGCAATTAGATTGATGAGATATGCAAGCAATTTACGGAATCGCAATTAAAAAAGTGAATCTCCTAGAATTGTTGGAAAACAGCCAATCTATAGGAGTTGAACACAACGCAAATTAGGTACGTTAGTATCAACATAATTTATAAAAGTCGTCCGACACTTCAACAGAAAACCATCGCGGTTGATGAGGTCAAAATTGTGCACGGTAAGTCAATATTTTCTACGTAGCTTCGCTATTATCCCGTGACTCCAACTTATTTCAAATTCAACAATTGGCTAACTGAAACTACAACTTGCGTTCATTAGGTCAGACGTGCTTATTTTGACAAACACGCTAATATTTCATCTCATGAAATACGGCTATCGATCAAACGATAAGAGATACCACTTTAGATTCGACCTACCTAGTTTCTTCCTTCTTTGACTCCACGTAAGTGATTGATAATTTAATTTCTGTATTATTTTTTTTCGCGTGCAGTGATTTTGTCACGAAGGTGGATATTAAAGAGTGTTTTCACAAGAAATGACAGGCTTCCGTTGAGCACATGGGAACTCAACAGTTTTTCTCTGTTGAACAGAGTCTGAATGACCGAGTTTTTAACAGCTAAGCAAGACTAATACTGGAATTTCATGTTACCAATAACATGATATGTGGATGTAAATAATTTGAAATTGTTTAAATAACGCTGCAAATTTTTTCATAGGGGTTGTTATTCCTCGGATCAGGAGCATCGAGACTCATTCCAATCGATTCAGCGTCCATAAATGAGTGGGAAACGATACCCCACACACCTAAATCGTCGAAATATCAAATATGGGGAAAATGGGGAAACGGGTGGGTGTAGCGTGTCTCAGACCCATTCCAATCGATTCAGGTTCCAAAATTTAGTGGAAAATTGTTCCCCACACGCCCAGATCGCTGAAAATCCTTTTTTCAAAATACACTTTTTGACATTTCTGTTCGGTTTCTGTCGATGATATTGTAGCTAATGCAATTGGTTTGCCGTTTTGTATCAATGTGCATCCTAACCCATCTTTATACGCATCTTACTGAACTAACAAAGGCTTATTTTCTTCGTGATATGAAAGGATAGGACTTGAGGTGAGAATATTTTTTAAGGTTATGTACGATTCTAATGATCTCTTCTGACCAGCATCCAACCTGACCAGTCAGGTTGTATCATTCATTGTGAGCATTTGCAAAGAGGCAGTTATAACTGAAAGTTCAGGAATAAACATACCTAGATACTTCACCATTCCTAGAAATTTCATTAATTCTTTTTTGTCGTTATGCATGATCCCTATCTCTTAGTTTTTCATCACAGAAATACCCCCATCCCATCAACCAAGTCAATCATTGTTCAACAGAACCCTTTGAGACAAAACAACAATAAATGAAAATGAATTACACTCCAGAATAATAGAGTGAAAAGGTATCGTTGGGCATTTGATACAATTATACCGTTGATTTGGACACTTTGATAACCGCATAAGATATTTAAAGAAAATTGAACCTGGTGACCTGAATATTTTGAAATAAAAATAAATGAGTTCTGGGAGGAACTACTGGCAATGCCGATACTCCAAGATCTGTATGGGTGAAAGACAGATTGGACAGAAATTGTAAAAGAAATCGGAAGGATATTATAGTTAAAAACAGCAAAAAAGGAGACTATATTGATCAAAACAATGTGAACAAGGATAATAAGGATGAAATAAGAGAGGACTACTATTTAAGGAACAGAGATAACATCAAAAACCAATAATGATTAGGGATTAATGGGGACAACTAGAGAAATAAGTTGGGTTCTGTGGAGAATCGTTTGTTTGTACTCGGAATATCAAGGAGAAGTTTATTTTATATTATATACTATATTATGTACTCTTACTGTATCAGGAATGATTGTCCGATTAAGAATGATTATTATTTGTAAATTGTATTACAACCACGAACGATGTATGTGTATATGATTGTGTAATCACTGTTCACAACCTAGTACAAGTTTGTTACACAAGTTCGCAGTGTTGATGAACACGAAATAGTTACCTATTTATTCTGTCAGAGAGCCGATATTTTCAACCAACACACTAAGAATCATTTTTTGCGAATGCCACGACCGAATAGGGGTTTTGACGAGTCGTTACAACATCGTAGTGAAAGTCCGTGGTTCCAAATCTAATCTAATCCCCCCCCCCCTCATGTAATCCCATGTTCATTCTGAGTACATGGAACCTCGGTACAAAACCTCCGCACGTGGTTTTGTCTCCTCTTTCAACAGTATCGCGAATGAAGTGTTCTTTGAGGTTGATGAGCTTCGTTTTCGAGTTGACTATTGGTTTTGTTCCCCACTCCATGATTGTCTGCTTTTATTTAGATATTCCCTTGCTTGATCTCTATATGGTTTACCAGCGATTTCAAGTAAAGTGCTTCTTTTGCTGCTTCGCTAAGTGCCATATATACGCTTTTTGCGGTTGATTGGACTACAATTCTTTGTTTTCAAGGAATTCCCAGTTTATTGCTGTTTCACCAAACTTGAAGCAATATCCTGTGTAGGATCTTCCGTCAATGCAGCTTCCCCAGTTAGCGTCTGATGATGCGTCGATCTGTTCTTTACCACCATTTTGGAACATTAGTACATAATTTCTTGTTCTTTTCAGGTATCGCAACACTCTTTTTGTCGCTACCAAATGCTCGTTTCTGTAGCATGAATTGAATTGAAATAGTTAGCTGACAGCATGCATGATATCCCCATTGCTGTCCAAGGATCCATCGAGATACGACGATGAAGCCAAGTGCGAGGTATCCTCCCAATATCTCCTAAGCAGGTCTTTGCGGGAAAGGGGCTGGCGTTAGCTGTGTGATGATAGAAAACCTTGCGTCTAAGGTTTTATTAAGCACAATCGAACTAAGAAGAATGAAAACGGGATTTAGCGGTGTAGGTAGAATCACATGATCCATGTGATTCATAATAAGGTTGGATGTGCTTCCATGTATCACCACATTCTTCCCCTCATGAAAGAACAAAGTCTTGAAATTTGTTGGGCATTTTCCGGGGTCTTGTGGATCGGCGAATCTCTTGAACTTTTTCGGAATCCGTGGGTTCAGAGTTCGGTCTTGAAGTTTCAGGAGGTATATCCGAGGTTTCAAGAGTCGGTTCCTGAGTGGTCTCAGTAGATTCAAGAGTCGGTTCCTGAGTGGTCCTAGTAGATTCTAGAGTTGGTTGCGAAAGGTCGTCCCCATCTTCCGCGCGATCTTCCTCTACTCCTGCATCGCCCCTTGGGGCTAGGTGCTTCAAAGGAACAGTGGTCTCGCGACCGTCCCGAAGTCTTACTTTGGCATATTCAGGATTGACCTGAATAAGGTCTACTTCCTCCACTGCCGGGTCATATTTACTTTGTCGGAGGTGTTTTTTCATTAATACTTTTCCAGGAGGTATTAGCCAGGAAGGCAGTGAACTCCCGTTTGGTGACCTGCGTTGATGGGAAACATGCGCTCGTGCGGAGTTTCATTGGTTAGCCGTGCACAATAGAGATCTTATGCAGTGAAGAGCATCTTTTAGCACGATTTCCCAATCAGTGACGTCCAAGTCGGTGTGCTTTGAGTGACAGCAAAATCGTTCGCCAAATTGTACCATTTTCTCTCTCGATTTGGCCATTTCCAGTCGGGTTATATGGGCTTGACATCGACGTGGCCACGCCTTTCGAATGTAAAAATGTTTGAAGCTCTTTCGAAATGAATCCTGCGCCTCTATCCGAATGGACATAGGATGGGACGCCGAATATTTTCGTGATTTTGTAATGATCGGTTTGACATCGCCGGACAGGGTATTCGAATAGTGGGGGAGGCTCAATTTTAGCAGGAGCTAAGTAGCTAATAGTCAATGGTGACTTCGAACCCCCGAGAGAGAAAGTCAATTCAGATGCTGATCTAGGACGTCATGTCCCACAATAACATTTAGCGCACAAACTTGGTAATAGTCTCATCTTCTTGTTACGGTAGTGATGACCTTGCATGCCTATTGTAGCTAATGTGTAATGTGTTATTTTTGTATTCAATGATGTTGCTGCCATTGACACGCTGTCACTAGTTCGGTGGAGTTTAAACTTGTTTTTATGAATTGCGTAAAACCTCTCAGAAATGAAAGAGTCAGAACTTCCTGTGTCGATCAACGCTTGAGTTGACAAGCCATTTACCTGTATCAGGATAGTAGCGTGTTGTAGAGAAGAGGCTGCTTGCGGTTGTCAAAGTTGATGCTGTCAATGTGGGAAACGTAGCGGCCACAGCCTTCGTTTCAGTTGGGATTTCTGTGACTTACATACAGAAGCGTAGTGTCCTTTCTTCCCACAGTTGTCACAAGATGCTTCGAGTGCTGGACATTGACGCCTTGAGCGATGCCTCGCCTGCCCACAGAAAAAACATTTCTTCCTTCTACTCGTTGCTGCTACAGCCACTTCATCCCGAGGATCTTCAGGTTCATTGCTGATTGTGTCTGTTGCATTCAAAACAGAATTAGTCTCCGGTGAGTAGGATGAAGAGTGCTCTACTGCAGCTTCCAGAGCTCTCGCCATGTCTTGAGCCTCAGTTAAACTCAATTGGTTTTTCTCTAAAAGCCTTAAACGAATATTGGCATTGGTTAAGCCACGGATGAATGAGTCTCGGACGTAACTACTGCGATGTTCGTCGGCCGAGACTGCTTTGAATTCACATTCCTTGCTGATTGTGAGTAGTTCATGAACGTACTGGTCAATAGTCTCGTTAGGTTGTTGCCTTCTCGTCGCTAATTTGTGCCTCGAAAATATTGAATTGGTAGGTTTCACGTAAGTGGCCTGCAGAACAGCGATTGCCTCGGAATAGGTCGGGCAATCGGAAATCAATTCATAAACCGACCGAGAAACGCAATTGGTAAGGAAATCTCAGCTTACTGGCCTCTGAAAGTCCTCCGACTGTCCCCTCTCCTAGGGACGTTACGAAATTTTCAAATGTCTTCAACCAGAATTTCCAATCCTTTGCGGCCGCCGGGTCATGTGGATCGACTCCGAAGCGCTCCGGTTTGAGGTAGCGTTCCATGGTTGTTGGAAATCACGATTGTGCTTAATAATTGTGATGATAGAAAACCTTGCGTCTAAGGTTTTATTAAGCACAATCGAACTAAGAAGAATGAAACGGGATTTAGCGGTGTAAGGTAGAATCACATGATCCATGTGATTCATAATAAGGTTGGATGTGCTCCATGTATCACCACAAGCTGTTAAGGGTTTACTTTTGTAAGCAGATGACCATATAAAGGTAATTTTACAACGAAAATAGGTGAACAGTTGGCGGTTAATAGTAAGTATTGGCCTTTGTATACTATGACGCAGACCATTGCTGTCGCGCAAGTAAGTATGGTTTTGAAAGCTGAGCGAGAGGTAAGAGTAACATGACTTTATTTGTCCCGTGACATCATATTATATTAGTTATATAATATTTTATCCCTACTCCCGCAATGTCATTATTCTGTGACAAACTAAAAGCTAAAGACGCTAGTTCAGTTAGGTGGGTCGACCCCATGTCCCTGTGGACGGACCTGTAATAATTGTTATCTTGTGAGTAAAGCAGGCGGAATATTAATGTTGAAAAAACCATCTATTTGGCATTAACTTTACCCAGAATAGAATGACATTTTTTTCTCTTTTTCACTGACGCGAAACACGATATCACTGCCACATTAATATCTTTCAACTCGAGAGGAGACGAGCGGTAAGGAAAAGCGACGTGAAAGACGGTAGAAGACGCGGTTTATCTGCTTTGGGACTCATGAAAGATAGCTCGTGAATCTTCCAAAAGCCTCCACAACGTGTACGTTTTCCCAGCCGTCAGTATTCATAGATGTCATTCGATAGAACGAATACCGACGAACAGGAAAATCATTTTGTCAGGCACTGAAGGGAGAGGTATATTTTTGGATTCAAACTTGTTCACCAAAGTGATATAGAATCGTGAATTACTACTTTCTATTCATATTCTGAGCGCACGAGTCGAATCGCGTGAATATCGAAGGGTAGACGGGGATTTGTCATTCCGATGAGCAATAGTGGGCCGAGGAAATCTGCGTACCTACCTATTATATCCTTTTAATACAATTATTTTCCATTGCATCTGGAAATCGGAAGTTACGGTGACTTTTTTAAGTGTAAAATATTATCTCTAGTAAAACCAAGGAATTAGTATTTATAAATCGAACTCCTCTCACTTCGGATCTAAATCTCCATTCAATCTTAAGACCAAAACTCATGCCGTGCTCTGGTGGAATTCTGCTAGATAAAGCGCATATTCTGATAGAATACATCGGCGGCGATGCACAAGTAGGGAGGGCAGCCTTGTTTCAGAATCTCATACTTTGTATGTAAGTTGTTTAACAGTACGTAAATTCAAACCACAAAATGGCGAACTCTCGGGACGCATTATTTTTGTGACATGTTTGAAAAAGGCGAAATATTTTCCTCAATTCTTTACCTCGAATTGTATTAGTGGTTATTGAAGGAATTACAGATGTCCTGCGTCGCTTCAGGGGCTCCGTGGTCAATGTTAATGGAAAGACGCTAACAATACCCTGCTAGGATCGGATTAACTCCACAATTATTATTCCCTACGCTCGAGCCGGCATAACAGTTTGTTCCTGTGCAGGAGCCGATGAGAACGACCAAGTACTTACAGAGCAAATAGAAGGCGCTAGATTCAAAATAGCGAGCAGAATTATGTAGGATCAATGGTGAGGGGCGATAAGGGCAATATAACACTAGTTTTGACGACCTTTGTGATCCTAAAACGTCCGATTCGCGAGTGAACCTCAAATATAGTGCGATGTGTACACAACCTAAATCCAACAGAGGCTGTGTCCATCGGTCGATTTGATCATCTGCAGTCGACTCACTCGCAAAACCGTTTCGACTCGAGAAAAGTTCCTCTGGCGCGAAAGCTTGGTTGACGTTCCGTTGGAAAAGGGTGAAGTTAACTTTACTCACTACTAGGGAATGGAAGTTAGGTTCGGACTCGGGCTAGTTAACGACTTTCCTTTGGAATTATTTATGAAGGCTGCCTCGAAGGAACCTAAAGCCATCGCCCTGTTTACGGCAATCTGTGCTTTTATTGATGAGTCTCCAGTAGTTCGAGGTTACGGAGGACTTGCATTAGTGAACTAACGTGAGGCGTCCTGGAGCATAAAACCGTCTGCTTCCACGGTACACTACGAAACGCTCCTTTTTCATGTTCCCCAGAGAATGTTGTTCTTTTATCGCATTATAAAGTTTCAGCTTAGGTCCACCTTCCAACAATCCTTGTGTGAAACCATCGAATAACTTTGGACACAAAATACGGTTCACTCTGATCCAGAGAGTTAAAAGTAACTAACTCAATCTTGTACAATGTTGCTTATTACCTACCTGAAAGCGATCGGCTGCTGAATGTCACACAGGATGTGCATCTGACAACTGTGCGACCTAACCTGCCTGCCTTCAACTTTCGAATTTCCCCCGTGAGTAAATTTGTGAACAGAATGAGGATTTACACCTGGCTTACAAAGTTTTGGGTTACTTTCCTGTTAACGCCTACCAGCTGTTGAAACAGCATTGAAGTATATTTGCTTCTTAGTAAAAGTTACAAATGAAAAAAAAAAATTAATGAAATACAAAAAAAAAACACTTAAATACCTAACTACTATTACTAAACAACTAACTAATTCGATATATCGAATTACCTGATTCGATATATTGAATAGGCTTTCAATGCTGTTTCAACAATTGGTAGGCGTTTACAGGAAAATACCAGTTTTGGATTTCCAAGCTGCATCAGCGTACGTTTTTAAAATACAGATAAAAACAAGAACAACGTATTTATTAAGGGGAAATGAGGGAAATTGTGACTCAAATTACTTTTTGAGTCATAACACTGTGTTGGTTTTCAAAACAAAAACGGTAGACTAGTTACCTTTGTGTACGTGTGTGTGTGTGTGTTGACGATGCTTTGTGTTCTTGGAATACATTTTTGATTGTATACAGCGAATCTTTTATAGTTTTAGAAATGCATAATATTAACAGCGAAGAAGCGAGGCAAGAGCACGTGAAATTCCGGCTCGTATCCGGTCCGTAGGGGCTTGAAAAGGTTGGAAGGTCGATAAAATTGCTGTTCCAAGTTGAAAAAAACAACATCATACTATTGTTCATGAATCACAGAAGTGTAGGTGAGTTTTAAATTGCAAAACAAACATTGATGAAACCTATGCATTTGATGCGTTGGTCATTTCAATAGTTCAAGCACCCCCAATAGACAAGATCAGCAGGCTTGATCATGTTGCTAATGCAAGACTCGGTCCCTCTCCCTCGAGTCGACAGAATGTAATTTTTCAAACGAGAGAGGGAATGTGTTAAAACCCCTCGGTTGAAGTGTATGCACCACAATTATTATCACCCACAAATAAAACTAAATCAAACTCAGTTAACTCGCAAGCAATTCTTAACGTGCACCTAAAATTTCAATTGTCAATTGTCAATTGAAGTGTCCTGTCGTCTGGGGTTCTTTGGCGAGGAGAAACGACTTTTGCCCTATCGCGGCAATCACCGAAAAATCAGCAGTATCCATGGTTTATTTAATAATAGCCTTATTTCCTTTCCTATCCTTCCCCACGACCTCCACCCCTCCAAAAAGGGTAAATTTATTAAACGTAATTTTTGCTTGGTGACGGCGGCTGAACTGGCAACTCTCAACTTTGCTCTTTTTGTCCATCGAGTTTCCTTTCATCTTCCCACGCATTTCATTTTCACCCCGCTGATCCTTCACATAATTACTATTACAAAAAACGCACACACAGGTTAATTACATTTTACACATTTTTCGTTAATTCATCTCTCGAGTTTGCTGGGAAAAACCACAATTTTTTGGTTCTCGCTCCTCTCGTGGGATATAAAAATTGATGCTGAAAATTATTAGGAGAAATCTGATTTTTAGCTAGCCTATAAGCGGTGGAAAAGCAATGTTCAATCGATTTACCGAATAAGACCATTTCACTGTTTCAAGCCGACCGGGCACAACCATCCCTTCAACACCTTTCCTTAAGGCACCTGAATTTATAGCTGTACCTCGGGTGTTTTCCTCCCCAAACACTATCTCATGATTAATTGCCGACAGCGCCAAGAGGCTTGACAGGGTAATTTTCTCAACACTTAATCAAAAGATGGTTCATCAATTCACTTTTGCCTCGCAAGGAAACCAATTAATATCTCATGAGGCCGGCAAAAACTGTTCTTCCGCAAATAACCCTTGGGTTTGAGATAAAAACTGCTTTTACTTAGCAACTCGTCCCTCGTTAATCTATTTTTCAAAAATTTCATAAGTTCAGGAAGAAACAATTTAGGGTTTATTAGGTTTTCAATCCTAAATTATCTTTATCGTTCCATCTTGACGGGAATTCCAGAGCTAACAAGTTGCCAGCAAAAATAGTAAAATGAACTGTGATTTTGGACTTTATCAAATCAAATTTGACGAGTTGTCCGATTAATGGGGATGCCGATCTCTCATGATGAGATAATTTGCAGTCGCTAAAACTTATCCGATTGTTAAAAGTAGAAGAACACAGATGGGCGGTGCGATTTAAAAGAGCTGCATTTGTCATTACTTAGAGGCAAAGCGTAATAACCTGATCATACGTGGAACCTGCCAATCAGTGTTGGTTCCTATTGAAAAAGTTTAGCATTCGGAATTTGTTCTGCGGCTGCTAAAGACGATTGAATTTACGAACAATAGATTTCGTTCGTGATACCAGCACATACTTTTCATCCTCACATACGTTTACCCACTTTTCACAGTGTTTCCTCTTATTCGGGTTCTGAAGTTCTCACATGATGGAGTTGTGAAGGAAAGTTTGAGTTGGACTAAGTTGAAACCTTCATTCGAACCTTGAATTTTCGAACGAGAAGCTTTTGGAATAGGTGAAGCATTCTTTTTCTATACAAAGTTTGATGGAACCCCCCCTCCCTTTAGCGTTCTCTCGCCCTAACTCCATTCACAGAATTACCGAATGCAACCCGAGTTACGAGAGAGCTTGAAGCTTGTCTGAGATGATCAAAGGTTCCTGCATTCATCGCACACACTCAGTTTCAGAGTTCTGTTTGTGTTTAGCAAGCTAACTCACACTGCTTGAGTATACCTACTCTTTCCATGTAAAAGTGAATCAGAAGCCAAATTGCTGGAAAACGTGGAATAAAGTTGATACGAACCACTTAGGTGAGCGAGTACAATCTCAAATTGTACGAAGGATCAACAACCTCCGAAGCAGTTGGTATGAGGAGGAGGCTGTTCATACTACGTACGTAAACATCGCACAATGGATGTAGACCTGAATCAGGTTGAACCATAATTTTTCGAGAATCCTTTCTGCGTCACGCTAAGACACTCATGAAGATCAATACCGTCTCCTTTAATATCATTCTTATCGTCATCTCACATTGGGTTTACCTACTTGTGCATGTGAAGTAACTTAAGGCCCATTCACACAGGACGCGTTATAACGCGGCGTTAGGCGTCGCGTTACCGTCGCGTTACGGTTGTCAGGTTGTATGACGGGCATAAGCATCATCCCGTTCACACACACGGCGTTATAACGCGGCGTTACTTTAGTAACGCGACGGTAACGCGGCGTCAGCCTTTCGAGTTGTACAAAAATACAAAATAGCGCGCGTTTACTCGGGCGTTACTCAGACATTTCCCACTTGACATAACAAGATGAGTGAGGAAACAGAGGCGTTAATTTCATCAAGTGCGGAAGTTTGTGTATTTATACGATCATTCACATGAACGATACAAGAATGTGTTGAAAAAGATGGAGGCTTGGAAAAAGATTGCCAGGAATACTGAGCTTACAAGTAAGATAAATATAAATAAGTACGAATATAAATAATATAAATACCGAATACAAATAATATAAATATAAATAATATAAGTAAAAAAATATAAATAAAATAAAATATATATATAATATAAAAATAAATACTTAAAGTATTGTGTTACTCTGTTTTGTTCTATGTGTGTTTCTGTGTACCATGCATCAATGTGGGAGATGTGTGTTATGATGTCCTACTGGCAAAGTAATCAGCAAACTTTTCTCGAACTTGAATCGCAGCATTCGTTGATCTTCGATTGGTGGGAGTTGTTGTAACCAGCGCTTGCGTGGGCTCGGTGGCATCGCGGTCATTGGCAGAATATTCGAGATGAACATCACTCATCATTTTAATGTAGTTGTGTAAGCAGGTAGCTGCTTTCACGATGTAATCAGCAGTTGAGCCTGTTTCTAAGGGTCTCAAAAATACACGCCATTTCAATTTGCCAATATACCAAAAGCATTTTCGACTACACGGCGGGCTAGACTGAGTTGTCCATTGAAAACATTTCTTCTTTGGATCGCCCAGATAACGCCCAATAATAACGCGGTGGAGTTTGAAGTCGCTGTATCGCCGAACGGCGGGGGTAACGCGCGTTACCTGAACGCCGCGTTATAACGCGTCCTGTGTGATTGGGCCTTTAAAATTCGGGTTTGTCTTTTTTCTACGTGCTTTACTCAAGATTTCGATAAATCATTGTGTGATAAATTTAGGCATGGTAAATTGATGATGACGATAACAAGAACGTCGGTTTCCCCAAACGTTGAACTTTCTCGAACATTTCATTATGGTAAACTGTATTAAGAGATTGGTACCACAGTAAAAGGTTTGAAATTCATGAATATTCATGCAACGAAAGTTAGGGTTCTCTCTTGAACCCTGCAAAAGTTACCTCCTCGCTCGCGCATTGGGAAAACAGTGGCACTGTACACTCCTTCAAGGAACCTTACATGTCTTCCGATAGGGGAACTTACATCCATTTCACATAATTCAAGTGAGCTATTTCCACTGGAAAAAAATCCGGCGAAAACATTGTTTTGATTAGATTGTTGAGAAACTGCCGTTTGTCCGATATTCAGGGCTTTGACATCGTATGCCCTGTATAATAAGGATCTCCCGTATTGCAATATCCAAATAAAGTTGATGTCTTCGAGCAACCTACAAATCCGCTACCTTTTCCATTAATTAAATCATACGGTAGGGGTATTGCATTGTGGATTCCATGAAAACCCATCCCTTACATGCCATGCATGAACGAAAAAGAAAATACCGTGGTACGCAAGAGTCCCCTGAGCTCGACCATGACAGAATAATCCCATTTCTCGCGTCATTTTCTCCCGGCAGATTCTGGGAGCCTTTTAAGGGATCTGATTTAGGAACGAATTGATTTCCACCAAGGGTTACCGAAGACATGAATGACCATGTTGACCTTTGATCAAAGCAGTCACGGGATACAGATTTAGAGACATTCTAGTCTAATCCCGTTTCTTCTCCGATTGATGAGGAATTGGGCAACCGCTTTCCGATTGAATGGCACCAGTAAATTACTAGCTTCGGGAAATTTATCTTCCGGGCTCCTTTCTGAGTCCAAGCCTCCAATTAGACACCAAGTTAGGCCATGAGAATAGAAAGGCCTCTATTTGAGGATAATTGACTAAAAAGGGGCTTTAGAGCTAATGACTGCCAGACCCTCGCTTTTCCGTACATTTCCGAAACCGCTAAGCTCCGCGGCCCTGGTTTCGCCCTCGCAGCTCGTAAGTCAAGTTTTGTCTACTCCCTCTGATACGCATGGTAGAATGGGACCCCTAGGACTTCGACGATATAGGGCGCTTTTAAGTATTTAGAGAGGCTTGGAAAGAGAAGCATGCAGAAAACGGCTCCATCTCCTTGAAGAATGCGTCCGTAGCGAACTTTATGGCCTCCAGGACGTATTGTGTGGCTAGCACTCTCTATATTCCCTTGCCAACCTCATTTCCTTGGCCTTCTTCTGTTCGTTTCTTCCTTCTTCCCCTTCAATTATCGGGCCTTTTTCTATCACTATTGTCAGGGTTGGTGGGGAGACATCAGTATTCCGAAATTGTGTATCTGCAATGGTCGTTAAATGTTAAATTGAGGGAATAAATAATGCCTCATTCTTCTGCTGGTTATTCTTCTTCATTCGCATTCTATAGGAAGATGATTGCGATACTTACTCAACAGTTCATCAGTTCGATTGAATTGTAAATTCCGGTCACCAGCCAGTACTCCTCAGTGTCTGTTTGATCGATGCTAATAAATTCATCAATTGATAAAACTCCACGATTTCCTTAAAACGTACTAATTGGAGGCAGAGCCTGTTTAACGTTCAAATCTTACGGCGGAGTATTGTAAACAGAGAGGAATGCTGCCATTAATCTGTGATCGAAAATTGAATTCATTCACTTTGCTTCTATAAAGTGCAGAACGAAGTTCTAGAGGGAAAGTTCAGTTCGAACAATTCATGTCGTTCAATATACTTAGAGCCCACTTGCGAAAACCGTCTCATCCCCCAGTGCTGAATTCCCAAGCAAGAATTTTTCCAGACTATTAAATTAAACATGAGTACATTGCTTTTATGGTATATTGGTAACAACAAGAGCACCCGGGAATACCATGGAAACAATAGTACCAACCAGAAGTAGTTCTACTACATTCATGTTATAGATTGTAAGATATCTCCTCATTTACTGGAGCATGGGATCCGTTCCAGAGTTATAAAAAATAATATAACAATTACATAGCCTCAAATCTAGAAAGAATATAGATTTATAGGCCTGACCCTGATTCTTGAGGCTGTTTTAAGTGAACATTGATTACCTAGTTATCGCCTAAACTGTACATACAAATTGAATTTGGGCGTTCAACACGATCTAAGAAGTAGCGATTTGTTTATTTGATTGTCCTTCCGGAAGTCCGAGTGGATTCAGATAAATTTCCTTTGAAATAGCTTAAAATTTAACAAAGAACGTGGGTATACAATGACTCAGAAACATGCAGAACGTGGAATATATATTATTCTGTATTCAATTCAAATTATTGCGGATTCTCACTGAACGCTTTTCAAACATTCTTTCAACCTTTTGCATTATCCATCAAAACAGCGCAGGCCCACCTATAAATATGCAAGGATAATTTTAAATTGTTGCTCTTGTTGGATAGAAAACAGCATTTTTCATGGTAAGGTAGCCCGAGCCATTCAATCAAGAAATCCATCTTTGAGTGAGATAGGAACAAAAATACATCGCTCTTTTTCCGTACTAAATGGGCATCGGAAATGTTTGCGAATCGTCATGTTTTTCTCTCTCACCCGCACGAGCCTGCTTTTTTCCATTTCTCGGCGTATTATTCTCTCGAGTTTTTTTCTCTTCGTGTCCAACGACTCTCCAAGAATATATCAAACCCGTCAGTAACACCTGTTTTGAAAATGAAATCAAAAGGAGCCTGTGGGAAGCAGGTTCGGGTCGGACCACACCCCCTTCTGATAAAGTCGGAGCTTTTGCAAGGGTTGATGTATGAGTAGAGATGGATTGGGTGCGGGCCAACTGAACACAAAGAACACAGCTTTACTCCATCATACCAACTCAATTATCAACTGTAGCGGCCCCACAGCTTCGCTTGCTCTCTGCTCATCCCCTCTGGTGATACTCATCAGGTGCCTCTTTTTCAATAACTTCATGGAATCATTCGATAATTCCTCACGTTCCAGAGGGGTTTTCTAGGATTTAACCATCTTTTTACAGTTTTGTGAGTGACACCACTTGAGAAAAATACAATCAGGACCCACAAAGCTATGCAGAATCACTGACATTATTTCTGGTCATTTGACTCCTTTTCACTTTAGTAGGTCCTTTGTCTGTCCAAAACCGAACACGGAGGCCCATGTATGGATAGAAAAACATGGCTTTTCGAGCTTATTGTGATCATTAGCATGTGGAGTCCGCGAAAAGTGTCGAAAAAATTTCGGACTCAGTTCCGATTGAGATCTTGGACAGTATGACGCAAACCGAGGCGCAATCTCTGATTGATCTCTGAATTGAAAATATATTCAAAAAATAATAAACCTGAAGCCGAAACTGCTTAGTTACATACGTATTTGGATTTAAGTAAGGAGGTGTTCTTCCGAAAAAATAACCCTCTTCAAAAAGTAAAAGGTATCTGTTTGTGTAATAACATGATGATCTTATTACCAACGCTCCCCTTTCCCCTTATACGAATAATATAAACTATTAATTTAATCAACTAGCTTACAGGGTGCGTACTGTAATGCGTACTCAACATTCGGTGATAGCGAATCAACATTGTTAAGCATACTTCCATTGTTTATCTTCGTCCAAAAGCCCACAGTAATCTCATCCTGGTATATAATGAACTTTCCATGAGTGTGTCCCATAGGCATTAACAAACATTTGTAAAGGGCCGGGATTAATTAAAAACGATTCAATGTTGTCGGAATGGAAGGAGGCTTTCGTAGGTTTTTTTCACGAGCGGCACTGCCAGGTAATGAGCAGACACGATGCGAAAAAATAGCGAACTATTAGGTATGGCTCTCAGTACATGACAGTTTCTAGTCTGTTCAGTTTTCACCCCTAATAAACATTGTCCACGCTTTCACGTCTGCAATCTAATTCAAAAGGCCACAGTTTGAACACATAATTTTGAGCGTGTGTTTCAGGTTTTGATAAATCAATAGAACAAAACCTGACCCGTGGGAATCTTAGTTTGGGAATGTTGAACCTACTGGTGAGTTCAATCCCAAACCATTTCGTCAAATAGACCAAAGGATCCCACCTTCCCACTTTGCCCAGTGCAGTATTGATCACAAATTTTTAATTCAAACAATTTGGCCGAACAGAAGCTCGCAATAAAGAGGAGGCGGGATCTTATTAAACGACTCTTTACGCCCACCCGTTTTCCTTCAAAAGCCTTTGTAAAGAGGTTCAGCCAGTCTTTCGCCTTTCTCCTTTACCTTCGATGAATTATTTATACTGAGATATGGCGGAAAGCTCATCGGTTCGAGAAAAGAAGCTTCAGTTTTGCTCATTCGGTCCACTTGTCAGTTTTTCAATCAATGGCACAGATGGTTTACCTTGGAAAGAAGTAACTGGAAGCCGCCCCCGCTGCCTTGGAGAAGGCAAATTGCACTAATCGTCTTGACCTATCAAACCTTTACAGATATTCTCAATAAATAAATCGAGAAGAAACCTGGAGCCCTATTTAAGAAAAAGAAAACTTTGTACAACCGAAGGAAACCAATACAATTAGATCACGATCCACTCAATACACCACCTTCGGCTGACACCTATTATTGGGATATACGGTTCCTGTTTAGGTTTTTCCTCCTTACGGTAATTTTATCATTCGTTTGCAGCAGATTGATTAACATTTGACAGCAACCTATATTTATCTGATTCTTCTCTCATTTTAACCTCACGACTGGAATTTATGAATGCGCTAAAACCTTTTATTCGCTCCTCGTCGGCCACCACTCGGTTTTGTTTATAACTCTCAATCGAATCAAGTAGGTAGATTGGGTTATTGAAGGGCTCGCGACAAAGAGGTTGCCGGAAACCTCAATAATCCAGTCAGGGCAGTGTGGCGAGGTCTAGATTAGAATAACAATCCTCCTATTGTAGCTGTCTGCAAACCCTAACAGGCCGTAAACATCTCAAACGTTTGCGCATTAGTTGCTCCAGATGTTCCCCACCTCATTCTTCTCATGATCGATATTGATAGAGTCGACTGTCAGAGACAAGGAGAATTCCATGAGAAACAATATAACCGCAGTTGCTCTGGGTGCGAGTTTTGATAGATTCTGACGCGTCGGCAGTTTCCTTTGTACGCCAAGCTTCTCCGCAAAAAAACGTACTTGAGGATGGAATTTTTCATGAGGGTCGCGCGATTATGACAACACACGGGGAGGTTTCCCTAGGGCAGGTTAGGTATAGAAATCAAAAATTTGGTGAATGCTCTCACTCATTCTGACGATCCTTCCAATGATAATTCAAGACTGTTGGGTACGAATGCCTCATAATACTCAAGCTCTGATGACAAAAACGTAAAAAGGGGTTTATCTCAAGTAAAAGCTTGGTCATATTCAATCTTGCATGACCGCCTAGAAACAAAGTATGAGCTAAGACGGACCTGAACACCACACGAATCTTCTAATGTTTGGCAATTCTGCCCTCGAAGTAGGATAGGTTTTCTAATGTATTCTATAGAATCGCATGCACTTTGATTCGTTTTTGAAAACTGTAATCGACATGCAATAAACATAGACAATTGCAGTGCACTGTTACGAACGTAATCAACCCGATTCAAGAAGCGGATGTTTTTACATTTTTGGGGCTTTTTCCCGAACGCGAGGAATTTTGGTGTTTACTAGAAAGTTAGGTTGATATGTATTTTTGATACAGTATTGCCATTATCCGACAGGGGGTACACACCGACCAACACCTAAACTCAAATTAGATCACGTTAGACCCCAATGAATAATTTATTGATGTTCGATTCCCACAATAGCGATCATTTTCAATGTTGAGAGCAGTTTGACCATACACAATTAATCAGTAGAATGCTTGAGTTTATCCATAATAATAACTAATTTTGAGGGATAGCGTCAATATCAAACGTCCAGAACCCCTGGCATTCAGTTATTCATTGTGATCTTATGCAGGAATCACAATGTCCAGATCATAGATCACGTTCAATGTACTTCCTAATAATATTTTACTCGACTATATATTATTTATTATATTATTTCAACAGCGAAGAAGTGACACCATCCGCCAGCTCCTGAGAAACAAGTCAGAATCGGAGCACGAAGTTAAGTTCCAGTTATCGTTTGGCAGTAGATTTAAAGTGGTTTATCTACATATAACAAACTCGAAATAGATCTCGCAAAACAAGAAACCATGTTCCAGCGCGCCTCATAAGGTAGAAGAGATTCCAACCTTACCAATGATATATGAATACATCCTCATTATTCTAGCGGCAGTCCGATTGCGTCATCCCAAAATAACCCAAAACATGTAATACACCACTACTCACGTATACGCTTCAAAATATCATTAGGACCAGCGACAGGGTCTAGTTTAGAACATTCAGGTGCCACAGTGAGCGAAATTTTGAGCATGATACTGTATCAGAGCAGGTAGGTATGCTTTGCCTACTATCGGCTACGATCCAACTTCCTGATGATTACGCGGCAGACCTAATTAATAATAGTCCAATGTGTATTCGTCTCACCATCTGCCTCTACAGAATGCCGTCCGTTAGTCTAGCCCCTACATCATGATGGTGGTATGATTACCACTTCGCAAAATGAATGAACGCATTTCCCTCTACGAATAAACTACGGAATGAATAAAATCCTTTTTTCAACCATCTCGATTCAATCTATTTCGGTGTTATAAATAAAAACATCGGTTACTTGCTCGCAACTAGTAGGTGCAAATCACAGCACTGCGTAGCAGCAACGCCAATGCCGTCAATCGTTAAATGACGTTTGGAAGTGTCGCAATATCAAAACAATTTGATGTTCATAAAACTCCAGGATTTTACTCTCTTTGCAGGCTGAGAAGCGGAATACCGTCCACTTAACTACCCTGAGAGCCTAGCTGGATGGGGATCCCTTTGTATCTTTCACCTTAGCGGAACACACGAGCTTCCACCCAAGACTTTTAACAGACCATTTATTTTAGTTGATCGCTGGCCGTTTGCCTCTCACCAGCTTTCCCGGGAATGTTTACGGCTTCAGGAGCCACCAGCGCTTTACTTTCCACCAAAAGAAGAGGGTCGTAAGGATTTCGGTTGTTCCAGCAGAACACTGCAGCAAGTTCCGACCGTTTCCATCATTTAACCGAGGGCCTTTACCTGCACAAGGCAGTTCTGAAACCTCTAGCAATGAATGGAGCGTAGGGCAAATCTTGGGGAAGAAAGCCTTTTCTTTAGGATTCGCCTATCAACATTTAACACTATATATACGGCTCCGTATGGACTCGCGCCAACCTACGAACTATTATCTCACAAAGGCGAATTCCTTTCAGAGGGACCATTCTCTATTATGACTCTCCGCATTCGCACTACTGTATAGGGTCACAAACGAGTCTTCCATTCGACGAGTCGTATCTTTGCCTGAATATTCACTCCTATAAAGTGTTAACTTTCATTATTCCGACTCAGGACTCAATAACCTGTGTCATGATTATAAGTATGATACAGGAATCAAAGACGGGAGGAATAGGATTGAGACGGGAGGTATAGTAATAAACCCCTTGCAGGGGTACTTCAATGTATTGGAATTTCAGAACACATTTGAATACCTGCATTTAAGCAGGCATTTTGCTGTCTAAGTAATATTGAAAAAGGAAGTCGCATACATGAATTCATGATCCGGCGTAGAGCTACGAAACAGCCTGCCTGTCTGGATAGGTAACGTTTTCAGTTCGATGAACAACCAGATAAACGTAATTCTACAACTTTCACACAGCTTGACAAAAATTCCTTATTACCAATGTATTACATCGTATATATCAATGAGTAACCACAAAAATAGTCAACATGGTTGTACACTGGGACAAATTTTCGGTTTTGTTAGTAAAATCATAGTTTTTGGTGTGAATGAATTCAAATGGATTGGGAAAAGGTCATCCTTGTTGTCATTCATGAAATGCGCGAAAGTATAAAAATTGTAACGAAAAACAACACAAAATTAATTGACCGATTAGAGTAAGGAATGGTGATGTTAGTTATTCAAGACTTGTTAATTTTGGGACGTATCATAAGACTTACATGGACATTCAGGTGCAGGAAGACTTCCAGGTGACACCCGAAATACATTCAGTGTACAGTCTGAAAGGTCGACCGTGTTTTAACATTTGATATGAAACCTAATTTACAGAACTTCAGATCACCTGTACTTTTACAGAGTCGGCTGCAGATGATCCTGTACTGCTGGGAGCAAAGTAGAGTCAAATTCCAACGGAAGAAAATCAAAAATCTCCGCAAAATAAGACCAACGCGACAAATTTACTGCAAAAATTCTGACGACAAAAAGGTCACCCTTCCCATCAAGCCTGTCTCACTCGGGAGGTGGCGGTACGAAGTAAGAGAGTACGTTGTTTATTCAGTGCGAAAGCAACATGGTGAAATTCTAACTTTGTGACATTTGCTGTGTGAGAACCGACCCCGCCATTCATGGGAGGTGAAGGCGGAACCGATCTAAGCATTAAATTGCTCCTGAGGGACTTGAATTTAAGATTAGGCCCAAGAAGACGAGTAACGATTTTGGAAAACGGAAACATGGAACATTCTATGGGAACTTGAAAGCGAATACAGGTCGATTGAGACTAAAACCAAACCCTTGAGTAGCGCTTGTGTCTCTCTGTAGCGACACACCTTCTCATCCTCACCATCCTCGCTTTGCAGATAGGTACACATAAAAGTAATAAAGGAATTGGCGGTGTAGTATGTAAGTTTTATGTTACTTATTCGATTAACATTGAAACAATCCTTTCATCGCGAAGAACTTTCCGCCCGCAGGTAAACCCGGGAAGCTTGCATGATCAGGAAAAGACTTTTAATACAAAACTTGCATCAGGGCTCGAATGCCTTCAGATTAATATTGCCTACAGTGTCAAATTGTGAAGTACGCTCTTTCTCACAGTTAGTGAGAAAGGGCGATAAAGTAAGACAAAACAGCTCAATAGTCGGTGAACGTTTTGGTAAGCCTCTCGATTTCAACAATTTTCTCCGTCGACAATTTGTTCAGTCTTTGCCGACAACCTCACTCTCCATCGAACTGATCGAATTTCAACAGAATTCTATTCACACAATAGGGTCAGTAGACGACAGTCAATCGCGATCGAAACCACATACTGAACTGCATGACGATCTCCCAACTTGAAGCCACATCACCTGATATCGACGTTGTGATAATCTGTTCTCAAAAAGTTCTGATGAGGTACACTCTACCCCCACTAGCCCCTCTTCCCCCTTTTCGCAATCTAGAATCCACCCCTTCGGCGGGTACCCGACCAAATTAGAAATTATAAGGGGGTAACCCCTACTACCGTATCTTATCTAATGTTAGCAGATACGTGGGTTACTATCCAGGGTTACATATTTATTTTTTATCAAATTCATTAGCGTTGAGGGGTAACGAAGGGAGAATCAGATTTTTATTAAATTTTATTGTCAATTCTTCCTCCCTGTTTTGTATTGTTGAAAAAAAAAGTAACTTTGTAAGGGTTCTAATATAAGAGGAATACATAAAGTGTAAAATAATTACTCTAAGTAATTGTAAGGGAACGTTCCTATAAAAATCAAAAAGAGGAAAGAAAAGCGAAGAACTACCTTCATCAACCGAGCAGAATGGCTGAGCAAGATGTTTGTTTCACTGTCCTAATTTCCACCAATTAACTTTTTATGTTCTAATCACTCAAGCGAACTAGGCGCGAAAATAACCGACCCGATCGACCATTTCGCGTGGCCCGGAGGAGTTGGCGCGGCCAAGGTTAAGCGGGAACTGTCGCCCCAACACCGGTTGGGGTAAAAAGCGCGCACGCGTTCCGCAAACTGGTGACCCCACGGATCCCACCCACACTGAAAATTGGTTCATACATTGAGGCAAGTGAGTGGATCCGAAAGTGGTCTAACTTTGGGCGATTAATTCCGGCAGAGTTTTATTTCGAACAGCCCTTTCCGCGCCTTATTGTATTCATTTCAACGGATTTATCGGATCGTTATTGGCAGTAAAAAGACGATTTTGCAATGATTCAACGGCGTTGTTACTAAAGAATCGGTCGTAACTAATAACATGGCAGAACCTTCATCGGTTTCCAGGCGATTCCGAAAACGGTTTCGCAACTATAGGACTGATACACTGGTCGCGTTGCTGGCGGTGTACTGAGACTTCTCAGAATGTGTGTTTCTCACCCCAATGCAAGGAAATGAGCCATAATTATAAGGAGAGCTCACCCCACGGGTTACCCCCCCCCCCCCCACTGCAAACAGTGGGGATACAGTCTTAACAGATTGGAATGATTGTCTCTTCATTCAGCAGGGCTTGGATAGGGAGTAGTAGACTACTCCCCCAAGTACCGACTAGCGGTAGTTCGTGCATTCTATCTTGCACTCCCACTTCAGCAGAGTGGTTCCCGAGTGTTGCCCGAGAGTATTGGTATATCCTACACGGATGTATGCAGCACAGGCCCACCCTCATTGGGTGAAGCCCTCTGGCTAGGGTATGCCTCAACCACGACCCCCGCGAACGGTCCATTATTTCTGACCGTAGTTTCCTACCTCAATTGGGGAGGCTGACCGGTGAGGCTTTGCCGAAGCACTGCCTCTGTGGCCAGGGGCTCCTCCCCACCCGCGGTACCAGTTTAGAAGGATACGGGTTTTTCAGTGCCCTGACGACCCTTACTTCGGGGCCTAACTGGCTAATAGTGACAGAGGCTTTGTACCTGTCACTACCGTTTCATGAAGTACCAGAGGTTTCCCTCTTCTCCCCAAGTGGTCCAGATACCTGTTCCACTCAGAGAGTAGCACCTCATAGGACGCGGTCCCTTAGTATGGCCAGCATTTGTTACACCCTGCCGACCAGAGGGTGGGTCAGTTGTTATGCCCGAACTGACCAGGGGGCGGAGCGCTCCAATTAGCGCTTGTACAGTCCCTGCTGCTGCCATCTACTACATCTTCTTCGACATCGGGAAAATGGGGGAAACACTGGGTCCCAGAGCCATTCCAATCAATTCAGGTTCCAAAATTTAGGGGAAAATGATACCCCACACGCCTAGGTACCAGAAATCTCGAAAACACACATTCGAAATGGGTGGATAGATACCCATTTTGACCCATAACCCCATCCAGAGGGCGAAAATCGTTCCGGAACCCATTTTATTGGATTCAATGTCTAAAACATAGTGGAAAATAATACCCCACACGCCTAGATTGCCAAAAATATCAAAAATCAATTTTTCGAAATACACATTTTTACCCCTACCCCGCCCAAATTTAATCCGATCGGGCTAAAGTTTCGAGGACCAACTTAATCCGGGAACGGACCCCTGACCCAAATTTCCGATTTTTAGAAAATTTTCTACTACCAAAGTCGGCGGAGACGGCGTGCGGCGGACGGACATTTGACTTTTTTGATCTAGACACTTTGAAACGCCCAGAAAAAAATTTTGGTCCGAATCGGAGAGATTGGCTGTTTACATAAAAACATAGGTTGATTATTCAAGGGATAACCAAACAAAAAAATTCCTCTGAGATGTCGAAACAGTTTACCCTGAAACATTACATTCCGGTGCCGGACTGATGTTTATGGAATGAAGAACAGAATCTTCAAGGAATCTACATCTACTTTTCAACTATGCTTAATCAATAGTGTAATGCCCACAAACCTCCAGCTGTCGAGCAGGGACCCCTGAGGAAAATGAGGATTAGTAGATCCTTACTAAGTATCTCTTAAGTAATACTCCCCTCGGGGTATCATCAATTACAACTACCAATGAGACATTGGGAAAAAGAGGATAAATTGCACTTTACCCTCCTCTCATTAAGTCTACACTTCTCCGAAAGTTTTAATTTCAGCCAATCCGGCCCAGGGCGATTTGAGCCTAGCCGGATAAACTTCCGAGCCTTAAACCACGCAATCCGTCTTCACTCATTGTCTTTGCATAATCCTCTTAAAGCTTCAGATAGCTACTGTCAGATATACATGAGGTGTTTAGCTGGTCACATATTCCATCGTAATAGCCTTTCTGTCGAATCTACCTAGTTACAAAGAGAGAAAGCTATACTGTAGAACTGCTACATACGTGCAAAATGATTTTGCTTCCCAGTATTTTTTCCCCAAAAAAGAAAACCACAGGGGTTGGTTATTCCTCGGACCAGGTGCATAGTGACTCATTCCAATCAATTCAGCGTCCAAAGTTTAGTGGGAAATGATACCTTCATGCCATGATGGAGACATACTCCCAGACAACCCCTCATGATTCCTTCACCAAAACATCCGTTAGGTTAGAGTTATTAGGTGGAGATCATTGTTGCTGTGCTATGAACGATACGAGCGCTTGCCTGAGGAGTAGGAATATTGAAATGCACGCTGTAGACGGGTGTATCCCATCTATAATAATGTGCTTCTAAGCGGTTAACGCTCTGGTAACCAACTAGTTATACCCGTATAATACGTGTTACATAGTGGAAATCTCGTTGGACGGAAGTCTTTCATCAGAAGTTCACCCTTGTATGTTACCGATAGTGTTCCGAACCAGATAAATAATGCAAGTATGTACCGGTACAAGAACCACTGCCTATATTTACGACATTTTTTAGTTAAACTGAAAATCGCTACAGTTGTGGACACTGCAAAGAACCATAACGTACCTCCACTTTTGTAACATCTTCACCTAGGCTAAGCTCATGTTGCTCTCTAGGTGGGTATAGAGGAATCAACCCGATAATCAAGAGACATTTTCTCTAAATGGCTCTAAAAACCCCTTAAATACATTTTGGGGATAAATCATTTAAAATAAATCATTTGATTAGATCAATCCCTCTCCAATATTATTGACTCAGAGTCCCATTTTGTGTGAGTCGAAAAACTCGTACTGTACAACAAAATAATAAATATTGTACCCATTTTGAGCTCTACAGACCCGCACTAGGCACCAATCAGTCAGAAACCCGCCTTCATGGATTCAGCGTCCAAAAAGTTAGAGAAAAGTGATACCTCGCATCGGTAGGTAGATACCCATTTTCGCCCACACCCATCTACAGTAGGCACCAATCGATCCGGGTCCCATCTCTACGGATTCAGCACCCAAAATTTAGTGGAAAATAATACCCCACATGCCTGGTTCTCAAGAACCTCGAAATCGTATTTTACAAGACACATTTATACCCATACCCTCCCCTTGTTGGGTCTCATCGGGCTGAACAGTTTAGAGAACCAACTAGAGCTGTAAAGAGGTTCCTGCCCAAAATTTCATATTTTTAGATAATTGTCAACTACCAAAAACGGCGTGAGCGGCGTACGGCGTACGGTTCGATTTCGTTATCTAGTCATCATGTAACATCATTATACTGTCATGCTTGGGGCCAATCATGACTTCTGGCAAGATTACATAGGTTGGAATAATTAATAAAACGTTCAAGAATAACCAACCAAAATTTTTTATCCCACATAGGGAGAATATATAACGTCGGTGACTTCCATAGTTGAGTAATTGAAATAGTTATTAGGGGCTGGGCTGGACTCCAAAATCGCCTAACCTCCCGTATCATACTAGGAATGCGCGCGTGCACCTGATACAACAGTCTCAACAAGACCATATTCATGGCGGTAGCAGCAAACGCTCGCCACTCGAGAGAGCCGGTTGCGGGCTAGTAAAGTAATCATGTGAATTGATCTTTAATTTTTCAGGCCATGAGCTGGAAAAGGGCTCGTCACGACGAAGGTATGATGTGATGAAAGCCTGTTTCAGCTCTCCAAAATTTAGCTGAGAAGAAAGCAACTCAGAAAGAAGAGCGAAAACGATTGCTAGGTAATTAAGTTCTTGATGAAAACCCTTCAACTTGTCATTCTTTTACTTTACACGCCGTTTACCTAAGAGATGAGATTAATTCACAGTCTCCGCCTTCACTGGAACAACGGGACGAGTCTGAGCCCTCTTTTCCTTTATTCATCTTTTTCGTCCTCACCTAAACTCTAACGGGATAGGACACCAATTTAAACTTTTTGAAAGCCACCCGCCTGAAATAAAGAATTTCCTTTGCAATAAACTTTCAAAATGAAATAGCCCATTTCATAACTTGCCCTAACAAAGCCGAGGTCGGTAGAATGGAAGGCTCAGTCTCGTTCACTGGGTTCAACACAATTATTAACACGGTAAGCTTCTCGGTTCTCGTTCGAAATTGAGTTACCCGCTCGTACTAGTAGTCATCGGTGGTGGGGGGAAGACGCTGACATACGAATCAATACGACTAAAAAGTTCTTATGGAAAATTAGTTTGAATTAGAAAAAACTCTTTTCAGGGAATATCGTGCCGCCCTTGTTGGGTGAAGAAACTCTCACTCAACTAATTCTGCCGCGGAAATGATCGAATTCCAAGGTGGGCGTCCAAGTACGGTTTTACACTGAAGAAATATCACAGGACAACGCTGGTGAAAAATTGTGGACGGAAACATTGAATGGAGTGCGATGTACAGGTGATCCTAACAAATCGTCCGTTCAGCGAGTTATTGAGCTTCAAAACAGCACGATTCCGTCTGAGCAAGCATTCATCATACGGCAAGAAATACGGCCTTTATCCACGTAGGGTCCTCTCGATTGTCGCTTCCTCAAAATATGAACGCGTGTCCTTCTGGGGGGATAAAATACCGTTGCCAAACGAGAATACATCTGTTAGGGGACTAAGTACAGAATGGCGGAAATCGTTGCTGCTTGTTTCTGTCCAAAAGGCGCATTTTATTTCACATTATCCTAGCTTTAAAGTATTAGATATTTTTATTCAAATTTTAAGGAGAACATCACTCTTCCAAATCGTCAGAACGTTAGGCGTGCCCTGTTAAATAGAAAGTAGAAACGTCCTGCCATTTCGGCTTGGCAGGGAACTTTCCGTGATATCTATTAAAGTTGCAAAACTAGACTGGGAAGATTTTATAAAGGAACGGGAGAATAATTCAATACATCTGAAAAGAATCCACCCAGGTAATTAATAGTATGGCTTGGAAAATGGCGTAAAACTGCAAGGCATTCATAGTAGGATAATCAAAGTTAGATCATTACTTGAGGTAAATTATGAAGGCGGTTAAAGAACCCAAGGCATAACGTGTTGGCCCTTGAGCGAAGAACAATGCTTGAAGAACAATATAAGGGGTGGCCATCTGTTATATTAATGGGCTCCGGGGAGGCTTTTTCTTTTCACTTAGTTCTCTATTTCCTTTTATGGCCCCCGTTGATCTCCTTCTGTGCATGTGAGCTGTCAAAAACACATTTTCAGTCTTTGGTCTTCTTTCCTCTGACCAGTCATTGAATGAAATGCACTTGATGTACTTCCGGGGTGCCGCCATTGCCAATTGTTCAGAAGGACCGAGGATTTTACGGAGCGTTTTAGTAGCTATAAAAAGGCTGATCTCAACTGAAACCATCTGCTAGTTTACGAACTTGTACCTCGGGACGTTATCAGTGGTTTGGCATTCATGTGTAGGAATGAAGAGGTTTGTACTTAACCTCTACATCTATTACGGTGCATGTGTTCCAGAAAAAAGGTCCAATAAAATAATATTATGCATTGATAGAGCACTACTTAGTTGCATTGCATTATATACGACCGCCCATCAATGATCCTCGACGAATTTCCAAACGTTGGGGGATCATCTGATTGAGCCTAAAAACTTTCGTGGAAACTGATTGATAACTGCATTAACTTCATCTAGTTGTACATGGAAATTCGAAACATTTTCTGCTACCCTGTAGCAGGTCTGTCATGCGGTAGGGTTGGACGAATAGACTACTAGAGCATGGAATCTATTTTAGAAAACGTTTCAAGGAGGAACCAAACTTTAAGAGGAACCATGTGAGCAGAGCTTCCCGCGTATTCTGTTGCCGTTGATTGTCAATATTTTGCAACTTCACCATTCGTTTTGATGGCGCGAGGGCAACGTCCATTCAACCGAGTCACCTCTAACGAATTGAATGGATGGATGGAGTGGAAGGGAGGGAGTAGACACACCCAGTCATTTGCATTTTTAAGGAGACGAATCAGATTCGGAAAGCAAAAATGAACCAATACGTAGCGGTCATAATGTTCAGTCGAGCGCAAAAGGGTGAAAGGAGAGGGACTAACATTTCATTTTCGCTGTGCGGTTCGGGAAAGACGAGAGGATGAGGAAGGGGTAAAGTGAAGGGACGTTATTTGTTAATTTTCCACCTGACAGGCTGATTCATGTGGCTGTGCCAATTGATTCATCGCCCTCGAAACGGTACGAGCGATGGGAATTGGAGCGATTCCAATACTTCCGCCTCAAGCCGTCAATAATTTCCAAAACGATCTATTTTCCTTTTTTTTTTTTTTTTTTTTTGTTGCTCATCAATTTTTTTAACAATTGCCAGCCGTATACATAAATTAGTTTACCATCATTTAAAAAATATGATCTGGCCTCATCTTCATTAATGATCCTACAAACCCCGGGGTTGTAAATCCTTCAAGATCGACCGGAAGCAGTCTGATTCCGTATGTTGTAATGTACGGAGGCCGTGACTTGAAATCGAAGAAACTCTGCTGAGCCATAAAATCTCTATGATGATATTCAACCACAAAATACGTGAAACAACAGATATTACGATTATCATGATCAAAATAGTTTCTCGTTTGCCTTTCCTGTCCTGTTCTCAACCAGATCGTCATGAAAATGAAAGCTTCATCTAAGTACTCACACTGGGTTCAAATAGGAAAGCTGGTAATATTCTGATTCGAGATTAAAATGGAATCTCGTCCCTTTTTTAAACTCTGTATTTTTAGAGAAGTTCAATGTATTCAAATCATATAGTGGCCGAGAATACGAAGGAGCTAATATCCGAACTCGTCAGAAAGCAATGAAAGTAAACTAACGGATTCCATTTACGATTAAATTGTAATTAGTATACCTTACTATTCCCTGAAATGAGAAGAGCCCACTTCCATTTGGGAATCTTCTAATCGGTTTTAAATATTCAGTGTTCACTTCGTGATCGTTCTTATGTCTACCTTACATTAGCTATTGAGTGATAAATATCTCAGTCACCAAGATCCTGTTGAAATTGTACTTAAATAATTCACATGATCCGGGAGAAGTTGAAAAAATGCCACCCCCCCCCCCCCCCCTACACACATTTGGGTCTGTTTTAATGAATCACCAAATTTGTTGAGGAGATCCTCCGTAAGTTGAAATAATACGCACGTAGAATTTCGTACGCTCGCGCTGCCGCTAAATACTCATCCTTACTTAGAACAGCTACCCGAGTGTACTTTGCTGATCCCCTAGACTCCATACATACATCCCTCCATGCAGAAAACAACTTGCAACGTTTCATTTTAAATCTATTTATGTATTCTGTAAGGTTTACATCAGTTTCAGGCCTTTCTTCATCGTGGTAGAAGAATAGATCCCAGGGATCTATAGAAGCCAGGGATCTTTTCTCTGTGTACCAATTTACAAAAGTTACAATAGCCCCCCCCCCCCCGTCCGTCCGTCCGTTTACATGGAAATATTCAAACCCGAAATGGAAAATATACCTTTTTTAGAGCTCTATTTAATCCAAACGTTCTTCGTCTTATTAGGTCCTCCATTCAAACCCTTGAACCAAATTAATAATGCCCGTAATTGTTGGAGATCAACCATTCCATTGAAGATTTATACGGGGATATGGGCCTTGATTGATGTGGAAAGCGATCGCTCAATTGAATAAACAAACTGAATACATTTAGCCTCCTGCATTTTATAACAGAACGCGTCATAACCATCTTCGGAGACACATGACAAATATTTGAAACAACATTTCAATCATAACCAAGGCACCGCATTGTAAATCACTTGTTAAAAATCAAAATAGAATAAAAAATACCAGTGGCATGAAAAAAAAAACATGTTATTACGTCATTCTGTTTCGGAGAATCTGACAACACAAGTCATAACTTACAACACTAGAAATAATTTTGAAACACCTATCAGTTCATGAATAGTACCAATTACTTTTGATCATGGAGAACATTGAAAACTATTTGAATCCTTCCTTACACGGTTTGCTGTTCAAGTTTGTACGTGAGTATATTGAAGGAAACAACAATAATTTTGAACAGTTTGGGACTGCATTTTTTCACAACTTGAAGGGCGCTAAAATCTCTCCCAAACGTTCAAATTCTGCAGCCAAAGATGCAATATCAACGTTGATGTCCGATCCGGCTGCACTTTACAAATTAGTCGAATGCGATCCAGACGTTTTATATTTGAGAGACAAATTGAAATTTTTCGTACTCGCGTGTCTTATGAACAACCCAAAAGACATTATTGAGCAAGGAATAGAGTATTTTGGCACAATTGGAAAAGACGAAAGCGGAGAGAGTCACGACAAAAATGTTTCAGAACTACGTAGAAAAAGTGTCTACGTCAGAGGGTATGACCCAGAAAACGACGATGAAACAGAAAGTAATGCTATTTTCGACAAAACACCAGAGGAAACTGATAGGCTACGAAGCAAAATCAAGCACGCTCTCCTATTCAGAAGTTTGGATACGAATCAGATGAATGAAGTGTTGAGCGTGATGTTCAAACTAAATGTGGAAAAAGGGAGTTGTGTAATTCGTCAAGGTGACGATGGAGATTATTTTTACGTTGTGGACGAAGGGGTATTTGAAGCGTACGTCAAGGAATCTTCGGGAACAGAAAAAAAAGTGTCTACTTATAGAGGAGGCGGCAGTTTTGGGGAATTAGCCTTGCTGTACAATATGCCTAGAGTGGCCACAGTCAAAGCAACGACTGGAGGCTCATTGTGGTGTTTGGACAGGAATAGTTTCAGAAAAATAGTAGTCAGGTCCGCTTTTAAGAAAAGGCAAATGTATGAAAAGTTTATACAAAGCGTCCCAGTACTCAAAGTTTTGAACGATTACGAGAGGCAAAGCTTGGCTGATGCCCTGCAGCCTATGGTGTATGAAGATGGAGAGAGTATCATCAAACAGTCGGAAGAAGGAACCGGTATGTACTTTGTGGAGGATGGAACTGTTATTTTCTCGTACACAAACGCTGACGGAAAGTCGTCCCACTTGACGAAAGTTGGACGTGGAGGCTTTTTTGGCGAGTTGGCTCTGATCATGAACAAACCACGAGCAGTGTCTGCGTATGCTTCAGGCCAAGTCCGCGTAGCATTCATTGATAGGGAATCCTTCGAACGTCTGTTGGGTCCATGCCATGAACTCATGAAGAGGGCGGCTATCGGTTATGAGAACGAACTAAAGAAGCTGAAATGAAATACTTTCGGAAATGGATAATAAACTGAGAAGCACATTCATCATGTGAGACAAATAAGTCGTTTCTTTTCAAAAAAGGAAATTGAAGAGCTTTCCTTTGAAGATGAGTGCATCCACTATCGGTGGGGAGGGGAGGGGGGAGGTTAGATAAAAACCTCTCACGCTCTTAATCAAACTGTTCAAAGTCTTAACTTTACCTGAAAATGACTCATTCATGTCATCGTTTTGCTTTTGGTCTTCAGACTCATCGAGTAATCTAGGTAGAAATCACTGAATTTGGGGTTGACCAGAATGTGTCTAGAAGTCATTTTACATCCTTCTCGATTTTTATTTTATTATACTCTCTCAAAAAAAGAGACGGAGTGTTTGCTTTGTTGCTTAATTAGCTCGGCTTACCTTTCAGCAGCCCTCGATTAGGGTCGGCATAGTCTTAATCTGCATCGTTTTTACCTTGTTTAGACTTCCGAAGATTGAGCAACCAAGACTGACTACGGTTCAATAAACCAAAAGTTCCACCCATTATCCCAAATGGATTGACTCGTTAAGCACAGAAACAATAACTTGTTTGATACACGAAACTAAATCCTCGGACCAGACGCATGGAGACTCATTTCTTCAACATGGGGAAAATGGAAACAGTGGGTGTGGCGGGTCCCGGACCTATTCCAATCGATTGAGGGTCCACAATTTAGTGGAAAATGATACTGCACACGCCTAGGTACAAGAAATCTCGAAAGCACACATTCGAAATGGGTAGACAAGTACCCATCTTGACCCATAGCCTCATCCAGAGGGCACCAATCGTTCCGGGACCAGCCTCATTGGATTCAGCGTCCAAAAGTTAGTGGAAAATCATACCCTACACACCTGGGTAGCAGAAATCTCGAAAAAACATATTCAAACATGGGGAAAATGGGGGAAACAGTGGGTGTGGCGGGTCCCGGACCCATTCCAATCGATCCAGGGTCCAGAATTATACCCCACACGCCTAGATTGCAATAAATCTCAAAAATCCATTTTTCGAAGTTCACATTTTGACCCCTACCCCATCTAAATTTGGTCCGATCGGGTTGAGAAGTTTCGAGGACCAACTAGAGCCATGAACGGACCCCTCACCAAAATTTCATATTTTTTGATTAATTGCTACTACCAAAGTCGGCGTGGACGGCGGACGGACATTTGCTAATTTTGATCTAGACACCTTGAAACGTCCAGAAAAAAATTTTGGGCCGAATCGGAGAGATTGACTTTTTGCATGAAAACATACTTAGGTTGATTATTCAAGGAATAACCAACCAAAAACACTAAATGCAGGGCTAGCGAGTGCGGACACGACTCTCGAAACACTGGCGGCGCGCGCGCTCCGGGGGACATTCCATTAACTGCTTTGTATCATTTATCTCGCGTCCGCATAGTTATTCCTGAATTTCTCGTGACAAACCTGTGATTGTATTGTGACGGAAACCCGGAGTTGAACTTGGCATCCAACGACTGGTTCTTCTTCAATCAAAATAAACATTAGTTTGCGAGTCATTCATATTCACATCTTAGTCGAACTATCTTACCTTCTCTTAAAGTCGAGAGCGGAGGTACGAATGAATTGTTATCAAACTCGAGAGCTTTAATAAATTGTAGGACACTTCATAACAGTAAAACGCAACATGAAAGTCAACAAAAACTACGTCTTTTGTATAAACGGGGGGAAGTCCTCATAAGGGAGAAAACAGTGTTGCCTACATTAGTCTTGAGTCAGTGTTGGTTTCCTACCCACAATGAAATGCATGAGCAGGCTGTAATATTATTTCCGTCATATTGTGATTGTTCAAGACCAAAAATACGCGAGTAGGCTCTACAAGGAACTTTGTTTCCTCACCTGAGGCTCCGCCATGCCATTTGAATCTCCCGCTTGTTCGCTAGGTTAGATTTCGATTCCATGACTTATTGAAAGAAAGAAAGTGAAGTGAAAATCCAAGAGAAAATGTTAACAGCAGTTGTTACCTCGGTCCCTGGAATGTGGAAATTTATCAAGGATTTTTACCCGTACTGGAGTTGGCCCCACTGAGTATAACCTGAAACACGAAAGTTACCTTCCCCTCTCCGACAAAATGTGTACACACGATTCATGTTAATCAATAATCTAAACAATTTTTCTTTACTGTGCGTTTTCGCCGATCTCCTGTATTTTTTACTATCCAGACAGTATTTTTTAGTGGTTGTTCTTGAAAATGGTGAGTATTTGTTGGTACCGTTCTAGTCCGAATGGCAGTTCTTGCACGAGTACCTAGTTCTCTACTTTTGAGGGAGCCCTGGTTCAATCTAATTTTGGAACAACTATTTCGAGGGTTCCTTCTTACTACAGTCATGCTTCCTCGATTTTTAAATTTTTAGAAAACAGGGTGTAGTGACCCCGTCATCGTATCCTACTTAGCGACTGGCACCGCTCATCTGAGAGCTCTATTCGTAGCCTGCAAAAATGGCTTGCCGATTTCTACGAGTTTTTCTGCTAGGAAATCCTGGTTACTCCCCTCTCCCTTAGTTTACTCCTATTTCTTACCTTTATGGACCAAAACTGTCTTGCTTCTACTCTTTTGTGCGCCCTCCAACGGTAAATAAATTATTGAGCGGGGGTTTGGCACTTGCATCTTTGCGTATTTCCACTCATTTGAAATCAGTGAGCTCTAGGAGTATAATTGGATCTATGTTAGGGATTATGAATAGGCTGTAATGTAAGTCTGTATGATTCCAATCTTCCCGTCTAATTATCTACACTACTTTTGTAATTAGAGCTAGGTGTAGGGTCGCCAGATAAATACTTCTTTATGTAGTATAGTACTTCTTTGGGCTAAGTGATACTGCCGAACACAGTGCTTTTGTGTTCCTTAAGTGTAGTCCTTTTTTAAACAAGTAGCGTTTTAGCGTCGGATAGTAGCGACGCCTTCTCACTAACTTTACAAATATCTTTCAAAGAATGATGGTCCCCAGGTTATGTTCATTCAACATTGAATACTCAAGACCTGCTAGAAAAATGTGTCACCCGACACAAACAGAACCCTCTATTAGATGATTCGGTAGTGCCAATTCAACAAGAAAGAAGAATATGTTTGAGAAGCGGACGGCATCTCTGCACAATTATATGATTGAAATAGAATGCCCAGCTCACATAATATCGGTATAAACAACTGTCTTAGAAACGCAACTGTTTTGTTAATAATAATAATTGTAGACCCTGACGTGTAGTGAGGCAACATTTAATTTATTATATAAATGGAGGTTTGTGTTCAGTGATTTTTTGTTAAAATTAGCTTTTGCTCTCCTGATTTGTTTTTGGTTTTCAAATGGGGTTACTTGTCTTAAAATGCAAACGATTATTATTGATCTTCATCATGAGACAGTAATATTTATTGTGGGCCGTGGCAGTGATTTAATCTTATTAAGTAACGCATACTTTATTAAATATATAATTTCTATGCAGTTCTTTCTACGTTGAAACCTTATCTTGCTAAAGGCAGCAACTACTGACTTAATGTTCTCCCCCCAGATCTGTTCACCCTTGCAATGTGCCTATACATAAATAGAGGTTCTCCCGACAAATTGAACCGGAATCGCTGATTTGACTCTTCCTTGTTACAGGCGCTACTCGGCTACCAAGTGGTCATTAGCCTCATTATGGCCAGCGTTATCCAGAAAATTGGAAAACATTACTCTTTTGCCAAATGGATGATATGTAATACTGGGTAAGATTCAGATGTAATTCTGTGTGTCATATTTTGTTCCGAAATTGTTTCTCACTTTTCGTGTTGCTTTATTTTGTTGTAGAATGTTCCCGCAACATAATTCTGAAACATACGTTTTATCATCATCATATTTCATAGGAACCTTTGAAGTGCATTATCAAGTCCCCAACAATCACTACCTGACGAGTCTGCCCCTTGGCTGAACTCTGTGATCTGCAGTCGTCGCAGTACTTATTTGGAAATTGTATGAATATTTAAAAAATCGTAAAAATCGTTTGGTACTGTTGTAAAAAGCTCCTTGTTCAGTAAATACTGATTTGTAGAAATTCTGTGTCATGACGTGGGACTGAATCACTTGCTGATTTTGACAGGTGAGGTTGAGGCCGAGGCATATTTTCTAGAAGGTTTAAATCTATACACTAATAGGTTTAAAGTTGTGTCATTCCACAAAATGATTTATTAATATAGTTTGAAGCAACTGTCGAAAACTCCGAGCCTTCCCCGTAGTCTTCCGTGCAAATCATCTCCATTTTTTCGTTCTTATTGGTTGGTTCTTCCCTGAATAAACAACAATGTTTTTATGCAAAATGTCAATCACTCCGATTCGGCCCAGAATTTTTTTCTGGGCGTTTAAGGGGGCTAGATCAAAAAAGTCGAATGTCCAGCCGCCGTCCACGCCGACTTTTGGTCGAAATCTGACATCAAATTTGAGGAAGAGGAGGGGGGGGGGGGGGCTGAATCCAATGAGACGGGTCCCGGAACGATTGGTACCGATTGGAGTTTAAGGGGCAAAATGGGTATCTACCCGCCCATTTTGAACGCATTTTCGAGATTTTTTGTACCTAGGCGTGTGGGGTATCATTTTGCACTAAATTTTGGACGCTGAATCCAGTAGTACGGGTACCGAAATGAGGTGATGGTCACTGAATTGATTGAAATGAGTGTCCATGGCGCTGAATTAAATTGTGACCTTATAGATCAACACCCTGTTATTTTAATTCTGTAATATTGATGTTTCAGATTAGTTCGATATCTCTACCCAACCGACTCGGAGCTGAGGCAATTGGCTGGGGTTCCTAAAGAAGTAAATAAGAAGAAAAAAGATAAACGACACCACGAAAATGGTCATATATCTTCCTCTCAAGTTTTCCATATTCCGAGAAATCTCGATTTCGAGGTAACAAATCTGAGCTTTTCAAATTTTAATTCTAACTTATACTTTGGCTTTTGAACTTGTGATACGAACTGTTACTGATTATTTCTAAATAAGTAATTATCTTCCCCTCACTGTTCTTATTTTGATCGCAGTTGGAGAGCTCCAAAGTAGGAATCCTAGATGTGATACACCTCCGATTCTTCCAAGATTACCAAATGCTTCTTGACTTCTCGTTGTATTCGCTCATCGTCTACACCTTGACCGAAGTAGGTTGAGCTTTTCTTGACATTTAGAATGCACATTGACTACTTTTTGAAAAAATCTACATTAAGGCCAAAGTTACTATTGGTGTAATTTACTTCATTTTCAATCATTTTGTAGCCATAATTGAATAACGACACTTTCTCTTTCCGTTTCAGATATTCTCCTACTTCATGCCTCTAAAAGACGAGATAAACCTGAGTATGGTATGGTGTTTTCTAGTCGTTCTTTTTTCGACGTATCCTTTTCAACTCATCACACCTGAGTTATGAATTATATCATTTTATGTGTAACCGTTCCCTGGTGCTGAAGTCTTTACCAAGATCATTATAGCCTACAAACAGGCCAAGCCAGGGTGTGGTGCCTGCTAAATCAGTTCACAAGTTTTTAAGTTCGAGTTGACATGCATCGCCACATATGACAAATTCAGATAAGTAGTTATGCCTGTGCGTTGAAGGTTTGGGGGTTTTCGCCGCAAGGAATATGCCCCATGACGACAAATCAATTAAGTGCTTTATCAACTCACATCAGCGAGGGCTTCGTAAAAAAAAACGACTGATTGGTGTTCCCAAATTTTTGTTTACTCCTATCAATTTTTTTTCTTGTTTAATTTTTTTTGCCGAAACGGAAGTTGTGTGGCTAACTGCAAAAAAGATAAGTTTTGATAATGGAATCAGAAGAGAATCATGGTTACGTGATCATTTTCGTTCTATTGTATTTAGAGCATTCATTTCATGGATTTGGTGAAATTAGGCTTTCCCTTTCAAAAGGCATTACATCAATTGACAATTTTTTGAATCATGAATTTAAAATGCTTACTTACTTTTTTTGTACCGGGCACAATAGACCCATGGAGGTCGCAGTACTGCCCCCTGCCCTCATTACAAAGGATTACTTTTTTGTACAGATCTCCTAGAGCGACTGAAATTCAATGTTTAGCGAATAGGAATAAACACCAATTAATTAAATACTTTGTAATCTGTAAACATTCAGTGTTTTGTAATAGCTGCATTGGAAACACAAGACGGTAACAAAAAGTACCAACATTCTTTGGATATAGAATAATACTTGAGGGTTACTTTGAAGTCTTAGCTTGGTGTTATAAACGAATTTGGCAAGATTCGGACATGCCTTATGCTCGATGGCCTGGTGGGAAGAATCCATCTTAACGGTGAGCCAAATCCTTTGTCCATCATCCTCAGTCCTACATCATTCCAACGAGTCCCATTTTCACATGAAACCCCGAAAAGTGGATTAATCGATCATTGATATTATAGGAAAAGGGTACGTCCGCATTTTTAGTGCCATTTAAACTCTCGCCTACAAGAACGCGTTGCTTTTTGAGATTTTCTACGCGTAAATTGCTTTTTTCAGATATTCTACAGCTAGATTCACATCTTCTTCTGTTGTTTCTCTTCCAACCGACAGCCTTAGAGTCCCTCTCGCTTGTTGCTTTGGGATCAGTTTAAGGAGTATGCCAGATGCGGATTTGCAATTCGCCGCCGAATGACACGCCGCCCCCGTGCTGGCTTCGAGTTCCGGGCATCTGAGCAGCGTCTCGCCTCCAGATTGTCCTGGAAAAGACACGCTCAGGGTGTTGGGAAGTTGAGGTCGATTCGGTCCTTCCGGAAAGTTCATGACGCACGCTCCGTTTGGGAACTCCTTCAGAAGTGATGCTTTCAGTAGAGATTTCATCCTCGCAAAGTGCTCGCGGTATTGGGAAATATTCTCTCTCACCAGCCTTGCTGCTTCTCCGAGCCCTGAAAAAATCAAACCTTTTCTTAGATCCCGAAACCATTCTTCCCGAACCTTTCCAGGAAAAGTCTGCTGTTGCCTGTCAGCCGTTGCGTTGTATTTCCTATCTGTTCATTTCATTTGTTCGTTGAATCATTTTGACCGTAACCATGTAATTTCGTCATAATTACGCCATCGCTCTGGAGACCTCTTACTCCTATCACATGCTGGCTTCTATAGGTACTGGATTTTGTGCAAAGTATTCTCCAGATTGTGACCTTTTAAAAGTATACTACAGGTAATTTCTTACAGAAAGTCTTAAGTGGCATCTTTCTTCAGAAATGATAATTTTTTGTTGAACCAAACCCTGAAGAAAATACAACGTAGCATCCTAATACACCCTACATGGTTAAAATTTCAATAGAACGGAGGCATTTGAATAATAATGCCAGCAGCACAAAAAATAACTTATCTCACCTGCTATGCAAACTGTGTTTTCTGTGCCCGACCGCCGTCCTTCCTCTTGGCCGCCTCCTTTTACCAGAGTTTTCACTGGTGATCCCTCCTTAACATACAAGGCGCCAATGCGTGGACCGTAGAACTTGTGACCAACGATTGTTAAATAATCCACTGGCGTATTGATTACGGATACGGGTATCTTACCGAGAGCTTGAGCCGCATCCACATGCAAATGAACTCTGTGGAGGTTTTTTTTCTTTCGAATTAAGTTCTCGCGCTCCAAAGTTCTACTCAATTTTTCCAGGTTAGTTATAGCTCCCGTTTCGTTGTTTGCGATCATTAGCGTTACAAGTATCGTTTCTTCTTTTAATGATTGTGTCACTTCTTCTGGATCTACTGATCCGTCTGAATTCGTTGGAATAAAACTTACGGTAATTTCGTTCGCAGCTGACATGTGTTCAAGCAGCTTTAGAGTCGCATCGTGTTCTATGGAAGTACTTACCACATGTGGTTTTAGTCCCCCCTTGTATTCCTCCACTACGCTTCTGATGGCCACATTGTTCGCTTCTGTTCCACCAGAGACGAAAATTATTTCTGAATCTCGCGCCTCAATCATCTCAGCGACGAGTTTCCTGGATTGTTCAATGAGCTCTTTTGCTTTTTTCCCACGTCCGTAGCTGGAACTCGGATTACCCCAAACATCAGTGGCGGCTAGTATAGCCTGTTTGACACTTGCGGCATACGGGGTAGTAGCGTTGTAATCCATGTAAACAGATCTCCTTTCCTTCCCTTCGGCCATGATGAGATCCTTCCCTCCGAGAACTAGAGATGAGTCCTCTTCAGCTATTTAGGTAGAATAACTTTCACCTGGCCTAGAAAAAAATATATCAGAATAAGCTTCGTATTTACAAGTAAAACACACAAATTTTCTGGTTGTAGCTCGTGTACACCCACATCATTGAATAAATTAATTGCCTCTGGTGCAAATCAGAAAAAATATCATGGGAATGGAATTTGATCACACAGGTTATTGTAAATATAGTCCTTTGTAAAAGGATTTCTAGCGTTTTCCCGATGTTCTTGCTATTGAGATAGACGCCGTTGCAGATTTTAGGTTCACTCATTTTCAAACGTGAAGTGAAGGGAGTGACAGGGCAATTCTTCATGATACATGTTTCAAAAACTTGGAAAACGAAAACCTCTTGCGGAGGTATTACAATAATACCCTTACCAGAAAAATCGACGTTCTAATTTATTCCCATAAAATGCTGAAGTCGGTCGTCGCTCTCTGCTATTTGACACGGCTATCAGACCAACTTTGCCGGTTGTCTCATAACGTATTATGATAACCCAGTGAACCGGAGAAGCAGCCAGTATGTCCCCCTCCTTTGCAGCTGGTCACAGGGAGGAGTTCAAGGACGTTTGTCGCGTTCGATTCCCACTGGGAGGGGGTTGAAGACTAGGTCGGTGCTCGAGCAAGCACAATCAGCGATTCATTAAAAGTTATCTCAAGATGCTATAGTTCTGAAGTAATAATAAATCAATTTAAAACTTCATTCTCGAATGCTCAGGACTCGTTTCTGTGCGGTTCCTGGCGTATCATAGGTCATGTGATATTTCAAATGAGCTGACTTCATCTAAATCCTTTATTAAATCAATATATTTCTCCTTTTCAGTCGTCATCAATATTTCCAGGATTGAAATACTTAGGCGCGAATCTAGTGGGCCAAAAATGTGAAGTTCGACCGATTACAGATAATCTAAACGTGCTGCTTCGTGGAAGACAGAATAATATAGGGTATATTATTATCTCTATAAAAATAGTAATAATGATAATAAATTATAGAAAAAGACAATTTACTTGTAGTCTAACAAAAATACTAAAAACCTATCATTCGGTTGATACTTCAAAACAAAACATGTTGCCATATGACGGATCCTTCCGTCCATTGAGGTGATCCATTGGACCTGTTTGATCCGTCTTCTCAATGTACTATATAGTATGTGACTCAGCTCTACTGCCTTCTCTGCTGACTTCCGAACTATATATTTTAATATATATACGGTATATATTTCCAGGAAGCAGTTTGGGGAATTAAGTACGATCTTACTTGTTGCTTTTTAGAGAATGAATCATATTAATTTTATTTTGAGTAGGAAATAGTTTACACTTTGAGGGTTGAACAGAACTATGTAACCCTCCCCAATGTGCTTTATACGAGTGTGTAGATTCTATGGTTTACCATGAACAATATTACATTAGGAAGGATAAATAAAATATGTAATTTATAATTGTATAACATTTCTCTTAGGAAATTGTTTCATTGTACGGTTCATTATGTACTTGATCTCTAATTTTCCCTGACTTGTGTTTATCCTTAATAATAATCATAGAAAAATTCTGCTGACTCTGACGGTTCAGTATTTTACCGGCGAAGAATCCATAGGAGAGCGTTCCACCGTGATAGTTACCTTCTTCGCTTATCTGCTACTTGCCATGGTCATTCTTCTAGTCAACGAAGACAACTTGGAGACGGGCCTGGATTCGGCCTATAAAAGCTTCAATGAGAGTGCCAACTCGTTTTTGGAACGTCATGGCCTCAATTCGGAGTAAGTATCTTTGATTTTGACTTCCTTTTTTTTCTATGTGAAGGCTTCTCATAGAAACTTTTGCGACCACTAGGAACAAAGTAGACTAGATGAAGGTAAGTATTTTTTTCATTTCACGTTATCGCAATCTGCAGACTTGAACGAATTGTTCATTGAATGCAAAGTTCAGCTTTTTGTATTTATATTTGATTTCACCCGACTATCGTCAAAGGCTCCTTAAGGGTTCCTCGATTTTTAAAGACAAAAAATTTGCTTTCTCACCAATACCAAATCTTCCCATACTTAGTCGAACAGTCTATACTAATTTTGGCACCTTATTCTTGTATCTATGTTGTTATTTCAATTCAACTTGATCTGAAATTTTGCAATCTTGTGTTGTTTTCCAATTGTTTGGCACCATTGGTGGAACTTCTATTACACGCATGCTCTGATGCCATTCTAGCCATTCATAATAAAATTGTTCGTCTAATTTCATGCAAAGAGCGATCCCCTATGAAAAGGAGGAACGTATTCCACCAGTGTACGTAGTTCAGCTGCATCTTTAATTTCTATACACGTTCATTTAGTAACATATATATAATTTTTTACGATGCATTTTATGGAATTCTTTTGTAAGAAGATCTTGTTTCAGGGGTCCGGCTTCGAAATTGATTCTCAAGTTCTCCATCGCTCTGTGGTGTGCTTTGATCGGGGCGTTGTTCACATTTCCTGGTCTCCGTGTTGCCCGAATGCATTGGGATTGTTTGAGGTGAGTCGATCTGAAGAATCAGTTCTATTGTTGATCTGAGTTCAGGAAACTACTTGATGTCTCACTTCGTAAAACGGTCGGATTTTCTCAAGCGAATTTTCATAGCAACTCTTATAGCTTACTTGGCTCTTTTGGAATTTCTGGTGACCTCAAAATGGGTCAAAAACGATTGGAATCGTTGGCCATTTTATGGTACAAAAGAATGCGGCGATGATACCGAATCGATCTTGACCGAAATTTTGGAATGAATATATAAATTATTATAAGGGAAAATCATTTGAAGGCCTCATGAGAGGTCAAGTCGTTTGACAATCTTCCGATTTCCATCTCACTTTTTTTCAATTGAATTTTTCTTTAATTGACTTTTTCATTAATTCAACTTGACGGTTCCATGTTTTTGGTACCTTAGTTGGTTTATTTTGGTTGGAGGAACGCTTACCTACTCGTTTTCAATTTTGGTGTCGCTCAAAAATCCAGATTTAGTCAACTTGAAGATAGTCAGTTACGTTCTCGAAAAGCAAAATCATTCTTCGGAATCGAAGTTTTCACATTTTCTCAAGCAACATTCTCGAACCCCCTCGATTTTTGGTAACAATTGTTAAAAGCTTATGTTTGAAAGATTTTAAAACGACACTTGACACTACTGTGACAAAACCTAGGAGCTCAAATAAATTGTAAAGAAATACAAAGCCAAACTCCGGCAATAAAACGACATAGGGCAGCCTCGAACAACCGATTCGTTTTTGTGGGTCAAGCGCCTTTGCTTCGTCAACAGACCCAGTTCCCAACTCGTCTATCCGTTGTATTCGTCCGCACTAGTCCGCAATTTTCACAATAAAAAAATTCTTCCATCATCTGACCACAATCTCATTGCGTATTCTGATCGAACTACGCGGAATGGTCCTAATTCATCAATTTGTGCTTCGCTCAATAAACAAAATTCCGTTGAGCTTCATTGCCTAATTGAATATGCTAAATCATTGTGCGTATCCGAACTGGTGGACATTGATTCGAATTCAATTATATCGAAATTTCAATGTCTTCACTCAAAACGCGTGAAATCGGACACTGCAAAAAAAAATCAATATTGGGAAATTTCTTTGTCCGTCGTAAATAACGTGGTCGATTTCTGACCTTATTCTCGAACAGCTGCTTAGAATATCAGATGATTTCGATAGAACATTTAGATTAATTGACCGCTAAATAACGAGAATTATCACTATCTTGTAGAACCATTTAACCATTAAATTCCTCCCTTTATCCTCCCAATTTATCCCCTTAGCTTTCCAAGTCTTTCTAATCCTCACCCAATCCTTCTAATTTCTCGAATTCTTCCTTCTAACCGTCTTATTCTTCTCTTTAAGCATTCAATTCCTCTGTTTAGTGTTCCGATTCCTCCTTTTAACCTTCTAATTCCTCTCTTTAGTCATTAATTCCTCCCTTAGTTTCCCAAAGGGTCTCTCTTTGTAGAAATATAATTTTTGATGGGAAGCCAAAGTTGATATAGGCTCAAAGTTGCTGTCGACCTTATTATCAGGTTGCGAGCCGTTGAAACAATTCGATTTAATTGGTGTTATTATTTTAAGGGCGTACAGCGACAAAAGAGCGCTGGGCTTATTCTTGAACCTGAACTTCGCTGCTCCATTCTTCTTGGTGCTGCTCTGGCTCCGTCCGGTCACCAAACATTATTTGACAGTGAGGATATTCAGCGGGATGCAATCGCCCATGTAAGTGAGTGTGCTGAATTAAACTTTTTTTTAATACAAAAAATACAAATAGGCTTTTACTTGAAGCAAACAAAATATTTGTTAATCCGGGAGCAGTTCGAAACCGAAAAACAACTTATCGTTTCACTTTGGTTTTGTTACCTGGACCCATATAATATCATGTCACGTTTCGTTCAAACAAAACGTTTTTGGTTTTTTTACAAATCTTCAGAATGACCGAAAACGCCTTCGACACCCTTCGAATCGTACTAATCGTTGTCGTGGTCGTCCTTAGAATAGTATTGATGCCTCTTTACCTACAATCCTACCTAAATATTGCCGAGCGGAGGTTGCAAGAGCAGAAAAAAGAAGCAGGACGAATCACAAATAAAGATCTACAGAAGAAAGTGAGTATTTTTTTCTGCACAGATATAAACATCGACGAGTTATGATTCAGTTTGCCAACTACATGAATTTCACGTGATTTTGATCCTTTGTAGATTGCTGCGGTATTTTACTACATGTGCGTCGTAGCTCTCCAATACATTGCTCCGATTTTGCTGTGTTTATATTTTGGGCTGATGTACAAAACGTTGGGTGAGAATTTTACGTGCCTACGGGGCTGCCTCTTAGGCCTCCTTAGGATAGTAAGTTTGTGGAGATGGCCATAAAAAAAGTACGGTAAATTTTCAGGTGAATACAGTTGGAACAATCTATTTGACACTTCGGGAATAGTCGAAGAGGAGTGCCCAGTGGATGCCAAACCTCCAGCACCTCTAGGAGAGGAAGACTCTGTGTTGAGGTCTGCTCAGGAAATCACACTAGCGATTGGTTCACTCAAACAGGTGAGACTCCGCAATAAATACTGATTTTCGGGAAGTACTTGCCTCTATTTTATACCTATTGTTCTAGAGAATGGTATAAGTAATTAAAAGGTCTTATTTATAATCGACATACTCAGAGAATACCGGGCTTTTCGAACTGTTTCGTAAGCCTTTCTTGGCTCAAGTATTCTTGTTGTTTGTTTCTTGGCCGAGTCCTATTCTTCTTCATGTCTCGACAACGTCAAGTAACCAAAAGCAAGTACAGTAATCCAATTTCGTTCAGACTCAACGAGCGCATGCCCTTTTGATTGGTCTACTAATTCCTTTATTTAGTCCAGGTGTAAAAAGACCGTATTTTTAGGGACTTGAGTTTTTTTTTAAGTGGATCTTAAAAGATACTTATTTATTCGAAATACCCGTCCCCCATTTGTTCCCGCTTCCTGTGTGTGACTATCGGTTTGGTGTCCGTCTGAGTCAATTGAGTATGAAACGCTTCCTCAAACGCTTGGTTTCCCATGAATCTCAAATTTCACTCATATCTTGTCTCCGTTTGAGGGGATCGGGCTGAAAATGTGTTAGGAACTGTCATGTTTTTAGCAACATTTTTTTGGGTGGACGGATAACGGATATTATGAATTATAAATCTTCACTCCTCTAAACGTGAAATGTGGACAGTTTTGGTAGAAGACATTTTTTCAGTCGAGACGTTTGTATAGGCGTATTATCCCGGTTAATAACTAAAATAATAACTAAAGTTAATAACCCAAGAATCGAGATTCTCACTGATTACTGATTGTGTAAAGCTAACTCTCACACTCACCTGATTGCTCCTGAAATCATAACTGCTGATAATAATAATCATTCTTATAATCGAAATGCGCTCATGTTTACGAATTGCTGATGCTTTCCTGGCATCATTGGACAAGTGGATATCCACTGATTCTCAAGCAATAAATACGTTTTTTTAATCTTGTAAAAGCCCTCTTATAAATGAAGATTATACTTATATACAATGAGTATACCTGATTTACTGAATAATAGGTTTGCCAGATCAGCGACTAAGGCCTGAGAAAGAAACCGTGGAGAGTCCGCCAATCTGTGTTAAACCCACATTTTCATCGTCCTTGCTGTAGATACAGAAACACCATCAGTCCAGGAACATTCGTAGTCTGGTCTATTGATTCCTTTTCATATACTGGATACGGAGAGTTGTGGGTCGCGTTCATGTATCTTGGATGCAATGGTGACGGTTGCTCGTTTGGGGTAGGTCATTCATTACTGTTGTATCTATTCAACAATAGGATCCTTGGTTAGTGTGCTTTAAAGCTATCTATGTAAGCGTTTTTTGCTTATTCCAATCTTTTTTTTTTTTTTTTTTTCAATGCCATTTTTTAGTCAAGTAGTCTTAGTTATTAGAAAGTTTCTCGATGTATTTGTAAACAACTGAAAAATCTTTCTCCGCATATTCGCTCTGAGTTAGTGTTTCATAGATTGATAAAGTTTTATCTCCCAACACGAATGGGGTTTGTGCACTAAGCGCGGCTCTTTTCGCTATATTCAGGTCCTTGGTTATCATTTTGACGGTAAAACCCGGTTTATAGTCATTACTGCTAGGTACTGCTGGCTGTACTCCAGGTACTGGATTGTATGAGTCGGACGACCAGCACCTTCCCGAACTAATATTGATCACTCGCGATAATATTGATGGGTCCAGACCTAGTTTGATTCCGAGGTTCATTGCTTCTGACACGCCGATCATACTTATTCCGAGGAGTAGGTTGTTACAGTTTTTCGCTATTAGGCCGCTCCCCACTGGGCCACAGTGTATGACGTTCTGTCCCATGGATTCAAGTATAGGCTGAGCTTTTTGTGCGTCTTCGTGTTCTCCTCCGACCATGAACGTCAACGTGCCTTTTTCCGCAGCTATCACCCCTCCCGATACCGGAGCGTCGACGAAATGTGCTCCAATTGATTTGAAAATAGGTGCCAGTCCGATGGATGTCGATGGATCTATTGTGCTGCAATCGATGACCACTGTTCCTGGTCGAATGCTACCCAGTACGCCTTCTTTTTCATTGTACAGAGCCAATATGTTATCTGACGTAGGCAGCATAGTGATCAAACAATCCACCTCACCAGCCAATTGCTTCGAGTCCCTGACCACTGATGCCCCTTGTTGTTTTAATGCATCACATGTTGAGTCATTGAGGTCATTGACAGTCACTTTGTATCCTTTTTTGATCAGATTCCCGGACATTCTTGATCCCATGTTTCCGAGCCCGATGAATCCAACGCTCGTAATTTTTCCATTATTCGAGATTCGCCTGCAGATTGTTCGCTGAGTGAGATTCACAGTTCGTCGAACCAATTCGCGCATCATTTTTAAACTGACTAACGACCGACGAAACTTCGAGCGACCTCTAGCCTCCTAAACGTTGAATAAGAATGAAGATGAGTGCGGAATCTACTTTATTATTCTTACGTAAGACACAATGCGAGGTTGAAAAAACAAAAGAGTTGTTGAGGGGAAGATAAGATTCCGCGAGGCCCATAAACCCATTTATCTGACCCCATCGACCGTCATTAATTGACCTTAATGCATTCTAGTTCACCGTCTTGCCTTTCCTGAGCCGGCCCTCGTAATGTGTACCTCGCCTGGAATTTACTTTCTGAAAACTTTCCATCATTCATATATGAGTTCAACATCCTACGTGATCCCGGTTTTCGTCTCTATCGATAATTGTGTCTGAGTCTTAACAAACCTGTCCTTCGAGAGAATTGTGTTTATACAATTGTTAATCACAATGCAGTTAGGCCTGATCGACCGTCTGGCAAATGCTACGAACCTTCGTGAATTACTCCGGCACGAAAAGTGTGTGTGTGCACTTGAGGAATCCTCCGTCCAGTCTTTAACAAAATTAGAGAGCCTGGGAAATTTCGAGAAAAAACATTCAATTACATTTATAAGAGGATCTAATAGACCAGTCGTAAAACACAAAATCGTGAGAATTTGCATCAAGGCATCCTAGTTATAATACATCTCTAACTAGGTATCACCTAGAATAAATAATAAAACGCTGCAAATTCTTTCACAGGGGTTGGTTATTCCTCGAAACCGGAGCATGGAGAAAATAATGGAAAACAGTGATTGTGGAGTGTCCCGGACTCATTCCAATCAATTCGGAGTCCAACATTTAGTGGAAAATGATACCCCACTCGCCCAAGTACCAGAAATCTCAAAAGCCCACTCTCAGAAAAACACATTTTGAATTTTGTCAGATTGGGCTGAAAAGTTTCGAAAACGAACTAGAGCTAGAAACGGGTCCCTGACCAAAGTGTCAGATTTTGGTTGGTTATTCCTTGAATAATCAACCTATGTTTTCATGCAAAAAGTCAATCTCTCCGATTTGCCCCAAAAATTTTTTCTGGACGTTTCAAGGTGTCTAGATCAAAATTAGCAAATGTCCGTCCGCCGTACGCCGTCCACGCCGATTTTGGTAGTAGAAAAATGTCTAAAAATCTGAAATTTTGGTCAGGGGTCCGTCCATGGCTCTAGTTGATCCTCGAAACTTTTCAACCCGATCGGACCAAATTTGGGTGGGGTAGGGGTCAAAATGTGTATTTCAATGAATGGATTTTTGAGATTTTTTGCAATCTAGGTGTGTGGAATATCATTTTTCACTATATTCTGGACGCTGAAGGGTCCCAGAAAGATTGGCACCCACTGGAAGAAATTATTGGGCAACATGGGTATCTGTTACCCATTCAGAATGTGTGTTTTCGAAATTTCTGGTGCCTAGGCGTGTGGGGTATAATTTTTCACTGAATTTCGGACGCTGAATCCAATTAACTGAATCCCGAAACGATTGGCGCCCTCTGGATGAGGTTATGAGTCAAAATGGGTACCTATCTACCCATTTCGACTTTCTTTTTTCGAGATCTCGAATTTTCCACTAAATTTTGGGCCCTGAATCGATTAGAATGGGTCCGGGACCCGCCACACTCACTGTTTTCCCCATGTTGAAGAAATGAATCTCCATGCGCCTGGTCCGAGGTTTAAATTGGTCCCCATGCGCCTGGTTCGAGGAATAACCGTGTGTAAGAATTTGCAGCGTTTTTAGAAATTTTTTACTACCAAAAACGACGTGGGCGGCATTCGGGCATTTGCTCATTTTAATCTCAACATCTTGAAACGCCTAGGAAAAAATGTTTTGGGGCAAATCGGAGAAGTTGACTTTCTACATGATAACATAGGTTGATAATTTAAGGAATAACCAACGTACAGAACTATCAAAAGTTAGATTTCTTCGCCCGAACACTCTCGAGGTACGGAACATGGATCAAAGTACCATGACAGAGGGCTGGATGAACAACTTTTTACTTCTGTCTGTTTCAGGTACTGACAAAGGAGGTCGCGAGAGGCGTCTTCGGCTTTGCTACCTGGTGGATATGTTTTTCGTGGTTTTCATCATCAGCCCTGGGAATCATCTATCAGTCCTACTTCACTCAAGTCTGATTCCGTCCAACGACCCACTTCGACCGCCGCGTTGATTCGGCGTCCATCAGTGAACGATTTGTGAAAATCGGATGTGTTTACCACTGGTTCTGTGTTCAATATAGGGGCACCGCGTCCTGCCTCGCATCTACCTCAACGGTATCTTAAGGATTCCGCCGAGATTATTCGAATGAACCAAAATCGTTATTTTCAAGTGACCGAGTGGAAAAACCTTTTTAGTGACTCGATCACTTAACTATTGACGCATCTGGCCTACCAACTGCTGACTTCAGCGGTGCCTAATGGAGCCGCTTGCCGACAAATCAGTGATCGACTTTTCCTTGTATTTAACTAGTTTTGTTAACTTTGTTGGGCTTTTAGTTATTTCACAATCTTTTAGATGTTGCCCCAGAAAGAAATACTTCAACCCAAAAAGCTTGACATTATGCGAACGAGTTCGGGAAAAGCATAGCCTCCTGCTTAGTCTCTTCACGAAGCTGGCAGACGTCACCAATAATTTATTTTCAAAAAGGCGTTGTGGTATGTAGCACTGGATGACTGTGGATTGTGAGTCCTTCCACTCTCCTTGTCCAGCTTTTTTAAACATTTTGTTTTGATGGAATAAAGTATTGTAAACGCCTGGTCCTTTGATTTATCCGTTTCCCCAACCCCTTGTACGATCTCATTTTAGTCAGTACGAGAGGAATGAATGTTCTAGAAGAGAAAGGGAATTGTATTTCGGGATTGTATGTTTTCCGTCGTGTCATGCTACATACATTCTTCCCAAAAGTCTTAGTCCTAGCGCCTGGTCCGAGGTTCAAATTAGTCTCCATGCGCCTGGTTCGAGGAATAACCAACCCGTGTGTAAAAATTTGCAGATTGTAACTTTGAGACACCTGTTACTAGGTAGACTGACTACTAGGAATTACAGATAGGCTATGTCTTAGGCCCTTTCTCGACCATTTTGTCGAGTGTCGTTGTTTTGGTGATCGAAATGGAAACATTTATTTCCGAAATACAAAAACTTGAGGTTTAATGGAACATGATGTGTGCTCAATATAAAAATCGGCGGCGTGCTTTGGCCTCTCATCCTATATATATGAAAAAATTGAGTGATCTTCAGAAGCTAAAAGTACGGAATGAGTTCCAAACAATTTTACTAAGGGAACTTGAGCCGTAGATATTCCCTTCATGTATTGTTTTTCCAGGTATATATCACTTTTCATATCTAATTAAATAATATTTAATTATTTTAAAGTATATTATACTTTGTATGAAATGAGTGGGTTTTTGTTTTGTTGGACGACACGATGCCTCTTAAATATATTTGCTAAGCAATTTCGAAAGTAGGTATCAAGTACGTAATCAAACTTTCGACCTTCATCCTCGAGTACTAGAGAAACAAATCTTTATTTTGGCTGAGTTTAGCATATAGTAGGTGAAACTCCCCAAGTTTGCCACGTAGACGGTATATTTCGTTAACTGGCTCCCTCTTCCTTCTATTTCTGCTCGCTAAATAATCAATTAATAGAGTAGAAGAGGGGAGTAAGGAAAACTTTGACGTTACAGGAGGCATCCTTCAAATTCAACTGAGGTAAGAGCGACTAGACGACACAACGTAAGACGCTTATAATGGCGGCGCATGCGATTTGCGCGAATTGCCTTGTTCGCTCGATCGCGTCGCCTGCGCTCCTTTTCCACGTAAGACATAGCCATATACTTTATGTCGGTGTTCACACCTGGGGCATCTGAGGATTGCATGTTCCATGAATTGCACATGTAGCTTTTCCAAGTCAAATTAAAAACTTCCCAAACCAATTTGAGAATTTTCCAATCTTAATTTGTTTTAAAAAAAAGTTTTTGTCGTAGTTGTAACAGTTTCTTAAATTGGAAAATCTAAATTGGTAGCATACTCAAATTGGTTTGGAAAAATATGAGAGAAAAGGAAAAAAAGATTGCTTCGGAAAATTCTCATTTCGACATGGAAAAGCTATAATATATACCGTGATGAAAATAGTCGTTCAAGTTTCCGCTTTTGGTGAATTTCGAAGCGTTTCGACTTTTCAGGAAAGTCTCGACGTCTGTAGAACTACCCTTCACCTGAGAGAGAGAACTGGACGAGGCGAGACGTCGAGAGGGGGTCCACCTTGGAATCCTGGCGACCTAAGTGGTTGCATAACCAAGTCAGTGCGGCCTCTACGTTGGGGCTTCAAATTCAGTGTTCGTTCTGAAGTCCTTCCACAATTGACATCAGTTAACCACAAACTTCTCGCGAGTATCAACCTAGGTGAGTGGTTTCCGGCCCCTCAAAATATGCACGTCTTTCTCATTATGTAATGTTTCATACTTCGATCATTTATAAAGGGACGTCTCGCGCCTTGATAGAGGCTGCGAGGTGGCTCCACCCTCCCCACTCTCACCCTTTCTACCCTCCCCCTTGATAATCCCTCCCTCCACATCATAATGATCATAAACGTTGCTATTACTATCAAATACCCACTTAATACCTCATCATTCTGCGCAATTACCTACGTGTTATGATTCATGTATAACCAATCACATCCCTAATTTTTAGTGGAGATAGTTACTTTTTATTTACAACCTGCAGTTAAGTACGCTGTGATGAACGTAAATAGGGGGTTTTCTATGGATAATTGAAACTACAATAAATTATAGAGATTATAATCAGCACATTCCCAGACATAGTCTCAACCTAGTTTCTCTTTGAAATAAGTACACCATGACCACCTATGACAACATTATTGACGTCATCTTCGATCTCATAGTTTCACATTCTTTTGCGAACCTATATATATGTTCATGACGTACATGTTTAAATCGCATATTGCACGAACAAATTTTATGAAAACCGCATATTAACGATAGTTTGGTAAATAAATTAATACAACTTTCCCCTGAAGCATACAAGTTTTATGTTATTACTGTCCTCAATAATAGATAAATTGAAAATTTCCTGATTCATTTTTTTTTTATCGCTGCGAATTCTCCCTCAATGGTTTATTATTCCTTAGAGCAAGAGCATGAGGAATGCGGAGAGTGTGGAGTGTCCAGGACTCATTCCTCTAGGTAGGAACCGACATTGACCCATACCCACCTCCGGTGAGCACCAATCGATCTGCGACCTTCTCAATGAATTCTGAGTCCAAAATTTAGTGGGAAATGACACCCTACAAGCCTAATTCCCAAAAATTGGGTATTGTTTGAATCCGTCCACGCCGACTATGATAGTAGACAACTTTCTAAAAATCTGAAATTTGGTCAGAGGTTAGTTTCCGGCTTCAGTTGGTCCTCCTTTTCAGCCTGATCGGACCAAATTTGGGGCGGATAGAGGTCAAAATGTGTTTTTCGTAAAATGGATTTTCGATATTTTTGGCGATCTAGGCGAGTGGTGTATCATTTTCCAGTAAATTTTGGACGACGAATCAATTGGAATGAGTCTCCATGCTCCTGATCTGAGGAATAACCATCCCCTGTGTAAGAATTTGCAGCGTTTTTTACTCATACTCTTTCTGAATTTCGGCCGATCGAGCTGCAAAGTTTTAGGATCATTGGAGAAAGGTCCCTGACCAAAATATTAAATATTTAGAAAATTTGCCACTACCAAAAACTTCGTGGACGGACTACAGCAGACGGACATTTGGATTTATTGATCTACAGATATCATACAGATATATACGAATACAATCTGTCAACTTTTGGAGCCTATCAGAGTTTGACCTCTGGCATGATTACATAGGTTGATTATTTCTTGAATTGGAAATCATACTTTTCCGTACAAGCACATTTACAAGATTTGAATAATAACTTGATTATTTTATTTTTTGGTCACCATCTCCTAGAGGTAATATGATATTTCTAGCTTGAACAAAAACGTCTAACAATCTTTGATAATAGGTGCTCAAGGTGATCGCGTTTACGATTGTGAGCCTCGTGGAATCAACTGCATCGATCATTCCAACAAAAAATAAATACTGGCAATTTTTTAGGTTTTCTGTTTGAGTTGTAGAATTTTTAAAACTGTTTCAGAGTTTCGAACCTTACCGCACTAAAATGGCCATAATTCTTCATTCTTTAAATAATCTCAGTCCTGAAGAACCTATTGAAAAGAGCATCACATTTGCCCGCCACCCTGAATAATCAAAGTAGAAGAAAACGAGCTAAGCACGATGATGTTCTACATTTGGTTGATTATTCCTTGAATAATCAATCTATGTTTTCATGCAAAAAGTCAATCTCTCCGATTCGGCCCAACATTTTTTTCTGGACGTTTCAAGGTGTCTAGATCAAAATTAGCAAATGTCCGTCCGCCGTCCACGCCGTTTTGATAGTAAAAAATTTTCTAAAAACCTGAAATTGTGATCAGGGACCTGTTTCCGGCTCTTGTAGGTCCTCAACACTTTTCGGCGATTGGACCAAATTTGGGGGGGAGGAGGGGTCAAAATGTGTTTCTCTAAAAATGGATTTCCAAGATTATCGGCGATCTAGGCGTGTGGGGTATTGTTTTCGACTAAATTTTGGACGCTGAATCCAATTAGACGGGTTCCAGAACGATTGGTGCCCACCAGAAGAGGTGATAGTCGCTCAATCTATTTAAATTAGTTTCCGTGCGCCTGGTCGGAGGGATAATCAACTCCTGTGAAAGAATTTGCAGCATTTTTAATGTTTTTCACAAAGAAAATTTATACAGTTAGACTCCTCCGTGGCCTTGCCACGTGTCTTCGATGACTAATCTATCTACGAGAATAATTTATTTATGAGGTTGCATTCGTGAATGAGGTGTAGAGGCGAGCCACATTTTAAAAAGAAGTTTGACATACAGACTAACCAGCTTTTTACCTGACGAGTACCTACTTCTTGCTACAGAAATCTCCGTATCTCAGGCGAGATTTTATTCCTGAAATTCAAATGAACATACATTAATTTTCTAATAGTTAGGCGCAACTCGTGCAGACACAAATTCACGACCCGCAGGGGTACGAGCTATTGAAAACGAAACTATTCCCATATCTTACAGAATAAGATGCATGCATTATTCAAATACACTTCTTGACTTCCAACCCATCATGAAATATTATACTGCTTATAATTTTTTTCAATATTCAATGGATTCAGATACATCACCTCCAAATTTACATTACTTCAAGCTATAAAATAAATATGCAGTCCACACCTACTTAGTATAATCAGTCAATAACACGATCACTGTCCGTAGAGTATGTCCGGGCTACACCCCCTGAAACCTTTAAAACCAAGTTCTATCTATATCGAGCGTCAGAATGGTGCCTCCCACGGCGCGGCGAGCGGTCATTCCGGATTTTCGAATGTCGCTAATTCTAATACAATGTTTTATAGAAATTCTCTTAACTAGGTCGTTACTGGTGGCGAGGGTGACAGGGTAAGGGGCCGAAAGAGGGTCGAAAGAGAGGCCCTCATTCGGCTATACCGTACTAATCAAATGCCTCCTCTTTTTAAGTCTGTAATACGCGTGTGGCCGTTCGTGAGGGTCGCTCCAGATTGACCCAACGATACCTTTTGGTTGGTTATTCCTTGAATAATCAACCTATGTTTTCATGCAAATGGTCAACCTCTCCGATTCGGCTCAAAATTTTTTTCTGGACGTTTCATGGTGTCTAGATCAAAAAAATCTGCAAATTCTTACACACGGGTTGGTTATTCCTCGAATGGGGGAAACAGTGGGTGTGGCGGGTCTCAGACCCATTCCAATCGATTCAGGGCCCAAAATTTAGTGGAATATGATACCCCACACGCCCAGGTACCAGAAATCCTGACACATACCAAATGGGTGGATACATACCCATTTTGACCCATAACTTCTTCCGGTGGGTGCCAATCGTTCTGGGACACACATCATTGAATTCAGCGTCCAAAATTTAGTGGAAAATGATACCCCACACGCCTAGGTAGCAGAAATCCCGAAAACACATAATCAAATTGGGTAATAAATACCCGGCGGGGCAACCGCCCACACAGCATGGACAGTGATGGAGTTTTTGAGAGGAAGGATCCCTGAGAGGCGATTTGAACTGGCCAGCGCGGTCACCAGATTAGCCCCCTGCGTTTTTTTTCCTGTGGGGCTACCTCAAATCCAAGGTTTACAATGATCGTCCCAGGATCCTAGAAGCCCTCAAGGACAACATCAGAGCCAACATCGCCGAACTACCCATTGAAATGCTTCAAAGAGTTCACGAAAACTTCAGGAAACGTCTTCTTCAGTGTATTCAGAGTGAGGGCTCCCATTTGCCACATACGCTATTCAAAACCGACGAGCAATGAGCCACCACGGTACGCAATTACATAAAAACGCTTGTCAGAGAAACCGAGCTGCAGAGTGAATAAGTATCAATAAACCTCATCCTCTTCAATTTACCCCAAAATCTGACAGTCTAAGCAATATGATATTAAGGTCAAAACAGAGTGAGAGGCAAAAGTCGGATTTACCTGATAACGATATATTTCATTAGTCACTTATGTATCAGATTCTATAATAAAATTTCAATATACAATGAAAATAATAAAACGATATACATAGTCTGAATGCAGTTATTTGGGACATCCATAAATTAGATGAACTTTCAAAATAAGTAGCAGCTCTGTAGTTACCCTGATCATCAGCATACTTCATTGGCTGATGTGTGCTCTCATGTGGGTTTTCAGGTTCCATGCCTGTGAAGCTCTGTAGTCACACTGACCACAAGCATAAGGTTTGTTGCCTGTATGAGTATTCATGTGGTTTTTCAGGTGCCCTGCCCGCGCAGCTCTGTAGTCACACTGACCACAAGCATATGGTTTGATGCCTGTGTGAGCACTCATGTGGTTTTTCAGGTGCCCTGCCCGCGCAGCTCTGTAGTCGCATTGATCGCAAGCATATGGTTTGATGCCTGTGTGAGTACTTATGTGGGTTTTCAGAGTGCTTGCCTGTGCAGCTCTGTAGTCACATTGACCACAAGCATATGGTTTGGCGCCTGTGTGAGTACTCATGTGCCTTTTCAGACTGCCTGCCAGTGCAGATCTGTAGTCACACAGATTACAAGCATATGGTTTGTTGCCTGTGTGAGCACTCATGTGGCTTTTCAGTTGCACTGCCTGTACAGCTCTGTAGTCACATTGATCACAAGCATATGGTTTGTTGCCTGTGTGAGCACTCATGTGGTTTTTCAGGTGCTCTGCCTGTATAGCTCTGTAGTCACATTGATCACAAGCATATGGTTTGTTGCCTGTGTGAGTACTCATGTGCCTTTTCAGAGTGCTTGCCTGTGCAGCTCTGTAGCCACACTGACCACAAGTATTTGTTTTGGCGCCTGTGTGATTACTCATGTGCCTTTTCAGATTGCCTGCCTCTGCAGTTCTGTAGTCACACAGACCACAAGCATATGGTTTGTTGCCTGTGTGAGTACTCATGTGGTTTTTCAGAGTGCCTGCCTGTGCAGCTCTGTAGTCACATTGACCACAAGCATATGGTTTGGCGCCTGTGTGAGTACTCATGTGCCTTTTCAGGTGCCCTGCCAGTGCTGTTGTGTAGTCACACTGGTCACAATGATAGGGTTTTGCGCCTGTGGACATTTCCTTGCAGTTCCAGCTTTCCCTTTCATCCTTTATATTGGAGAGGTTCATCTTGAGGTTGGTGTTGGCTTCCAGAAATTCAATCTAAACAAATACAGAACATAACGTTTCAGTTCCTAATCACCCAGCATTATGACATGAAATAAATGTAACTTCTGAACTCGCAAAACATTACCTCAAATATTTTGGTTCTCAGGAGTGTCAGTTGAAGATAGTGAAGATCACTAGAAACAGAGATGTCCTCACTGGAAATGTTGGGGGTGAACTGAGAACTTCACTGGTGGGAACTGTATTGTTGAGGGAGGACCCTTATGAGAGCTTGACCTGGATGAAGGGTGGGGGTCAGGTCACATGTACCTGACTCCACTCACCTGTCACCCCCTCAGCCATGAAAGGAGGCATTCCATTCCAGGGGTGTTTGAACTAGGGATGGGTATCAGATTGAAAAAATCGATGTTTACTATTCGATGTTTTTTGGACTTCAAACATCGATGTGTTAAAAAAAATTATTACGAGTTTACACTACATCTCTTGGGAGGCATCGCGAAAGAAGTAAAAATCAAAAAACATGAAAAACTCAAAAGCAAAACCGATGCAGTACAAAAAGATTCAAAAACTGTTATAAAGTGAGAAGTGAGGGCTGGTGGTGGTGGTTTTCTTCATCATTATGCATGTCTTATCTAGAGCCAACCATGGCTGACTATAAGCGACCTACATAAACTGATAATTATGGTCAAGATGCAGGTTACGAATTGAAATCAATGGTTGAATTCAATTTGGTTAACTATAAATTGAAACGTAAATTATGAGGGTAATGTAGGTATTTTGGGAGAAAGGAAAAAGACGTCGATGTCTAGGAAAAAACATTGGAAGCAAAATATCGATCTCAAAACATTTGATGTTTTTAGGAAAACATGTTTTCCAAACATCGAGGATTCGATACCCATCCCTAGTTTGTTGCAGCACAATATAAGCTCTCAACAGCTGTGTTGTTGTTGAAGCATGAAGATGCTCCACAGCTGAAGGTATTTTGAACTTTCGAAATAGGTAGGTAGGTGTCCCTTTGACCCACACATTCGATAGACGCCAATTGGTCTGGGAATCGTCTCAATCAATTCATCGTCCGAAATTGAGAGGAAAATGACACCACACGAGCCTAGATCGCCAAAAAAGTCAACGATTCATTCGCTAATACGGCCATAACCCACTCAATGTGCAAGACTCCATTCACAAATGTGATTACACCATTGGAGATAGCACCAAACAATCCATATGATGTGCCCCTAAACGTATCGAATAGTTAAGTACTAGTATTCTCTAATTCAGCATAAAGTTAGGGGGTAAACCGAAGTATAGGGACCACTGTCACGGAATCAACTGATAGCAATGATAACGCGCATACGGTGACTATCGATACTCCATTTTAGCTTCATTTTGTTATTAAATACGTAACATTGTTCCGATAATTATTTATTCGATTTTCATTTTACGCCATGTGTTGAGATACCTTTTCTGCGTGTAAAAGTACGAAGTAAGGCAGTCCAGTTTATTTCAATTTAGTATTTTCTCTCGTTTTTACAAAAACAAATATGGCGGACAGGGATATAATATTTCGCGTATATCGATGGTGCGCTCGACAGCGTACTATCGATACTTGCACTTATCAGTCGAAACTTTTCGTCCCGAAACGGACCAAATTTGGTGCAGGGGGGAGGTGGGGGTCAAAATGTGCTTTTTGAAAATGGATTTCTAGGATTTTTAGCGATCTAGGCACGTGGGGTATCATTTCCCAATTAACTTTGGACGCTGAATCGAACAAAATGGGTCCGGGAACGATCGGGGCCCTCTGGATAGGTAATGGGTCAAAATGGGTGCCTATCTACCCATTTCGAATGTGTGTTTTAGAGATTTCTGGTACTTAGGTGTGTGGGGTATCATTTTCCACTGAATTTTGGACCCTGAACCGATTGGAATGGGTCCCGGACCCGCCACACCCACTGTTTACATTTTACCCATGTTGAAGAAATGAGTCTCCATGCGCCTGTTTCGAGGAATAACCAACCCCTGTGATTTTGATCTAGACACCTTGAAACGTCCAGAAAAAAATTTTGAGCCGAATCGGAGAGGTTGACCTTTTGCATGAAAACATAGGTGGATTATTCAAGGAATAACCAACCAAAAGATCAATCTCCGTCCGCCGTCCATTGTCCGCGCCGTTTTCGGTAGTAGAACATTTTCTAAAACTCTGAAATTTGGGTCAGGGATCTGTTCCCGGCCTAGGACGGTCCTCGAAACTTTTCAGCCCAATCAGACTAAACTTGGGCGGGGTAGGGGTCAAAATGTGTTTTTCGAAAAATGGATTTTTCGAGATTTTGGGCGATCTAGGCGAGTAGGGTATCATTTTCCACTAAATTCTGGACGCTGAATCCCATGAAATAGGTCCCAGAACGATTGGCACCCACTGGATGAAGTTATTGGTCAATTTATCGTTCAATTTATGGGTAAAAAAAAACTAAATCAGAAAAAAAAATTCGCTCCTGGAGCCGGGGCTCGAACTAACAATCTTGCGATTTCTGCCCAACACGCTAGCCATTTGCGCCACGATTTAATCTAGGCTAGAATGAATGGCGTGTGGGATATCATTTTCCACTAAATTTTGGACCCTGAATCGATTGGAACGGGTTCGGGACCCGCCACATCCACTGTTTCCCCCATTCGAGGAATAACCAACCCGTGTGTAATAATTTGCAGGGTTTTTTCACTCATAATCTCGCCTACCCTGAAATGGGCGTGTTGAATTTTATCGCTAAGAATTTTCAAGGAGTTAAAAAAACACGAATAAAATTACTCGTGAATGTTCCTTCCGGGTTCTTCTGTGTCTGGTCTGGGATATACACCATTGTTGTTGTATATCCCCGGATTCTTTTACAGAAGCCCCGAAAGGGTGGATTCCACCCCCGAAATAGAAGGTTTCCTTCCTCCTTGTGTGGTTAGTGTAAGAACTATAACACGCTTAATACCTTTGTACTACCAATTTGTTTTCCAATCTATCATTCCAAATGAATAGTTTTAGCTCATTAATACATTTAACCACTTGTTACCTGTACTTTGCTTTTTGTTTGAGTCATCATTTTTCTTCCGCACCCCTTGTGTGGAAGCTGTTATTTTACGTAACGGTTATTTTCCACTATTATTTCCCGAAGCTGTCTTCCGTAGAATCGGATGTACAGTTTACTTCCAACTATTTTACACTTTTATGAAAACTAGACACTACCTATGCAAGTTATCGTTCTTGTCGTTAATCTCAATAAATCGAGTTCTGTAATAACAAAATGACAAAAGTGATATCAATACGTGAACGTTCAGCGAGTGTATTTTGCTCATCTGAATCTATAACGAAAGTCACTATTCACAAATCTACACCAGAAGCAAAATAACTTTCTTAACACTTTGACGATCTTACTATAACGTGATGCTTCGTCCGTAATGTTTATGAGTATGCACATCTTACCTGATCTTACCAACTACCGATCCCAGAGCTGAGATGAAGGTTCACAGAATCTTACATTGAAAACTGAATTAGGATTAGGTTTGAAAATGATAAAACTTGGCTTCTCGTCAAAAACCTGGTTTGTAAGCAAATGAAAAACTAGGTTGGTGTCTATTTACTTTATTCTCGAACTTTTCATTTTAGGGAAGCCATGACAGAGCTCGCCCTTTGTTGGGATGATCTTAGCTTGTTTGCGGTCAATATAAAGAAAAACCTCTTCGGAAGAAAGGCAATTTCACGCTACAAGTTACTTCATAATGGTGAGTCGCTCATATTCACAGTTTTCGATTGTACAACTAACAGATTTCACCCCGATAGAATTGTAATAGAATTGTCAGAACGGCCAACCAATTGTTGTCGTCTAACAGAGTGAGTGTAACTGTATTAGTGGAAGCATACGCCTTATTTAAACATACAACATACTTATTCCTCCGCCGACTACTTGTACTTATTTGACAACTTAAGGACTTATTAGGCAAAATTGATGCTTCCAGTTATGTACGAGTTGAATCGCCTAACGGAAATAATCTCATACATTTAATAACAACTAAATAATAATATTACCGCTCCAATTCTAATATTAACAGGTACTCTGGTCTAACTGAAAATGAGACGACATTTGTTTTATAACGGCCTTTTCGTTTCAGTGAGTGGAATCGTGAGGTCTGGAGAACTATGTGCCATAATGGGCCCGAGGTTCGTAGAATTATTATAGAAATATTATTTATCTCTTTACTATACATGTCATTTTCATGTCATGAAAACAGCATGTGAAGTAAAATCCCGATTAATCATGTCAGACCTCAGACATTCGACATTGTAGGGGAGGGGGGGGGATATGAGATTTGGCAAACTTTCAAAAAATTCGATGGGTTCAGGCAAACGATTCTGAGATAACCACCTCGACATTTTCGAACACCTCAAGTGCAATTTAACGAGTGCCAAAGTTGTTACAAATTATATTATATATCAATTTAAAAACTCTTCACGTTCAAGGTCTTCGTCAGCTTCAGGGCCGTGAGAATGATCCCCAAGTCTTTGCAATATCAACAACGCTTCACTTCTCATTAGCACAAAGTCATTTTCCCCGAATTGTGCACTAAATGAAGACATTAGTCACACCTTCAACAGCACTTATACAGATAACTCGAGGCTTACATAGGTTCGAACGTAGCTCCTTTGGGTACTATTTAAATTCTTCGCTTCAGCTTTTTTTTGGATTCAATATTTCAATATATTCAATATAGATTTATAGAAGCTGCATTGTGTTTAATCCAAACCCTTCCTCTGACTTGATTTCAGTGGGGCAGGAAAAACAACGCTTTTATCCGCGTTGGGCCAAAGAAACTCAGGTGAGTTCGCAAATACACTTGCGACTGTATTCGACTCAAATTGCTTCTTTCTTGCAATCTTGGGGGAGGATAATTCACCTTTTGAAACCAAGTCGCCTCAAGCTTAAAGGTTAAACATAAAGGCTGTGCAGCAATGCTACATGATGAAAATGTATTCGGCGCCCGTGTTACCGGTTTATGTCATCATGTTGCTGACCAAAAACCTCACCCTCCTCGACTTGAAAGAACACCATCTTGTTATACCTATTCATGGTCCGAAATTCGACAAATTTCATAAGAATAGATTTAAATGCAGCTATGAAATAATATCTTTCAGTCTTGGCCCTTTTCAACTAGTGAAGGCTGATTCGGGGGTTGAACAATGAGGAAGTTTATTCTCCTCAGAAACTTGAGGTTGTGAATGAAAAGCCGTCTTAAATTCAAGTCAATTTTGTACGACGTGCCCTTTTCTAATGGGTCCACGTGAAACGCATTCTTCGCTCCGTAAAAATAAGATTTATGTTAACGTTGTTTTCACAGGGGTTATGCAGGGGGAAATACACCTAAATGGACGGCCAATCGACAAGGGACTCATGAAAAAGCTATCAGGTTTTGTTCCCCAACAAGATTTGGTATTCAAAACGCTCACTGTTAACGAACATCTTCATTTTATGGTTAGTTTGTTGGAATGATAATTTATATGCCTATGCAACTATTGCTTTTAATCTATAAAATCTGAACGATATCGCTACAATTACGCGTAGTCTGACACGCACACAAAATGCAATAAAATATTTTGAATTTCGTAATGATTGGATAGAATTTTATTTATTTAGATAACTAAATTAATATTTAGATTGTATTTAGCTCCAAAGTGGTATGCCGAGTGATTTGGCCGAGTATTGAATTGAAACAACGGATTATCTATGTGATAGACTCTACTACATTTAAATATAGATACATGGTAAGGTATTTTGTATGGGCCTTAGTGGTATCTTTCTACTACCACGTAGGTACAACTACGCTATCTGCACGGTAATAACATGCCCTGCATTGGTCAAGACGATTGGTTACGGTTTATTGCAGGCCAACATGAAGATGGACAAGAGAGTATCTCACGAACAAGTGAAACGAATCCTTGAAAGTCTGGTCAATCAGCTCAACCTCCTCAATTGTCGATTTACCAGGCTTAGTGACCTCTCTGGTGGGGAGATGAAACGAGTTAGCTTAGCAGTGCAGGTGAGCGTGTTCATGATAGATATAATTTATTTTTGAATGAATTATTTTAATTGTTTACACAACGTTGTCATCATTTTAAACGAGAATAGTGGTCCGTGACACAATTTTACATTTCAAAATCGCTACTAGTTTGGTTTATTGTCCTTACGGAAACAACTTGGACTAATATCTATATCGAACAAAATTTCAAAAAAAAAAAAAAAAAAAAAAAAAAAAACTTCAATTTGTTGATTTAAAATTCAAAATGTCCGTTTGCCGTCCAAGCCGCCCTTCAGGATGCTCCGAAATATATGAAATTTTTGCACATAATTTGAGCTCTTAACCCATTTTTAGCCCCACGTGACCGGATATGGGCTACAGAGGGATTTTGAGTAGGACGGTGAGTGGTGAGGGGGAGGGGGTACTATTTTCCACTAAATGTTGGACGTTGAATGTGCAAGACCCACCTTTCGCGTAGACGGAGGACAAACAGTATGGATCAAAATGGGTAATTTGAAAGGTGAGTTTCAAATAAGAAACTTTTGTGAAAGGCTTTTCAGCGTTCTTGTGACACAAGAATCAGCGTCTTCAGTCCTATGTTACGCACATTTCCCTCTCTAACCCGCAGATTTTAAATTCCTCCCTGATTCCTTAACAAAATGAACTTTGGCGTTACGGACGACTTATAAAAGATTATTTTAGTTCTAAATAACATGGTTGTCACGTGAGAAGCCGGTTTTTTCCCCATTACATTCTCCTTCATCTTTTTTCAAAATAATAATTAATTTTGCATCACCTTTCATATCCCCTCTCTTCTCTTCACCAAGAACCTGTAAGCACTCCAAAGCCTAAAGACACTGCGATTTCTGGGGCTTGAGTGTCCCTCGACAATCACTCCCTTATAGCTTATAGCTTTCGGGCTGACCCAAAAAGTACACCAAAGAAGTTCTGTTAAGTCTCAAGGGTAGTCTCTAGTATGCATAATTGCGTAATCAAACACATTCATTCTGAGTAACAATTAAGACTTTATGTAGTGTTTCAGTTGTATTTAGAAACCCGGAAAATTCGGTGTCTCAGAAAGATTTGGACCATCTTACTATTTAGTGCTTTGTGTTGATCATTCGTCTAATACAAAACAACATATAAACATGTTCGTAGATGTTGCCTGACCCTCCGATTCTTTTATGTGACGAACCTACAACGGGGCTGGATAGTTTTTCGGCCTCCCAAGTCGTGAGCTTCTTAAGGCAATTCGCTTCAAAAGGCAAACTCGTTATAGCATCCGTCCACCAGCCCACCTCTGGGATTTTCGAGTTGTTCGACACCGTCTGTTTCCTTGTGCCTGGCGGCAAACAGGCGTATTTCGGCGGAGTAGAGGACGCGAAGGCTCATTTCTCAAGGTATTGTTCACTATTTAGAGGAATTGAAATCATGAGTTGTGATTATAGCTGAAACTGAGGCAAGACAGCCCTATATATTAAAAATTTAGTGATGATGAATAAATGATTGCCTGGTTTACGTTCCCCTCGAATGGTAATACTTCAGAACTATCCTTACCGAACTTTCAATGTGTTCGATCCTGGCTGATTTCGCAGGAATGGAGATCAAATACCAGTTTGACTAGACAAGTGCCCAAACGGGAAATTTAAAATGAACATGAGACTATTTTGTCGACATCTTCTGCTGCTATAGTTGGATCAAGTTCCGAATTCCCGCCATTATGTTCGCTAATCTAATTTGATGATTTTCCCCGTACCCACTGATCTTTTCCAAAGGGTATGATGTATTACATTCAAATATGGAATAGTTATGTTCGGAAGAAAATCGTACCATACTTAGGGTAGGCATTATCTTGAAACACCTTCCTCACGAAATGTGGGGTTACTTTTCAGGCTGACCGCTGTACTCACGATTTGTGTCCGGTCACTTTTTCATGATTTAGACTCTCATAATTACAAGTGACATAATTATAATATAATAAACATAATAAGTGACATAATTACATGATTCGCCTTAATTTGCCGTCCAAATCGCCTATTTCATCAAAATGTAGCTGAAGTATTCACTATAAATAACTGCTACGCATGGGAACAGGATATCATCGGTCGGCTCGAAGAAAATATACGGCTTGGTGTTTGTGTAGCTATTGAGTTACTCTTCGAATGCGTAAGGAAAGGGAGATAACTCGAGGCACCAATGGTCCTGCCCTGCGGATTGGTCGTTTACGCACGGCAGTTCTTCTGCAGTTATGTAACCAACCCGTCAGACGAGGGAGAATGACATTTGTTTGTTGTAAATCGGAAACTATGTGGGTTTGGCGATCCCTTTTCACATTAATATTCAGCGACTTGGAGTACTCATGAACTTATGATAAACAGTACCTACTGATAATAATAATTATTCGTATATTTATTTTACTTATTTTTCTGAGAAATCATTCAATGAAAATATTTAAACCATTCTACGAACCGACGATCTAAAAAATAAACTTACCCTAGCCTTTGACGAGAGCCGGCCTTTGGTAGGCATCATTCTGTCGCCCATGAGGATAAGATTGAATAAATTACACGGTGATTAGTATACCGTCGTGAAACACAGCTTGTTCGCACAAGTCGTTTCATGATTAGATTTTTCTGCCTCCGACGTTGATACTCTGTTTCCGTTTTGAACCAGTTTTGCTGGAAGTTCCCGTACAGAATGACTTGAGAACGATGGTGACAAGGAACGCGTTCAATGCTTATTACCACTTCGTAACAGCGAACACGAGCATGAAAGAGCAAACTTAGCTTAGGTACGACTAATCAGATTCGATTTCAAAAATGAAAATGCACGATTGAAGCGTTTGAGACGACTGATAAGTACCTAATATCAAAACTGTATCCTTCAAGCCGGGCCAAGCTTTCCTTGACCATTTTCAGCACCCGTTAGATTTGCCTACCTTTCTAATCTGCTCTAAAAATGCTAATGAAAGATAGATTTGAAATTGTCATTTTCCATGTTCCTTTCCCCTCTGAATTAAGGATGGAAAAAGCTCGTTCAAGACGGAAAACGGGAACGATTCTACTAATAGTGGGTACGCTGTTTTGAATTTTGTTTCAGGCTGGGATATTCGTGCCCGCAGGATTACAACACCGCAGAATATTTCATCGCAAAACTACACACCAATCCCGATAAACTGGCTCACACTTTTGAAAGTTCTGAGGCTTATCATAACATGCACGATTCGATCGATGAGGTTTGTTCCTCCACCAAACAAGCAGCCGTCGTGTACGGAGTAAGTACCGATTTAAATCTTATTTGGTAATAATATTTTTAGGTAGAAATCAATCAATGTCTTAAGTCTACACGTTTCCCGTACAAATGATAAAACAAGTCGACTGATACCTTTTTTCTCTACCGTGCTTCTCAAACAAAGGATCAGGTCAGTATTGAACTAAAACACTGATGCTCTTTTGGCTTTTTCTCTTCCTTTCGGTTTATTATTCCCAAAATGCCAGCATGCAGCTAGTTGACTCCTGATTTCAAGCCTAAGGTCAATCTCACAAATTTGTACAGAACTTAGTTTTTTTTTAAGATAAACAATAATAATAAACAATAATTTTTGCAACACCAAAATGTATGTGATACCACACGCAGCAAGCTATCGTCATGCCCTTTTTGACGATAGGCATTTTTTCGAAAAATCTCAAATTTTGGCTTCCTTCAGGTAAGTACTCGTCACTTTAGTAGGAGATTAAGGTTCAAAATAGGTATTTTGCATTTTTTTTTTTTTTTTTTTTTTTTTTGTTCGAGGTTTATTGGGATTTAGGCGTGCAACTATCTTTTTTCATTAAATTTTGGACGAAAAGTAGGTAGAGGGGGGGTCCCGGAACAATTGCCTCTAAGTAGAGGAAGGGTTTGCCTGAAAATTAGAATTTTGAAAAAGGCCCTATATTGAATTGCCTCGAAAATATAATAATAGTAACCACTATTACTATTTTTTATTTGTAATTTAAATGAGGTATTTTCGTTGGACACCTGAAATATACACTTTACGTACGAAGGAAATCCACTCAGAATAATAAAAACTTTTGAAATAATTGAAATTATTATTTTTTTTTTTTTTTACAACATTCCGGTGTTGTGTTGTCAAAGTTGCCAATTATGACAGCTTTCTTATGTATCTTGTTGCAGATTGATGAGAGCCTGCTCACCTTCTATGCTGTGTAAGTTTCATTTACTTGGTTTTGTATTATTACTAGATGTAAATTTTGCCAAGAGCTGTGTAATAAGCGGTGGGAAGATACCTGCTCCTTATAACCTGGACATAACCGTCCCGCACCAAACTAACAAGAATGCGAAATGTATTATACTATTTATTATATTCTACTACTTATTATATTACTACTGTATTATATTACTTGAGTCATCGGTGCTAATCGTTTGAGACATTCGGTGCCTTTTGAGCTTATTATTAGGCTGGGTACACAACATACATAACTGCCTATCTGATTTTTTAACTTCCTAGTCGGATCTGATGGTTTTGCGATACCTATGGGGTAAGTGGAGAAACCAAAACAAAATGGCCAATGCTAACGCGAGGCACACCAAGTGCAATTTAGCGATCAGGTTTCTCACAAGTCAAAAATTAAAGAGTAGTTGTACAGTATTAGTTGTACGTTCCTGAACTCGCTTGTTTTCTTTACACAAGTACCTAATCGATCAGGCAGGATGTAGGCAGTTACAATGAGAAAAGGGGTGGTCTAATAAACTGTTGTCTGTATTTAGTGTTACTGTAATTATTGAACATAATCAATTTTGTTTTCCAGCCAGAGTCCTACAACCTTCACTCAACTCAAGTGGTTATTTGGAGATCAGTGTTAGATTTGTACCGCAACGCGCAAAAAGTCCTCCTCCAGTGGACTGTTTGTGTAGTAAGTTATAACGCCATTGAAAACAATTTTTCGAGAAGTTATGTAGGCAAAAGTCCCCCCCCCCCTCCTCTACTATTCTCTTTCTCCTCTGTGGAATTAAATAATCAGTTATTTTTCCTAAAGATTACTCATTCTTATAATTCTGAGATAAACACTCCTCCATTTTTTCTGAAGCAACGGAAAAAGGGACCGATGGCGATTCTTCAAGGTTTCCGTGCCCAAAACCCACCTTTTCGCGCCCAAGGCAATCCCGGCCAGAATGCGTAGCCTAAAGGCGTTATTCAAGTTGTCACTCATTGCTCTTAAATGACTACCTGGTTTTTATGACGGCACATTCCAATTGATTAGGCTTATTCTCCAAGTGGTTAGATCTGGGCATCGACGCGTCCTTATGAGAGACTGAGTTGACTGAACAGCAACTTGATCAGATAGGATGTCCTATCAAACCATCATAAACATATGTAATTGGCGTTCACGGCCAGTGATTGGAATTTTTTCCAAAAATGTTTTCTCCTAACCGCGAAATTTTATCGTTTACATCAATATCAAATTATCATTTGTGATGACTTAAAATTGATGATAATATATGCTACTACAACAGTAAAGGAATTCCGCCTTCTAGTGTGGGTCGATGTACTTACATGAAGAAGTATATATTATTGAATGTAAATGTGAACGGCCTCATCTGTTACCTGCGATAGTGATATACTCACAATTAGTTGACTTTGAGAGGATTGGACGGTTTTTAAGAAAAATACATACTGTAACCCTCATTAAGGCAGTCATTCTGTCTGTATTCGCTGCTCAACCGCCATTTCGGCTTTTAGTTTACAGACCGAGCGATTGTTCATTTTGTTTTCTTTTGTAGGCAACGGCTCTGTTGATCGGCTATGCCGTACACACGAACGATGGCTGACCAAGAAGGCATTCAGAATATTCAAGGTAGAAACTACTCCGTCGTAACGGAAA
>CM033998.1:7699901-7817196 GCA_019603395.1 Cyrtorhinus lividipennis
TGAGCTGTCCGGTTTAAAGCATGGCAGAAGAACCAGTTTTAGCGCGAGTGCTAGACTGTGAAACTAAGCAGGAGAAAGGAAGGATCTACAATCGACCTATTTCCTATTTTCTTGGTGTTGAAAAAAAGGGGATGGAACTTTTTTTCACAGAAATAGTTCTAACTTCGACGCTTCATTTTCTAGTCAGTTAGTTTTTCAAACGCGTTATACATCTTTTGTACGTTTTCTAAAACATTTATTTTTCGCAAAAAGTGACTCGTATCATCTTTAAAATTTCACTTTTAAACATACTTATTAACCTCTTAAAAGTAGTAAAAAACGGAAGGAGGGATGAACATGAAGTCTGCTGAAATCTGAATTTTCTTTGAATATTAAATTCATTCGTTTTCATGAAGGCTTATTAATCCTAATAATTTTTGTATGTAGTGTGTCAAGGTGTGTTTTAAGTAGGTACGCAGGTAATCTGCGTCAAAGGCGCTGTCTGAATTTTTCGTGTTGGGTCCGATCCCAGCCATTGAATCTTGCGGACTCATGCTTATACTTCGATGCTAGTTTCCAGTGCTCGTATCCACGATTAGTTGGTGCCTATGTAAAAGAACGTAATAAGAGTATTTTGAGATGAGTTCGCATCAAGGAAATCGCTTGCTCACTTAGTAACTTCTTCCTCTACATTCCGTAGTTTGACCTTGTCAAATAACCAAGAGTTAGAAGCCACGCGTGGGACAATCTCACACGCTTCTGAAGCCGCCAGGGAAGACTTTTTCTCTAAAATGAGACCTCAGTAGCTTTGAGCATTCCAAGGGCACTCGAGGCAATCTTTTCAATATTCCTGTAAAAATTCCGAAAAGATATATTTCCCAACAGGATATAATATTATCAGCCATGTGCATTCTACAGGCTGATCCCCGAAACTCCCTCCACGGCCATGCTAGAATTTTAGCTGATTAGCCAAGTATTTCTATATTTCTCCTTTTTTTTCTGTATGCTTTTCAGGAATCCCCAAGATGCGCCCCCATGCGGAACTTTATTTTGAGTTGGAACGCACATTTTTCTAAATCACAGATTAGGATTCTATTCAGAGATTTCAGGCCCTAGACAGATTATTAGATCGCTGGAAGCTGAGAAATATTAATGATTAAATATTGAAATAAGAATATCACGGTTTCTGTTCAATTCTCCTCAACCCTAATGTTAAATGTGTGGCCTTTTTGTATGGTCCTTCTAGGCCATAACTTTCTTGTCTCATTTCTGGGAACTGATAGGACGTACAACGATGTTTGAATTGACGTTCTGGGATAATCCCTCTGTTTCAGCTTGTTGTGAGTTGTGGCCAAAACAACGGCGCCCTGACACACTTGTTCATATGCCAAAAATCATTACGCCCCTCCATTCCGAACACCTTCAAAAAATCAATTAGCTTTACAACCTCTTGTTGTGTCTGGCCTACAAGTGTAGAATTTTGAATACATTTGAGCCAACATTGATTAATATTAAGGATCGAAATTCAGAAGGTGCTTGCTTACTGGTTGAATCTTTTTGATTTTAACATTTTTCTTTGTTCACAGGTAAGACTACGTTTACACTCGTTGCATGATACTGATGGTAAGTGCTCGATTCTCATTAGTCTGTCTCGGCTCTGATTTGGTGCTCACTATGTCTGCAGTGCTGTCAAAGTCGTTCCAAATGATTATAGGTTGAACTATCGTAGAACTCTCCAGCCTTCTTCTTTTTACAGCGAATACAGAGAATCCCTTTGCAATCTATTCATTTGTTATATTTTATTCAAACCAAAGGAACTTATTGTCAAAAACCGCAAAATATTACAATGGTTTACTTATCTAGGTAGTACTTTTTTGTGTGGGAAGTAGTATTTTGAAAATTTTGAAGTAAGTACATACTCACGTATTTAGGAGGAAAGAAAAAAGTGGACTAACTATTTCATTTTTTTCATGACTAGTACCCATTCTCAATAATCCTTCTTGACCAATTCGGTGATTCGGAGTGCAAAATGAAGTGGAAAACGACACCCCATTCGCCTACCGCCGTTTGGAGCAATCGGGTTGGTGTTTATTGAGTTTCAACTAGGTCGCATTTCATTGGATTCAACCTCCAAAATTTAGTGGAAAATGATACCCCCACGCCTGGATTACCAAAAATCTTAATAACCTCCATTTTTAAATCACATTTTCCCCTACCTATCCATTTCGAATACACATTTTAATACCCCCCCTGCCCCAATTTGGTTCGATAAGGCTGAAAAGTTTCGAGGACCAACTAGAGCCGAAAACGAGTCGCTGACAAAAATTTCAGATTTTTAGAAAATTTTCTACTTCCAAAATCGGCGTGGACGGCGGACGGACATTTGCTAATTTGGATTTAGATACCTTGAAACGTCCAGAAAATTTTTGGGCTGAATCGGAGAGATTAACTTTGCATGAAAACATGAGTTGATTATTCAAGGAATAGCCAACCAAAAAGGGCTCCTTTGAGGCTAGGAAGATGAGTATGGTTCAAAATAAAATGAAGGTGTACTCAATAAGCATTGCATTATTACGTGTCTCGCATCTAGTTTGGTAAGAGAAAAAGTTTCACAAAAGAAGTTGGGAGCCTGAGGATTTGGGGACAAATTGTTTGAGGAATATATTTTAACATTCTGATGCTTTTATCTACGTCCAGGCGGTCTCAAGTGCGACGGATGGTTTTTATGTGAGTTCCCAAAGCTATTAAATTCATCTTCCCATAAAGTGTTAAGTGGGAAGCAACGTATCGGAAGAGGAGCTAATTATCGGCACTGAAGTTTTTTTCGAATTACAACGTTTTAGAAATTATCAACGCTTTTGAACTTCGTATTATGCTGAACCAGATCGTTCACGATAAAGTGTTTTCAGTGAAATCGCGGCTAGGTGCCTTGAGTATTAAAAGCCAATTAACGGACATCTCGTGCTGCACTGCTCCCGTCACTCAGGTGTTGGAAGTATGGATTATTGGAAATGACATGAACCCATGGCGTTTCGAGACTTGATCATGCAGCTTAAAATACCGAAGTTGGCGCGTACTTTCGTTACCTCAACGTCGAGCAGGATTTGCCTTTTCTCTGCTTAGAGAAAGTTGGGAGTCTTCAATTGAAGGCGCCCAGTTGAAACTAAATGGTCTCCCTGGAAGAGTAAAACTATGAAATCGGTTATTGTAAATATATGAAAAACAAAAAATCAATTATTGTAACAATTTATACTCTAAATTAATTGAAAAAAAAAACGCTCTGCGTTCACGTATGTTATTATTTTCTTAGTGAAATCGTCCTTATTACTCCTATATTTCTACAGGTTTGAACATTGTTTAATAATCGCTGAAGTGACTGAAGTGAGCTTTTTAGAGTAAAACGACATTTTCTTCTCTAAATTCTCCGCGAGGATTTACAGAAGTATGATTTCTTGCCTTGTTCATCAATATATTGGGGGCAAGTTGGGTTATGGTTTGGTCAGATTGCATTAGAGATGATCTCCTACCTACCTATATTTCTCGAATACTTGCAACTTGTTAATGAAGCCATAAACGGGGGGCTACCGTTAGCTCAATGTGATTTATCATTTTGTTATTCGCTGGCAGAGCGCGCTTCACGAAATGTAACGCTTAGTATTATTCGTAATTGAAGGGAGCTATCTAACGTTGCCAGCCGAACTGAGAATGCTGACACCATAGGGGTTAGTGTAGGCCTCGTAATGAATTCCTTTACACGTGGACTCCGCCGGGGGGCCCCATTGAAGCGCCTCGTATCTGCCGTTTTCCAGAAGGATGGTCTTGTGGTAAAGGAAGCCATCTTGAGGCGTTCTCACGGGAGCAACGTTCTATACATTTCATCTTCGTGTTCGGATCAAGCTGGGGACCGAACGTCATCACAAAGCTGTTGGTTACGTATCACTGGTGAATTACGAGACCGTCAAGGGGACGAGCACAGATCTTCATTAAATACCGACCCCCGTATAATGTAATTGGTTTCCCCTCATCAACTCTACCCCCGCTCACTTTCGGGATAATTGTATTCTGAACTAATCAAGCCAAAACACCGAACTGCTCAATTACGGTTCAATATGCACCAGCATGTGGCGAGGGTGCCTAGCATAATAAAGGCTGGGAATGGCCAAATGATCCTCGATCAAACACAATTCGCGGTATCCCCGTTTCTTGTTGGTTATTGTAGTTAGACTAACAATTTCTTCATTATTGTAAACACCTAAGCCACGTACGTGTGTAAGCTTACATCTCGTGGATTTAAAACGGATCCGTTCTCGTATTTTACGTACATGGCCATTGAGCGGGAAAGGGATCAATGGCTTCGTCTCAGATATTTCCAAATACAGCTTGGGGCAAAAGTTATGAACGGGTTTTGAAAGGAAATATAAAGAAAACTAGTCAATTTAGAAGAATGAACCTTAATTTATTTGAGTCAGAAAGTAATACCGTTTTTTACATCAAATTTTGAAATTACATCACCAAGATGGCGGCCTTCAGCAGCAAAACACTGATGAAGGTGATTTCGGGAAGTTTCCTTTGCATTTCGGCACATTTGTGTAGGTATCGCCCTGATTCCCTCTCTGTTTCTCACATCTTGCTTATCCAGAGTGTGATGGATGTTTATGTGGTTATGTTTGAAAACATTTTCCTTTAGGTAGCCCTCCAGGAAAATTCCCGGTTCATATCTATTGCCCCACCCTGTATTATGGAAAATCCATTTTCACAATTCCCTTGCCTTGTCTCCGTTGGCAGCTATCGGTTTGTGATCTCAAAATGTAGTGAGCAATTGTACCCTTACGCCTAAAGTTCCTCATCAAAAATCATTTTTTTAAATTCCAGTTTTAAACCATACCCTTCCTCTTTTTGATACTGTGGGGCTATGAATTTTTGAAAGTCTCAAGATCAAAATGATTGAATTTAGAAACATTCCATCTGCCGAAACTAGTTGGCGTGGACTGGCGTTTCGGGGTTCGAATCTAGACGTCTTGAAACACAACTTATCAAATCCTTAAGCAATTTGGTGAGATCGTTCTTGATAAGAAAACAAGGTTATTATCCAGAGACACTCAAGAATAAACTTTTCTCTCTTTCTTGATTACGGTTTCCTGTACAGGTGAGGAATATTGTGGAATATTTTTTGTGTTATCAAAATAGTTTTTGTACGCATTGCACGATTGAGCGTTCAAATTCCCTATTTTTTGTTTAATTATTTACACGTAGTTAAGAAATTGGGGAGAAGTTTGACTGTTCTTGCACGTGCATAAACGATTACACAACGTTTATTTGCAAATTCAATATACCTTATATGTATCTACTTGAGATTTCGGTTATCATCTAGGACGATATTACGAGATTGGCTACTGATCCTCACTTGAGATTTATTCTCTTATTTAACACGACGGAACGGTGGCCGGCTAGTAGAGATAATTTACAGCGCTTGGTTTTTTTTTTGTCATTGAATTCTACGTTGCCGGTAATCCGAGAATTCCAATAGCAATAAAAACCTACTTTGAAACTTTAATACATATTCGTATTTAGAAATAGGGGAAGCAACCCTTATATTTTTATCATCAAACCTTCTACAGTCTGAGATGCGTTCACATTGAAAAATTTCGTCACACCTCCCGGTTTAAAAATTTCGAAGTGAAAGTATTTCATTCAACCAAAGTGCGAGAGCACGTTATAATACGAAATGCCGACGCCAAAGTATTTTGATTATAACGTGGTAAGGGGAGGGTGGGGATGAACGAGTAAAAAAGAGTTGTGCGGAAAAGATAATAATAAATTTCTCTTTTTAATATACGTCAGCCCAGGTCCCAAAGGAGATTTAAAATATTTACATAATATTGCCGGCACGGGAGGTATTCCTTGTAACGAAGAAAATGACTCTTCTCTCGGTATTTTTTCTCGCAGGGTGTAACACAGTTGATTGCGTTGGGAGATGAAAAATATCCTCCGTTTTTGGCAGAATAATTCCATCTCCAGCTTATTACCTACAGGAAAAAAGTTCAAGGGGGCTTGTCGGTGTCAGAAGATTTGAAAAAATATAATGAGTTCTCATCTAATTTCGTCCTTTGAGTGTTGTGTATCCAGTCCGTCCCTTTTTCCAAATTCTTTGTGAAAATTCGCATTCTTGTCAATTACGTTATTTAGTGATGGACGAATAAAAGAACTTGCTGCAACAAAAATTAACTCTGGTATTATTGGGAAAGTATTTTGGTGAACATCATCTCTAATTAGTATTTGATGTATTTGAGGATAAGTGTTCTTAAAATAACACGTTACGCTGCTTTATCGCTTAGCGGAAAGTCCTGAGCTATGTCTTATACGTCCGCTTGGCAAGCCGTTGTGAGCACTGACAGGAGACGGAACGTCCTACCGAAACTGTGATTAATGGAAGCGAATGGGGGAAGATAACAATTTAATTCCATCAAGAATGAGTTGAAAACCAGGATGGTGATAAATGTTACGTTTTGAATTGGAAGTAACGTGAGAAGTGCCCACACACCATGATAACCCCGAGTCGTGAATCAATCCTAATCTAGTCGTCCACGTTTACTATCTATTATCTACGATCTTGGGGCTTCTGGTTTCCATTTTATTTTCATTAAACGAGGACGTGGTGAAGTATTTAGGCTGGAGAATGTTCCCGTTGAAATAGTTTCGCTAACTAGTCTACCAAATGTGGTCCTATATATATTCTCCACATTGTAGTATGTGATTCATAGTCGCCTAGGAATAGTCTCATTCTCGATAAAGAATACAAAGAATCAACTCTAATGTATCATGAAGCTCCCAACCAGTATCTATCTACGTTCTCCTGTCGAACCTAATTGTTCCTGAACCAGAGGAGTTACGTGAGAATGAAGTATTTACAAATCACTTTGAGCACATCGAATCGATCGGAATCTAGTGGCTTAAATTCGTTTGAGTTGATCGCTTTACCATAATTCTGAAAATTGGGTGACTATGGTAGGCGTTATTGTAGAGGGCTATTTGAGGGACTAGCAAAATTTACAGGAGAGCATTAGTGAATGTGTTGAGGTTGTCAATCGATCAATCTGCATCCACTGGAATCAGAGAAGTCCTTAGTAGAGTTGCTTGTTGGCCGTGTAATCATAGCATTTATCACATCCACCCCCGTGACGTCTTTGGAGTATTTCCCGTTATGAAATTGTTAGTCTTTTAGCAGTATACAGGTTAATGTATTCTAGTAAACAAGTACTTTTTCAATTCGGAGACTGTACTCGGTAACCTCACACTGTAAACAAGAGTTTTTATTATAAGCTCTTAGACGTATTTGAGGTCTAGAGGTCTAGAATGAGCCCTTGGAAAGGCGAAAGCAAGTGAGGTCACTCCAGTCTGTTAAGTGCATAACTACACCCACATGGAACACAGATAAGCGCATTCAGGACACTACCACAATATCAGGGGCCGGTTGTTTCGTATCGAGTATCCCCTCCCATCTATATTGAAGCCTGAAGCCGTTAATTAACCATCCATTGAGTAACCCAAAACCCAATTCTATAAATTTAAACTTATCTAACCCCAAGGGGACCACCCTGGGTGATCTACGAACGGAAGCAACACCAGTGTTTGGAAACTCCCTACCCGTTCAACCGCCAAATCGAACGGCCGTAAACTTTATTTAAAACTAACTAAATCTCCCAAATTAGAGTCGATATGCATATAAATCCCCGAAGTGAGCTAGTGTAGTGTATATCTACTATCAACTTAGTTAATCAAAGTTGTGCATCTTCCTTGAATTATGAGTGAATCCGTGGTCATCCATAATTATGATGGGCGTCCGACGTAACCTTACATAAAGCGTCAATCTAGAGTTTTACAGATTCGGAAAAATCATACACTAATCGTGATCGCATAGCTCGGTGCTGAGTGGGTCCAAAATTATTCATGTGTATTCAATGTACACACGGAATACTCATAGCCTGAAAAGTTTATAGTTAATAGGCTAATAATTTGAAGGAATAAGAAGAATGACAATGCCGACATAAGGGTGGGCGTTGGTTTGAATATCAACTCTCTTTCCTGATTCTTATGAAGGAATCTTATGATGCTTTGATTAAGACTTTTAACAGAGTGACAAAATGATCCGTACAGAGTGATCTTAAACCGTATAAGCGAGGCTCATAAGCAACACTCAGTTGTAAAAAAATGATGGCCTAGACACCGTCTCTCTCAAGGGCACAACTTCACGTTCTGTGGTTGCGTGATTGCACTAATCGGTTCTTCCGTTTCCGTTTGTTTGCTACCTTTTCAAAAGCCGTATATCTTTTTAACAAACCTTCTACTCTTTCCAAAGAAAGCAAATGGGTACCTCTAGAGGGTTCCTATCCATCTTATGTTGTGTACTAGGGATTTTGTTATATGAGATGTGACTATTGATTTTCTTTGTTACCTCAAGTTCTGTATATTTTGTATAGGCCCTCTCGCCTCAGGCATTGTGTTTTTCGTCTGTACCCCAGCTAATTGGGAAGTAATACTTCCACCAGTTGTTTTAAGAACGGAACTGGCTCGCCTTGCTATAACTCGAGTCTTGTTTTCGTTCGCTGAAGGATTTATTCAGCTCATTAGCTTTTGATCCTCTTCGTTAATTTAAGCTCCTAATTATTGAAAATCCAATTGACGAAACCGTTTCAATGCTTATTTGTTCATCTCTCGGTATTATTTAATCTTGACTACTTTGTTTCAGGCATACTCGATGAAATTCAAAAAGAGTTCCACGCCGACGGCCAGAAAGCTGGCCTTCTGCAGACAGCGTTCGTCATTAGTTACATGATTTTCGCCCCCTTGTTTGGATACATGGGCGATAGGTACAACCGCCGGTACCTCATGGCTTTTGGAGTTTTCTTCTGGAGCTTGACTACTCTGATCGGATCTTTTATGCCGGTAATTTTATAAAACTTAATAAATTTTTCGGTGTACGGCCTCGTAAAAATATTTGATGGTGAAAGGAGAATTACATATTCGGAATCAACTATAAAAAGAGAAGATTTAACTTGGTCCAATAAGCTGTCCATGAATTCGTAGAAGATACATGTGTTGAAAGAAGTACGTTGGGTAGCACAATCAAAGTTGCTACTGAAATTACTTACAAAACTACTTGTCTACTTCTACCAACATTTTTGATTGTTTCTCCTTCTTCTTAAAGCGTCTTGCGATTCGTTTACCGTTGAAAGTGTAGCTTGGCGAGCGTACTTTGCCCCCTTCAGATCGTTGATATTACGTCACCCCAGTCAAACCGTCGTTGCCCTCCTCGGAAGTTCCCAATGCGCCTACGGCCCTGAAATCCAAGTTGGGGATGAGGACGGTCGTCATTTCCTGAGCAGCTTCTCTCCTCTGCCTGCGTTTGTCATGTTTGGATTGGTTAGGGGAAAGGAGTGGACCCCTGAAGTGCGCAGTCTTTTGTTGTTTTAATACGTACATTTTTTTCTCTGTAGACGTCCGCTAAAAGCTGTTTTCGAAGGAGGGGGGTTAGAATGAGTTGGTTTTGACGACCTTAAATTTATGTGTCACTTTCCATCGGTCTTAGAAGCTCCTCTCTATACCTGATTTTCGCAATGGTCCCCTATTCCGTGTCCTTTTATAGTTCTTACTCACGACGGAATGGGGTGACTCCCCTTCAGTATAAATATTTACTATTCAATGCCAGACCTACAAATCTGCGAGCGAGGTGGTTAAGCCAGAAACGAATTGGAATGAAACACAACTCAAATATTGGTAGACATTTGAATATATTTAAATAGAAAACCAGGCTACATCTTTCTACGTTGATATAATAAATTTGTTGTATCCGTATCATCATTTTACAGCTTCAGAACATTCAGTCCGATTGGTGAGTGGTCTCAAGATAACAATTGTGTTTTTGGAAGTCAACATTTATAGGGGGTAGATGGTAAGGGGAGGGGGTTGGCGTGAAAAGTCCACCTCCCCATTAAAATCGTCAAATTTGAAGCTAAATTTTTTTCTTTTAATCTACAAAATGTACAAAACTGCGCTACGCGATTGTTACCAACTTTTTTACATGAGATTTGGACCTTTATTTTGAATTTGCTCATGCAAAATTGTATGAAGAATAGATCCCCCAACCGATTCTTTATTTTTAGCAAATCTGAAAAATAGTGTATATAGGCTTAAAAAATCAAATTTTTTGCTCTGTTATTCTTAGTGTTAAAAAAAATGAATGAAATACATCAACTTTTTGTGGTGCAGCGAAGAAAAACGATGCATTTTCATCTATAAAATTTGAGGATTTATTGTTGAGCTGCGTACCTCTGCGGTTACGCTAAAAGTGAATGTGAAGTAGCCTCCCATACGAAAAAATGCATTGTTTTTCGTGTCTTTATTATTATTTTTTTCGGCCTAAAAACTAAAATATGACAAAATACTGCTATAAAATGTTGAAAATCTATTTTGGCCGAAGTTTTGCGTAGAAAATAGCTCTTGAATTAGAAAAAAAGTTCTAATTTGAAATAAGAAAAGTGATGCGCCAATCGCACATCAAGTTGTGAAAATTGCACGTGTTTTGTCATCTGAGATCCGAAAAAAAAGCTTGTATGTCCACGTGATGTTACCTAACTGATAAAAGTGATTAAATACAATGATTTTTTTTCCAGACGTACTACCCGTTCTTATTGTTCCGATCGCTGGTCGGAATTGGTGAGGCGAGCTATTCGACTATTGCACCGACGATCATCAGCGACATCTTTGTTTCGGACAACCGTTCGAAAATGTTGGCCCTTTTCTATTTTGCCATCCCTGTTGGAAGGTGATTATATCTTTGACAACTATCAAGTACTTTTATGGCATATCCGCCAGAGTGAGGCTTGTGGAACGGGCAAGGGGTAGTTATAGGTAATAACACAGGGACTTTGTTGAAAAATGAAGGTTTTTGTAGAAGGTTCCCACTTCGTTAGGAAAAATTTACGTTTCATTCTTACTACCGGATTTCGCTATCAACTTTCATCGCTGGCAGCGGTATGAATTATTTTCTGAATGATGTAGCCCGCCCACCATTGTCGAATGATTTATTGTTGGTGGCTGTGAAGGGATCTGTTAATTGAGAATGCTTATTGAGTCACGATAACCATTTTTGTCACCACTCCCCCATCTCTCCACTTGTGGCGTAACGTGTGCTGAACATGAATAATGTTCTAGTGCTGCATCTAAACTAATTATCCGCACCGTAAATAATAATTTTCATTGAGCTGTGGGCGCTAGGCTATTTTTTATGCCGTTGTACGTGACTCGGAGATGATTAGTATTAGTGAGTCATCCCGATAATTTTGCTGTTATTCCAGATGGATCCACATCCTGATTAGCCTAGTCGTTAGATATCCTACAAGCTTAATATTCAGGCGTATAAACCTTCCTGCTACACCATTTTGAAACACTCTTCTTTAAAAGGACACAGGGGAATTGGAGTCCGAGCCAGAACGGCAATGTCCGTCTGTAGTAATGACTGACCTAAACCCGTTAACCACAGGATTGAGAATCTATTAAAATTCACTAGCGCGAGTAGTTTAATATTGCTATATATATTATCTTATTGCTCTTGTAAGCTAAGGATGATTGAGAGATTGCGTAAATCTTCGCCCAGTCTAGGTCTTGAGACCTGAGGGTTCGAACCGATTCGATACATTTGTTTCGGTTTCCTTATTATTGCTTGATACTAACTCATCCGAGCTGGTAAATAATTGAAATAACGGAAAATAACTACAAACGGATTTATATGATTGACTATAAGAAGATGTGGGTCCTTTACGTATTGCTCACCGTTTTGGTAATGAAATTTTATAATTTTGTTGATTGATTCCAGTGGAATGGGTTACATTGTCGGAAGTACTGCCTCCAAGTTAGGGGACAGTTGGCGCTGGGGTCTCCGGGTAACTCCCATATTGGGGGCAGTGGCCGTGGTCCTGATCATTTTCGTTCTTGTAGACCCGACTCGTGGCGAAGCCGAAGGAAAATCTGACGTTGGCCCCACTTCATACAAGCAGGACATTGTATCTCTCGCAACCAAGTGAGTTCCTTAGTGGTGTTGTATAAGGGTAATCGACACAGCCTGTTTTCGTCGTAAAAAGGTTCTGAATGGTTCCATAAAAACAACTATTTTGTGCTTTGCATCCACTTCCCAGAGTCTTTATTTTCCTCATTCTTCACCAATGTTTTCCTGTTATCCATTTCTAAATTTTTGCATATTATTGTACAGTTAAAATAAGATCGTTAGCGGTCGGTGTCTGGTTATTCACGCCTCACGAAGACTTCTATAAATATCAGTTTGCAAATAAATTAATAATAATCGTGTTATTTTAGTGATAGAACGCATTAGAGTGTGGCCCTTTCGCGTTTCGTTTCACTATAATATTTTTTTAAAACTATATTAATAACAAATTAAAAATGGAAAACACGTTTTTGTGATTAAATCTTATCAAACCCTCATTTGTTGTGGTCAAGTGAGATAATGATTTCCTTGATGAGATGAAAAGAGTGAAAAGACGATCACTCAACGTATAATACATAATAACGTTACACCTTAATAAATTCGTTCTCGTGCTCGTTGAACGAGTTATAAGAAGCCACAAATCTGAGGGAACCAAATGGGTTACGTCATATTCAAGGCCAAAGTGGGATTTCAAGATTGAACAAGTGAGTAAATATCAACACCACTTCATTCGTGTAGGTCCCCTTTTCTTCATAAAGCCTATCACCTCGATCGGTAAATATATTTTTTTAGAAGCCTGGGCAAATTCTGACGGAAATTCTGAAAAAAAAAAAACATTCAACTTCAATCACCTGAATAAAATGAAATTATAAAATGGTAACCTTTTATAAAGTAAATCTTTATTTCAGTAATCTTTCTAATGCAAATAAATAGAGAAATGTTGAGATAGCCGCGACTGTGTACGTGTTTACTGATAGCCCCTTAGTATCTGACCTTGAATTTGATATCAAAACTAATAATACTAATTAGATTATTACATATAGTTCTCCTTCAATCCGATAATTTACTTTATTATAACTAATTTTTCCATTGATTCTTCGTACTTTGCAGTAAAAGCTTCATGCTTTCAACCCTTGGTTTCACGTGCGTATCTTTCGTCACTGGAGCGTTGGCATGGTGGGGCCCCAAATTCATCGGGATGGGTGAGAATCTCATCAGAAAAGCCGACGCCGATCAAGACTCAGCGTAAGCATGCCCTAATGATATGATAACAACTTCTTCGTATATAATTTCTTGTTCTATTTATTTTTACTGTATGTTGAATATTGATAAAACTAATTTGATAGTATCTTTGGAAAAAATTCTGCACATTCTTTCACAGGGGTTGGTTAGACTTATTCCAATCGATTCAGCGTCCAAAACTTAGTGGAAAATGATACCCCACACGCCTAGGTACCAGAAATCTCGAAAACACATATTCAAAATGGTTAGATAGATACCCATTTTGACCCATAACTTCTTCCAGTGGGTGCCAATCATTCTGGGACCCATTCCATTGGATTCAGCGTCCAAAATTTAGTGGAAATTGATACCCCACACGCCTAGATCGCCAAAAATCTCGAAAATCCATTTTTCAAAGTACACATTTTGACCCCAACCTATCCCAAATTTGGTCCGATCGGGCTGAGAAGTTTTGAGGACCAACTAAAGCCGGACACGAACCCCTGGCCGAGATTTCTAGAATATTTTCTACTACCAAAATTGGCGTGGACAGCGGACGGACATTCGCTTATTCTGATCAGACTCAGAGACACCTTGAAACCGAAAAATCGGCCGAATCGGAGAGATTGACTTTTTGCATGATAAGATAGGATTATTCAAGGAATAACCAACCAAAAATAAATAAATAAAAAATTGACCGATAGCGCTAGGGTAGCTAGGGTTACGTTCGAGAGTAAGAAGTTTTGGCAGTTTGAGCTTTTTTTAGTAGCTGAATATAATATTTTGTTAGAATAGAATTTGGAGTATTCTCCTAATCTCGAGTTGGGGACAGATGCTACATGCAGCTGAGTAGATCAGTCCGGGCCCATTTATGAAGCTTCTCTAACTGTAATTTACCGCCTTTCTCAACACTAGTCCCTCAACACGGTCCCAATCAAATGGAAATTGATCGGGGTCGCGGTTGATTAATATACTCGTAGTTTCTAATATACTTTCTCTAATACACTTTAGAGGGAATTCTTTGGTTTCTCATATAAATTCACAATCGGTATGCGTCCGGTCGTCCCGATCGGACAGTGAAAGGTGAATATGCGGGGGTAAGGGTCACGGGAAGGATAAAAGCTGAGGAAATGTTAAATAATTAACATCGGACATCAAACACCACTTGAGGCTGAAGCAGAAAAACCGTTTTGTATACGCTTTGAAAATGAACTGTGGCCACAGAACCATGAAAATTGCATGAAGAAGGGCCACAGGTTCTTAAATCCCACGATGTTGACCTAGTTTTAAGGGGTACTTACTACGTTGTGTTATATTTTGCGAAAAAGATTTCTAATTTTTCTTGCCACGATGATCTCCAGTTTTATCTACCGTTTATGTTTTATGTCCTGTCAGTATTTCGCTGGTGTTTGGTGTGATTGCTATGATGTCCGGCGTTATTGGCGTCCCATTGGGTTCTGTCTTCGCTACGCGGCTGCGGCCCAGCTATCCCAAGATCGACCCTATCCTGTGTTCGGTCGGTCTCTTCGTTAGCGCCCCCTTCATATTCGTCGCCTTATGTGTGGCCAATACAAATACGATGTTGGTTTTTCTCCTCGTGTTCCTCGGGGAAGTTGCTCTCAACTTGAATTGGGCAATTGTAGCAGACATTCTCTTGGTGAGTATTATTGGCAAACTTTTGCTACAGTGTAAGCCGAATCGGAAGATTACAATCATGAATTAGGAATTTAGTCATACTTTTACTTAGTTGAATTTACCAGTCCATAAATTAGAAAGAAAGAAAATTGAAGTAAACATTGCTAATGAGGAAACATGCCTGGGTCCTACCCTAGCCCTACCTGTTAATTTGGACGTTAACTACAATGTCTCATGTATCTTCACCAACGACCACCCGCCCTCCAAAGAACATAATACCCCTCCTACTCTTGTATTGTCGACCTCTATGCCTGCCGCTCACCCCCACTTCGTGTCGTCAAAATCGTCTTTCCTCAATTTTGCTCTTGGTACCGTTTAGGTATTTCGCTTTCAAATTATACCGTGAAGTCTGTGCATTCGTTGTTTGGTTTTTCTAAGCCCCGAGACTGTTTGGTTTTGTTAATGTGACGGCACTCCTCTCAACACAATTTCTGCTCCGCTAGCAATACTGAATGAATGAATAAAATTGGACGGCCTATGATGAAATAGAGATTTTTTTCTCGAGAAAAAAAAAGTTGTACTGCCTTCACTGGCACTTTGGACCCGATTTCGTACGATTAACTCGTTGCTGTCTGCATTTTGCTTCTCCATTCCGCCTTAGCAGAATGATATTACCTACATTTCATCGAAAGTACTGTCAGTTCGTGAATTGGATAAGATGCTTAGGTAGTCTAATCCGAAACTCTACATGTCACGTTCTCCGTCAATACAGTTCAACTTTTTCCTCTGTCTTCTTCTAACATTGCTCAGCTCAGCTTTACCACAGCGCTTCGTACTCAGTTTCTCGGTGCCTACTCGATTCTCTACCGAATCCATACTGCGATTAAAAAGTGTCGATATTCTTCATTTTCCTCTTTTCGTCTCTGTTTCGTCTTTGTAGTCACTTTTCAGTTTTGTCTTCATCATTCGATTGCCTCTTTGTCCTCGTGTCGCTCTTTCTCTGATGGCTTCTCTGAGCTCATAACCTTATTTTGTATGATGGAATTTGTTGGTCTTTTGTGCAGCATTTCCTTGACGTTCGGAGTTGTAGCCATGGCTGCTGGCGTTATCGGGGTCCCGCTCGGAGGAGCCCTTTCTCGCAATTGCCGGAACTGGTTTTCACTAAAATGCGATGCTTGGATTTGTGCGATTTCCGCAATGGGAGCCGTTTTCTTTTTGGCACCGTTTCTTTACGCTCCGAAGCTGAGCGTTGTAACTTGCACCATCATGTTCTTTGGAGAGGTTTTCCTTAACTTGGGATGGTCTGTCGTTGTGGATATTGCAATGGTAAGAAAGATGTCCTTTAGCTCTAACAACCACAAATCTTCATTCAAGTTAGATCATGGCTGAAAAATACGCAGTTATATATTGGTATCACTGTATTCGTCCTCGTGAGCCAAACATGATAGGAACACTCATTTTAATGTTATACCGTTGGCTGTGCTGCCATAAAAAAACTAATGAAGGATTAGGTGTTACCACCTTGGTCCGCGCGTAAAGACAAGTCCAATACCAATGAAAGAACTGATTGTTCACAAAGATAATCTTCTAATCGAGGAGTGAATTTTGTTAGAAACGTCTTAAGCCTAGGAATTGTGGTCCTCAAGTTTTTTCCGCTACCAGTATATGTGACAATTTTACACCTTGTAGCAACTGCACAGCCTGTCTAGCAATCTCATACGCTGTAGTAACGTTACATCGTGTATGGCAATTTTTACATTGAACATCAACATACATTTTGTATGACTGTTTTACACTCTGTAGCTTCTCAATATACCGCATGATATTTTTGCACCCTTACAGGGTATTAGACAATGTGACATCCTGTATGAAAATGATTGTTCTTTACCACCCTCCGCTCTCATAACATCACTTTATCTTGAATGCAACATTAATTTTAGATTCGAAGTGACCTAAAATGCAACTAACCTAATTTTACTTGATATGATTTCCAGTATGTTGTTGTCCCTCCAAGGCGGTCTACAGCTGAAGCCTTCCAAATCCTCATCTCCCATGCTCTTGGTGATGCAGGTAGCCCTTATTTAGTTGGACTGGTGAGTACTAAGTACCCACGTTGACTTCTCTCGTGGATTGTATCATTATGGAGTTTCTATTGTCAGTATTTATTTCTAAATCGGCTTACTCGCAACTGAACCTATTTCAGATTTCTGACCTTCTGAACAGCACTATGCATAATTCGGGTCAAGTTGAGAGTGCAATGACGATAAACGACGGCTCCATGACCGACCTGATCAAATTTAGGAGCTTGCAGTACGCTCTCTTCAGTACGTGTTTCGTGGAGATCCTCGGCGCTGTGTGTTTCCTCTTCACATCCTTCTACATTGTGGAGGACAAAGCGAAGGCGGAGGCTGATATGCAATGTAATGATGATTTTGAACTTGCTAACAAATCCAATTGATTTTCAACGTTGCCTGCTTTTTCTGTGGAGGGTAGCTTGAACTAAATCTACTTGAATCCATGCTTGATTGCATCATCTCATGGTTGCAATACCTGTTTAATAATATTTCTATTTCAGAGCCTCAAATAGGTTGTCTGTGATGTGTTTTCCAAGCATAGTGGTGCCGGGTGGGACAAGCAGTGAATTTGATAATTGAATGTATGTTTGTGCGTGTGTGTGGAGTTTGTCTGTGAGTTCATCGCTTATTGACTGACATCATTCCATCTGTTTTCATTTCCTTACAATTCTGCTCGCTCTCTCCCATAGTTAGTGACTCAAGAGTCCTCAAGCTATGTCTAAACTTTTGCGCTTTTCTCTCCCTTTTGCTTTCAACATGACCAAATGGAAGACATGCCAAAAAGCAGCACCTAATGTTAAGCGTGGTATATGATATTTTTTCTTTTGGTGTTACGAAAATTGACTTCTGAATTGAATCATCACAATCTGTGGTTCTAAGCAGTATACTAAGTGCAGGTTTCGCCTTACTACTTACTTTAAAAATTTTGAGGATAAAATTGTTTACATCATGCAGATTTAAGGGTTAGAAAATTCAATAGTTCTTCAGTGAAAGTAAAAAAAAAAAGATTGTTGGTGTCCGGAATTATTCATCACAAGCTTTTCAGGACAGGATCAGTGCTCTAAAAATGGGGTGCGATTTGCGTCAGTGCTCAGTTAGCTGTGGATAAAATAATTTATATTCTTATTAATTGATTATATTTTTTTTAGCTGTTACTCGTACAAATCAAACGATTTTCAGTGGTAGATGATTCTGACTCAATTATCCGTTGATGTGATTACTCTGATTACTAGTGATTAAACGACCAGGAATCATAAATCATGACAGCAAACCAGATAATCAGCATAAGTATGATTGAATAACACATCCTTAAGATCAGTGCAGTTAGTCTCCTTCCAGTTGAACTGGGTCGCAACTATTCCTTGGAAATGTTGTTGACTATTCATTTCTACCTACATTATCCGCTCAATATGACATTGTGAGCAGGTATGAAGAAAAAAAAAAGCAATCAGGCATCATTTCCAGTTTTGCAGTAACTCAAGACTGGAAAAACCGCAATTATCAAAAAGTTATTGAAGGAAAAAAAGAGACGGCGTCCCATAACTTGGTGTTCAACAGCTACTGTGGGAAAAGTACCTAAACGATCGCCTTTGCTTTGGGAGACCGCCGTGGATTACATTTTGTGAGCGCTCATTTAGAACCAAAAGGGCGGATTCGGGGGTGGGGTGGGGGAGGGGGAAGCACTTACAGTCGGGGACTTGCTTGAGTATTCAAAGTTTGATATTCCAGAAATCGGTGGAGTTCAAAAAGGTTTCAGGGACTCTTCCATACCATACCCTATATGCTGAATTCAGATCAGTCGATTTGAAGATCTTTTGGCAATTTTTTGTTCCCATAACTTAGTCTCTAATGTCGTGAGGTCTCCCGCCAACATTCCCACTTATCCGTTATGTTAAGGGGGCATCAGACAGCCTCCTTCAAAGTAATTCCAATTGTCCTCAGCTCCTGTATAGAAATTCAAACCTTTTCTTTTTGCAATATTATGCTCGTAAGACTCGTGAAATTGTAATCTATAAACAAATAAATAATTTTCTAAATTGTAGATTTTGAATTTTGTAACTTTGCAGTTTGCAACTTTGCAACGTTACTGTTGAACTACAAATTAGGATAAATTTCCTGAGTTCTTCAGGCGCATTGCAAAAAGAAGCATTTTGAAATTCAATACAGGAGCTGTGGGGCTCAGGTGATAGTTGGGCTGTTATCTGCTAGAGCGGGTTGCGGTCGTCCAACCCCTTTGTCATTTGAGAGACCAGCCTCAAAATGCATCTAACCTCTGGAATCTGTGAATGCTGAACATTCCCATCATATTTCATGTTTGGGTAGGTTATTGCTTGGTGCTGTATCATTACTCAAGACACTAGGAAATTCCTTGGTCTCCTCAACTTGTCTTATCCCTCCCACCAATTACATCATCATTGACTCATCAACTAACTTTGTTTGACCTTCAATCATCTCTCATCTTGAGTGCACCTGGTCTTGAGAACTTTCTTTGCGTAATAGTCATCAACCCTGACTACAACTCTACCGAAAGTAGATCCCAAAATCCTGGTTCACTAATCCTACTAACTGTGGAACTACCTTCTCTTCTGGTCTCCGTACGTTTGCATGATTGGTTTTGAGGCATTACTCTCTCGTATGTGACATCTACTGTGAAGTTTGTGTGTTGTTCTAGCCGATGGTGGTGCCCCAACCCATATGTATGCTGACGATCCTCATTTAAACTGCAGTGAAGCCAACCTAACAACAGCGTAAAGAAGTTAATGTTCCCCGGGTTTGTTTTGTGCGGGATTATATTTATGTCGTTCTATCTTCCAACCGTTCCTGTGAATATTGTACATATCCTCTTTTTCCAGTGACAATTTTGTATATATGTATCAACGATAACTCGGGACATTCAGCTGTAAATTAATGTTGTCCTTCCCCTCTGTCGTTGCGGGTGATGTTTTCAACTCCTGTGGTTTTTCGTTGTAAACTGAGTGTCTAATAATTAGACGTTTGAAGTTGTCTTAATAGACTTTTTACCCTTGAACGTGATTATGTTGAAGACAAATTTATTATATCGACGTTTTAAGACTGTGCGTTAGACTTAATAATTATATGAACGCTAAATGCATTTATGCTAAATTGGGACTCATGCAAACATGTGCACCTAACCGGATTTTTTTTTTTAATCGGAATAACTGCGTTTGTATTTTTTAGTGCAATTATTAATTTATTGAAACATCTATTTATGATAGTAAACTTGACGGGGTTTTGATTAGTTGTTCATTACTCTGCCAGACATACGTCGGTCCAATCAAAATATTGTCCATTTAGGTAAATTTATTTTCATGTTTTTTGACGATGATCTAAGTTATCCAAGTTATAAGTTATATCTGTCGTCCTTTTAGTCTCTGGTTCTGGGTCTCTGCAGCGTAAGAGAATATGTTGATCTAGGTACTTGAGAAAAAGAACGCGTTCTGTGTAAACGTTGTCCAGTAAGGGTGAATCTTCTTTGTCTTTCGTTGAGAAGACGTGTGGTCCGGTTGAATCAATTAGGGCAGGATTGGTGTCATGTTATGTTCACACGATCTTAAGGCATTGGGAGTCAGTCGCACGTCTGTCTGCGTTTATCCTCTCTCACCTGCGATATCAATGACGCTAGCCACATACCTAATAACGCTAATAATGTTTTTGACAAAATAGTAATGCCTCTTTCTTTAGTTCATTCTTCATGGCAACTTCAACAGTTTGTAGTGGGTAGGTTAGATGGTGTTTACAGGAAAGATGCACACTGTGGAGAACCAACAGGAATGGTGCCACGTATAGCCAATTCATGGATGAATCTATTCAACAAAAATTACTTCTTTGGTGGCTATCTAAGTAGAAATTTGCGAATAGCTGACGTGCTGCGGAATTCTTTCTGTACTATCACAGTGACAGAGGCTGAATAAATAACCAACAGGCACCCCTTCCCCTACCCCCTGGTTGATTTTTTGAACAAAGAGAAAACCGTCGACCATACATCTACTCAAACCCTTTTGACATCAGTGTTACCTTGATCTAGTCATGATGATATTGCGGTGTCAACCCCGAAATGAATAGGATATCATTGCACCAGAATCAGTAGCATAGTTGGTACGAATACACTTAGTGATATGGATTTCAATTTATTGCTACATAACGATCATGTCCACTGTCTAGCCTTTAGTTGATACCAAGAGCTGCTGTTTTGGTATATTCTTTATGTATCTATTCTTTAGGTATCAAGGCGGATTAGTAGAAGCCTACGCTTTTATTTGGCTATGCCTCGTCCGTGTTTCCTAGATTCGGCACCCGGGTCCGATAAAGCGTTACATTTGGCACGCGAGTTACGTACATGGGGGTAGCTATTCAAATAAAGCTGTTTAGCAGCTTGGGCACCCGGGTAGTAGCATTAACATTCGCCTCCCCTCATTCAAAGTGGTCCTCCCACAGAGATATGTGGTTAAAAAAGTTTGCCAGTCACCAGCATGGATCCGATATCATTTCCGACCACCGCAGGGTGCCCAGTGTAAACTGAGCCTTGTCACCTTTCACTTATGCTCCGTTTCGTCTTCTTGGGTGCCGAATGCACCCCTTCCCCCCTCCCCTCCCCTTAATCCTGATCCTGAAGGCACAATTAATGTCTACATCACAAGGCAATCTGTTCAGTTGGGAATTGATCCTTCTTTTTAATATCGAGTTGATTTTGGTAGCAGTCGCTCGTACACTCATTCTCCTGGGGTCGCATTTTAGTCAGTCGTATCTCGTGTTTTGCCGGGTGATGCGTACATATCTATTTATGTGTGAACATGATTTAATTCAATTTTCGGAGAAGGCTTATCAGTCGAAGATTGTTTTCCATGGTTGATCGTTTGTTCCTGAGCGGTTCAAAAGTCGTGGCCTTGACCCTGATACAGGTTTAAAACGGGTTCAGTTGAAAAAATAAAAATAAATATAATAAAAAAATAATAACAACTTGAGTTATTCCTTTCCGTTGAATGAGGTCGCAGGAATATATTAAATTTCGCCTAGTACTTCATAAAAGTTGTAAATGTTGGGATGAAGACTGTTAATCTCAATTGCAGTTAAATACAGTTATTATTAAAGTTAAATCTCAATCTGTTTTTGAAGCTGTTGCTAAGTCAACCCTCCCACTTTTGAACGCCCTACGCTCAAGCAATCAGCTTAAATCGGTTTATAAGAGTAACCGAAAGAGTACGTAACCACCACTCGTGTGACAATCATCTCAATAGGCTTTCTTCTATTCTCAAAACAAACGAAATTCAGAGATAGTAACAAACATGTAGAATATATTATCCCTTATACACTAAATTTATTTGAACTTTCCACCGAAACAAGTCAATTGTTAAACTTAAGAACACACACCTACCTGATATTTTTACCATCTAAAGAGCTGACGTAGTGAACTTGTTAAATTAGTAATTACTCAAGTTTTGATACTTTCATAGAGAAACAAGTCACGTTTATCCACTAAAAGTGTAGTTAGCTAATTGATGGTTATACACGTATTTTTAATTGTGACTGGTCGGAATATTGGAGGAACCGTGATGGTTTTGACAGTGGGATCGAGGAACGAGTCCTCACATCAAAATACTTATTCATTCAAAGACTGTTTTTATCCTTTTTTTAAAATTTATGTTAATTACAAGACTATTGTATTATTAAAAATGACTTATGTATAGGTACTGGTTTTTATTCGTATGTATTGTTGCATTATTGATACCTCCTGATTATATCAGTTCGGAGAGTATAAATTCTATCATTTTTGTTGGTGAATTATGTGTCCTATACTGCCCTTTGTTCTTGGCTTAGTTCTTGAGGTTCCATACGTAATTTGATACGTCTTTACAGTTTTTGATGGAATTGGATGTTGGTAATGATGAGATGATTACAAAATTACGTTTCCCATAATTCACGTTGTCATTTACTTTTCCCCCACCGTGGTCGATTGTTCTGGCTCCCCCCACTATTTGCCGCAAATATCCTCGCGACATGAGTTAACTGTCTTTCGTGAAGGGGTTGAACTTTAGTTTAGCCTTCAGTTTGAGATATATCGGAAGAACATACATGACGCATTGCCTCTACGTATAAATCTCATTACAGAAAACGACACTCCTCATGGGCCAGTCTCAACAAAGGAATGTCCAATGAATGTGCAAAATTGAGCAAGATTGGAGCAAAATCTTCGGAAGAAATCTAGCAGTTCTGAAACATCCCTAAAAACGACCTTAATAGATGATTAAACTTGTTTCACTCTTAATTTGGAAGTATTATTTTATGGCCGCAGTTTTAATTTGCAAATACATTGCGCGTGCGCAGAACGTAAGATTAAATAGGTTTCTTTAGAAATTCTTACTTGCGAGCCCGCTCTATCCCCGAAGATTTCGAAAATATTGAATGAAAGCTAAAAACGTTATTTTAATGACGAATGTTTAAAATAAAATTGCGTAGTATGAGAAACACTAATAAAATTTGAAAGATAATTTATATAAAAGATAGTTATGAGAAAGTTCCTATTTCAAAGCCCAGAAAATGATTTATTGCTCCACCCGATAAAGGCTAAATTATAAGTCATCGTGATGGGTATTTTCATGTTTTCATCCATCGACCTCGGTTCATCTACCAGTCAAAACATACTAAATATTTGGCAAATATTTGATTCCGAGGTTACCTGCATACGGACAGTTGAAAAAGAGATAACTGCAATGGTGTTCCACGGCACCAATTTTCCTAGGACTTGTGGGAAGGCAAAAGAGTACAGTGACTGTTAAAAATTAGTCTATTCCAGCTGTGTGAACACGAACATGAAAAAACAAAGTCAGAGTAATTCCCAATAAGTTCTGGGGTACTTCAAACTAGGCGTAGGCGAAGATGTCATCAATGACAATGAAAATGTGAAAATGATGATGAAGATAAAAAAGTAGTCTTAAGCAGCAATCCTCTCGTTTCTCCAACCGTTTTTCTCCTTGAGATACATAACCCTGTCGGCGATCCTTGGCCCTAGAGACTCGTAGAACTCGATCATCGACGGGAAGATTTTATACGCGACTCTGTAATAAAAACAAATTAACTAAATTGCAGTTATTGGTAGATTCAGTTAGTTGGATAATCGTGGGATTAAATAAATATTGTAACCGTATTAAAAAACAATCTCTTTCCTTAGTTTCCCCTTATCTTTTACGCTTTGGGATAATTGTGTTAAGATAGTCGCAGGTAGACAATTTCGTTCGAAACAATAGTCAGAATTACGGGTGCCTCTCAACGATGGCAGTCTGATCCCCTTGATTTACAACCTAGCTATCTTGTTGGTAGGAGAATATACGTATATTTACACATTTATGGCGATCACGCCGCAAGTATTTGTATTGTATTTTTTTTTTTGCGACATCTCGGAATGTACTTGTATGTTAAGCTGAAATTCCCCTAGAGAGGAACATTGAAAATACACTGTCTGAGGGGTTGAAATGACGGAATTTTTCGCTTTGATTATAGTTTTTCCAAGTCAAACTGACCATTTTCCAAATCAATTTGAGATTTCCTCAAACCAGTTTGATATTTTCCCTAACCAATTTAAGAATTTTCCAATCTGAGAAAATCTAAGGAAATTGAGTGATGGATATGTTTGTACAGCTAACTAATGCAGCTGCTGAGAACCCTCTTCACTGAACTTAATCCTAAACAAGAGCTTAATTTTTTATGACATATTTATAAAGTATTCTTCATTCAGTCTTTTTTATTTTAATATTAATTTTGTAAAAGAAACGGCATTCTTTCTTTTTGTTCCAGTTAAATTGTTTCCAATAAAAGTCTTGAATTGCCTTCAAAACTTGTCGTTCGGTTTGGAAAACTCACTCTTCTTTTTTAGTTGTGAGTGTTTCATAGATGAAAAATTTTCAAATTAGTTTGACAAATTCTCAAATTAATTTGGAAATTTTTCCAAATTGGTTTTTGGAAAATTCACAATTTGACTTGGAAAAGCTATACAAGAAGCTGTGCAGATACTACTGTTATTACAAGCGCGTCAAAATCTGCAAGTTCAAATAAATAAAAAAAAAACTATTATTATTTGATAATGGCTCAGATTTTCCTATTCAGCGCTAACAAATAATATTACGTAGATACCTATAAAGTAGCTGCACTTATCGGGTAGATGGATCTACAAGTACCTACTTGACCTTCGGTTCGGATAGGATAACAGAGGATTTCTGTACAAGTGCACAGGTGGTCACTGATTACTCACACATGATCAGGCTTATTGAGCGGATTTGTTCCTGCTTTAAATTGGTTCAGCAAATCGTCGTGGTGTTTCTTTAGGGCGTCCCATTCGACGGGATTTCCTTGGGCACATACGTGAGATCGGATCTTGCAGAACAAGGGCTCAGCCTCGTAAAGGTCTCTCCAATTGTCGTAAGGAAGTTCTTCTATTGCGCCTTCTATTCTCACCTATTGAAAAAATGAAGGGAATAGGTGGTTGATGGTGAGTATTCGTGAGAGAAGGATTCAATGAAAGGCTGAAAAGAAGATTTAACATAAGTTAGGCCACTACAACCTAAGAGCAGGATTGGAAGTTATTCCTCAATCCTTCTCAAACTCTTCAAATTGATGGTGTTGTCTGTCCATTATCTGCCGTGTCAACTGGTTTATTCCCGGGCTTGCGATTTTCGGATGTGTTAGGTGTATTTGTATTTGTGGCCTGTGGTATGTAGGCGTGTGGGGTATAATTTCCCACTAAATTTGACACACCGAATCCATTGAGATGGATCCTGGACCGATTGCCCGCTGTAGGAAGATATGAGTCAAGATAGGTACCTACCTACTCATTTCGAAAGTGGGCTTATGAGATTTTCGGGTACCTAGGAGAGTGGGGTATCTTTCCCCACTTGATTTTTTGACAGAATCGATTGGAATGAGTCCGGGACACTCGACATTCACTGTTTTCCTCATTATGATCTAGACACATAATGAAACAAACGTACACTGTCAAATTTTTGGGCCAATCGGATTGGTTGACCTCTGGCATGACATAGGTTGATCATTCAAGGAATAGCCAACCCAAAACCAAAATGTTTGTCCGCCGTTCTCCGTCCACGCCTTTTTTAGTAGTGGAAAAATTATCTAAAATTCTGAAATTTTGGTCAGGCTCCTCATTACGGCTCGAGTTGATCCTCAAAACTCTTCATTCCAATTGGACCAAAAGTGAAGAGGGTATGGGTGAAAATGTGTTTTTCAAAAATGGAATTTCAAGATTTTTGTCGATCTAGGCCTGTAGGATATTGATACCTACTGAACTTTGGACGCTGAATCCATTGTGGTGGATCCCGATTGGCACCCACTAAATAGTATTCTCTCTAAGAATCAATTTTATGTTCAATCGATTTCAATAATTCAATACCTATCCAATTCGCCTTACCTGCCTCGCGTGAATAATCCCTTGATCTGATTTCACCCAAAGGAATGCACCAGCTGCATAAGGATTCTCCCGCTGAAAAGAAATTATAAAGCATACCAAATTATACCAAATGGCTTTGCTCTCATACATTCAACACAATTTTAAATAGTACACTAGCATGGCTGTCGGCCACAGTTTCATCTTGATACACCACTTGGTTGTAGTTGTGAATCAGGGAATGTGAAAATCACGATTTTTCATGTTTTCTTCGAAAATGAGTGCTTTTTGATATCAAAAGTACTTACTATTTCTCTGGCTTTCTTACTCCTGTTATCAGTCATTAGAACAAAACCGTCGTCATCAAGCCGTCTCAGGATAAGATTTCTTGAGCTCACGCGACCTTCTCTGAAAAGAAAAAGATGAAAATGAAGTTGAAGTATAATTAATATTTAAGAAAATGGATGGACGCCAACCGTGCGCTTACTTGGATGCCGTTGAAAGGCAAAATGCATTGGTCGCTATGTGATTTTCAGTCTTGTGGTCGTCGTACCATTTTTTGAATAGAGAAAATGGGTCTCCAGGAATGGATGGAAATTTGTAAATTCCGGTTTCATCAGATTTTTTGTCCAGCTGAAACGAAGCCACCACTATGAATTTCGAACAATTTGTATGCGCTTAGTAGAATGAGATAAAAAAGTTACTTCATGTCAAAAAGTTACTAGTTAGTTTCTTTAGAATTTGGTCCTATGTAAAATGCCCTCAATGTACATGTTTATCATCTTCGCGAAGGTTACTGTCAAAGCATTGATGGCTTGATCCTGAACGTCCCCAAGAATTTCCCCTTCGTTTCTTCCTCATTTCTAAATAAATCCGTTCCTTTTCTTCCTATTCCTATTCCCTTTCCGCGTCTATTCCAATTTTGTCTTCTAAAAACAATAAAATGTATTGAGTGCAATTTTTGTGGTTATTTAGTTCTAGCAGAAAGCCACCCGGTAAAATATGTTGGTACCTGAGATTTTTTAGAAGAGACCTTCAGAACGGAACGAGTTGGGTTATATAACCCGATTGTATTTTTAGGCTCCGGATGAACTCGACCTTCTGAGGACTTCATATGGGCATCTACTCATTACTGACCTGCCTTCAAAGGGATGGCTAGGATCGTTGAGACCCATATCATTCCTAGTAAGTTCAGAATAGTGATAGGTACTTCCCACGGGGTAGTGTACTGCACACGAAAGGTACGTGTTTGCGTTGCGCCAGCGCAGGTCTCTCTTTGTATGTCTTGGGTTTGCTGTCACTGATAGGCGTCATCACAAATCCTCAAGCTAAAATCTACAGGGGTGATCTTCTCATGAGTTCCTCTTTACCAAAAATTGACTGATCAGCTCACCTGATGATCTACAGACTGTATGTGAGGAAAGTGGTCACTACTGGCAGCAGGCCGCCAATCATTCCAATTGCTCCTTTTTGTTGGCCTGCTGCAAGTTTCGATGTACCGAAGTATAATTATCTCAGAAATAAAGCTTTTCCCACCGACCTATAGCTAATGATACCAAACATTTTGTATGCCACAAAATTTTTGATTTCCGACAATGCCGATGAATCCCAAGACTACCCTAATGCATAATAAGTGAATCATATCTTGTAAAAATTATGTTTCATGATAAAAATACTAATTAAAATTTTATCGTAAATGGTTGCATCTCAAATCAAATCTATAATGATAAAACGCTAACAATTCTTCTACAATAATTGATTTACCTGGGAGCAGATATTTTGGGGAACAGTGAGTGTTGAGTATCCCGGACTTATTCAAATCGATTCAGCGTCCAAGATTTACTGTAAAATGATACCCCACACGCCTAGCTTAGTTTCAAAAATGTCCCGAAAATAGAGTAAAAAAAAAAAAAAATTGTAATACTAGAGCAAAAAAAGATCTTTGACCAAATATCTCATCGAACGTCGCCGATGGCAAAACTCGCTAGAATGTAATAGAATGAAACCCATAGCTAATCTTTCACCTCGTTGACATCACCTACTGATTGAGTGGACTACTCTAGGATCGTTTGACTGACAGGAGTGAGTGTACGCATCTCTCAAATTTGTTCAGAACTTGATTTTGAGGAGCTTTTGTTGATTAAGATTGACAGTTCTGCTTTTTTCCTTGCAATTAAAATTGCGGGTTCCCATTCATAACACGAAATAACGCACAATAGAAAGCTTTTACTCCACTTTCAAAGGTTTGGATAAGAAGGCCCTCAAGACCCTGCTTCCTCAAAACATGCTAGATGTTTGTTCCACCTATAGACGTAGAAACCATTTTCAATAAAGCTTTAATAAATTTAAGTTTTAATGTTTTTATCCTGAACGATGTTTTTACTTTGTCCATTCATTGCTGTCCTTTGATAAACCTGTCCAAACGACGGCCTCCTCCCGCTCTACCATTTTCATAGATACGTGACCTTGGCGTCCTACCTACACCATTCCCACTATTTCCCTATTCACCGCTCTTGAATATATTTACTGAACATAGTAAACTAATTCAAATCCGCATTCCTCAATGTTGTATGTATCGTAAACTGCTGTAGATATGTGTTGCATGAGGATGACATAAACAAATGTTTGTCCTACAAAATGTTCCAAGATTTCCCAGTTTGATTCTTGATCCCATTATAATGATCCGGAAGTCGTAGGGTGGCATTTTGTTTCAAATAAAACGAATATTAGCTAGATAATTGCCGCTCACCCATGGGTCTATTTGAGCGAAAAACTGATGTCATAAGTGAGACTCCAATGGAAAAAACATAGGTTGATTATTCGAGGAATAACCAACCAAAATAGGTACCGTCTTACTTAAAGGTACGTATTTTTTTTTCTTCTTCCATAATTCTTCATTCTCTCATAATAAGCGTCTCGGGTTATTGAGGTGATAAATTGACTGAGACGGTTCCTTGACCCAGTGACCACAAGGTTCCTCCACTATCATGTAATGTTGGAATAAAAACCTGAGATTCCTCGCATTCTGACCCATCCTTAGAGCATGTTTGAATCAAAGTAGATTATAAGACGAGAGGCGCAAGAATCTACGTCATCTAGCAACGCGATCAGGAAGATTAGTTCACACATTACTTGTCTTTCATGTTTTTTCATTGTTTTTCTTGTTTTTCATCCCGCAAAAAATTACTGATTAGCTGTAAGGAAAAAGGAATGTATTTCTGGCAATAAGATGGGAGAATTTTGCCCGTATGGTGAGTACGGACCAATAAGAAGTGGGGAAAAATCTCGTAGTGACAATGGCCGAGGCCATTGAGGCAGTTTCAGAGTATGCTTCAAGGAAGGGGCGGAAGCAGCAGAGGCAATTTCACAGGAAAATGAAGACTATGGGTTGTCAGATAGAAATTCAGAAAACATGAGGTCTCATTCCGTCCACAGGAGGGAAAAATAGTGGAAATGAACACGCGAGTGACAAAAGCTCATTAAGAGAAATTCTATAAACAAAGTCCAGATGGAACCTGTTAGATTTTGGCGGGTATAATTTTCCTGACAGAAGATGTTCTTGACCCAGGAAACGTGTTGGTGGTAGGACCAGACGAAGAGGAAGGAGAGAATGGGGAATTGACGTGGTCCTATGTGGATGATCGTGGTGGTACGTGCGATATGGGCCATATTTGATTCTCAGTTTACTCAACGTATTGGGAAGGATAGGCTGGTTTACGAGTCATTAAAAGTTTTTGACACACCCATGCGTTTTACAAGTGCAAATGTTTGTGAATTCCTAGGGGATATTTTGATCAGAAATAATGGAATGGTATCACGGTTGAATAATTTTGTTTATTCCCCATCATTGGTGGTAAATCTACCTTCGTTGAGTAAAGCTACTGCAGCCGGAATGATATTAGTTTTTACAAAGGAATCGACAGTATTAAAAAATGTCCTTTCGGAAAAACTTATACACAAATAGAAGTAAAGAAAAGGTGAAAAAAAAATTTGGTGGATTTTATTTCTATGGGCTGACACAAATGACTAAGAGGAAAAATGATAGAGATGAATTGTATTTTAACCTAAAGAAGAGAGTGTGTGCTAGTGATAAAATGGAAGGCAGTAGAAAGAGAGATGACCCAACAGAGATGTTAGTTGGGCAGTGACGCTAGCACTTCAGGTAGATCAAACACATCTGCTCTCATATAGGGAAGCTCTCGCGGGAGGAAGAGTGGACCCAACTCAAAAATCTCATAATACGCCAAACCCATCTTATTTCAAGAGAATTTTCAAATTCAATCAATCATCGAATTCAAAATTGCATGAAACAAGTGAGACAGAAAAAAATTACATCAATAAAAAATTCATGGATCTAGGAAGGAGCAAGAGTGCAGAAAACACTAGTGAATCAAAGAATCTAAAATCTATAGAACCTAAACGTATTTTAACCAACAATAACAATTGAAGATAAAATAAGTGAGACGGATCTTGAGGGGAGCAGTTTCAAATAAGCCAGGGGACACCGTTGTGACAAGTGAGGCTAAATCACTAGATTAAATCATCTAGAGAAAGCAGCTATGAGTATAAAATGAAGGGGGTAGAAATTAAGAATGAAATATTGACTGCTTTGAGTGCGCTCAAGCAAAAGCTGAGAGGCAATTCAAATACAAAAGTGAGAGAGAAGAGAGGATGTCTGTGCAGTTCACCATTCTGACCTGATTGGTCCAATTAGTCCACCTTGATTTTTGAGACTTGCTAGGTATATAGTACGTCTATTTGTGAGGCAACACGTTACGCGTTTGCTTATAAAAATAAAATTCTAGGACACACTGCGCTAAAGGATTGCTTAGAGAAAATTTATCAAATAAATCAAGAGAGGCAAACAGTTTTCACATATAATAAAGATAAATTTCAGAGAATAGGTGGAAAACCAAATCCTAGAGAAAAAAATTATTTTTATTTTGAATGGAATATGGCAAAAGGGAAGTTCTGGAAGTGAACGTCCAGGAGTGACGAAAGGATAAAATGTGAGAGGTCAAAACAGCTTGGTTGCTTTCTATACCGTTGGTAGAGTTGCAAGGATACTCTTTAGAGTAAAAATACAAAAATAAACTGAAACTAGAAATAAATTAACTTTTTTTAAACTTCATTGATTAACCCAACATTTAAAAATCAAAATTATATCTATGGGTCAGAATACGAGGAGGAGGGAGTGTTGGAATAAAACCCTGAGATTCCTCGCATTATGACTATGACCCATGTTTGAATCAAAGTAGATGAGAAGACAAGAGGCGCAAGAATCTACGTCATCTAGCAACGCAGTAGCAACTCCCATTGCAATCCACAATTTTCCTGCTTCGTCATGGGCATCTGAAATTCATCGACGATCTTTGAATGAAACGAACTACGGAATTAACATTGGATTATCATTTGAGAACTCAGTCGAACTCTTCAAGACTTTCGAACAATCACTACGCGCAGGGCCGGCGAGAGCGATCGCGGGCCCCAGGGCTGGACCTAATCCGGGCCCCTAGATATGGTATGCATGAAGGCGTTTTGTTTGTGTGGGGTACCGGGGGTCTAGGGATACTCCCCAGTCCCTGAGAACAATGTTGAATTACAGATAAAATTACTCATTTTGGTGTAATCTAGACCTGTTTTCACTTATTCATTCATAAATGATCTTTTCAGGCAACTCAAGTTTTGCCCTACTGATTAATACATTACACCCAACTTTATTTTTAGATAAGAAGTCTGTTAAATGAAATATTGCCCGTTTAAGAAGACCACTGATTTCTATTTTAAACCAGACCTGTAGCCCCCCTACCCCTCCCTGTCGCCGGCCCTGACTACGCGAAATATGTATAAGTCAGCTGATAATTAGCCAATATTGACGGCTTGAATTTGTCCTTTTCTCATTCTCGTGTTGAGGTAAATCAAAATAGTTTTGTACTGGTATGCTTGTAATTAATATCACTAAAAAAAATGAATGAAAATAAAAACGTGGGCACGAGAGTACTACAATTTAAACAGATGGGTTTGAGTACATCCTAAACTTGTGAGAACGTGGTATAAAATACAAGGAAACATTCCATTCCTATCCCTGCTACGCTGTTGGTCAGAATTATCAGGCCGAGATGCCCTTCGGATTGTGGCGAGAGGTGTTCTGAATGCCAATGAAATGCACGTTGAGCCTCTCGGCACTAGGTACAGATAAAGGGTCTGGAGAGGAGACCAATGGACGCAATGTCGCTATCTGGATGGTTATTTCTACCCAATTCGTTTTTGGGGTAACCAGTTTTCAAATTTTTATCTCCACGACCTGCACCCTACAGGTCTCACCTGCAACAGTAGGGTGATGAAAGGGAAAAGAAAAAAATTTTGAAGGAAAAAAGTCTAGTCCTATCGTGAGCTCTGCAACTCACCGGGTAAGAAGTAGTCACACGACCCGATTCTGGAGGAGCCATTTCCCGTCGATTTTTTGGGGGAGCGTAGACGGAGAAGAACGACGAACCGAGTATGGAACCTTGAAATCGAATGAGCGAGTCCCGTGGGTTCCATGATGGGTTGTTATGTCGATGGGTACGAAGAAGGGGGCAACCGGTACGACGAGAGGAGTTTTGCTCAGTTTTCTTGTTTTTTCATTGTAGATAAGCACCTATCCTAGGTATACCTATCGGGTCACACATACTTCTACAGAGAAGCTCATTATACCCACTTCCCTTGGGGGTGACTTAAAGGGTTTTGGGGAATGGAAAATGGAAACAAGATCAAGATTGTCCTGAGGAATATATGGAAAATAGAATGTTCCGTGGAGTGCTACGCAGCATTTTTAGAAGACAGACGGTGGTGACGCGCTTGAGCTTGTGACGTTCCTTTTAATTTCGAGAGGGATTTGGAGCGAGGAAATAATTGCTAATTCCTTAATGGATACTGCGTGGATTTTTAATAAAAAAAATTACGAATATCACGATATAGACCCACAACGTTCGAGAGATCTTTCCTTATCCAAGGAACGAAGGTGCACAATGAGTATCTGGAAATTTATAATTTGAGACTGAATACCAGGCTCATGGGAACTTATTTAAAAACATGGGGGAAATGGGGAAAATGGTGGGAGCGGCGGGTCCCAGACCCATTCCAATCGATTCAGTGTCCATGATTTAGTGGAAATGATACCCCACACGCCCTAGGACCGAAATCTCATAAACACCATATTTTAAATGGGTGATTTAATACCCAATTTCGACCCATAACTTCTTCCAGTGGGTGCCAATCGTCCTGAGGACCCACTTCACTTGGATTCAGCTTCCAAGATTTAGCGGAAAATGCTACCCCACACGCCTAGGTTCCAGAAATCTCAAAAAACACATATTCAAAATGGGTAATATATACCCAATTTGACCATAACTTCTTCCAATGGGTGCCAATCGTTCCTGAGACCCATTTCATTGGATTCAGCGTCCAAAATTTAGTGGAAAATGATACCCCACTCGCCTAGATCGCCCAAAATCTCGAAAATCCATTTTTCAAAAAACACATTTTGAACCCCTACCCCACCCAAATTGGAAGAAATATTACTTACTTGCTATATACACGTCAGAATTTAATAATGTTTAACTTTATTGAACATTAAGAGAAGAACCTACTTTATGACCTGCGAGAGTGGAACGGAGGGTCTTTAGGTTCTAACTCTCCCAGGTGTATAAATAAAGAATCTCAATCAATCAAAAATGTTTCGCATTTTGTTTCAACTAATAGTTGCAATTGAGGATATTACACGAAACACGATGCAAGTGGGAGCGTGCGGATTTTAATGCAAAGAGCGGTTTTTTTCAGTTAGTGCTTTCAAATTTGGCATGTACGAAATACGTACTGACTACAAAACTAAATGCTCTAATACTAAGACGAGTGTTCCTTTCGCTCGAAAACTCGATTGCACCATTCGGTTCAAGATGAGAACATTTTGCTGAACAATCCATTCATTCCCCCCTAAAAATGTATTACTTTCAGGAAAATGCAACATATGGCCGAGATAAGAACGTTCAATGTTACAGGTACTCGAGTAATTCAAGGATCAGATATTTTTGGTTGGAGAAAACCACTTGATTTGCACATTGAGGCAAACGCATTGTTATTAGTTATCTGATAAATAACTAGTACGGGTACAAATTAATAAACGCTTCCTTTGATAAATTGTAAAAAGTGTATTGTTAGCGGAATCAGCGGCGTTCAACACGAATCTATAAGGACCTACAAATCTACAGTACCAGTTTAAGATGTAAGAGCAACAACTCGTACGAAGCAACTATGCTTACTTACGGGATAGGACTGGGCAAGGCGGACTGAAGTGAGCCTGGCCGCCGTTCCTCTAAAAGCTGCCAACAACATCGTAGACGGTTAGATCTAGAAATGAATTATAAAACATTATATAAGTCCGTTGTTACTTGTCAAATACAAATAATCTGAAAACATCAAGGTAATAGGTTAACACTTGAATTATGAGTGAAGTCCATGACTATCCCAAACATTGGGCACTCGTCAAATAGTGTCGCTATCGATAGTTACCACTGAACTTTAGAAGGAGATTTTCCGATTAATTTTTAATTAAAAGTACCACTGAAGGTGTCATTTACAAAATTTCTTCTCTCCTGATTTCGACCTCAACTCAACTGAGTGAAATGCACATCCCTTAAATTGGTACCTATTTAGCAAAGTTGAAATATCGGTATACCATTGGGAACAACATTAATTTCTTTGTCTTTCTGACTTGAGATCGATTTTTTTCTTAACCAATTCTGATTTAAGCAAAAAAGGTCTAAAATTTAATTTTTACCCTTTTTTATTGGGTAGCGCGCGCTTCAGAGGACACTCTTCGGACAAAACATGGTCAGAATCGTAGGTTTTTAATGGTAAAAATCATTTCTTGAAGTTTAGTGATACCCATCGGTGGCCACTCTGTGTTGGTAGAGCTGAACAGATTTGGTTCCATTCGTTTATTACAATAATAAATTATATGCAGCTTTCCTCTGATTGATGTTTCGCCTCCGAAGAGACACTTTTATCTAGCCTGAGTTTTACTATTATTCGACATAGAATAACCTAATCTGACGAATGGAAAGACTTTTAGAATTATATAATCTACAATTTTCCCGGATGTGTTGCAAGTAAATCTCGAATTCTAATTAATATCGTAAAATTCTGCTTCTTCCTAGGAACTCTCCGACGTCTCAAAATTCTATTTACGTTTGTCGCTTATTGTTTGATTGGTGGACGACCTATATTTTTCAAAATACCGCAAAGAGTCTTGTTTCGTAGGGTTCAGGTTTCACATCCAAGAGGCACTTCTCGAAAAGGTAGATGACTTGAGGGCTGGTGCGGTTATGTAACCAGAACGGGGAATGTCGAACCTGAACTTGGGGACGAGAGCGTCCCGTTTACAACTTGTACTTGTTGGCAGGTTACGTAACGTACGTCAACAATAACATTTAGAAGTCATGTACTATTCAGTAATGATGCGTGGAAAGTCGTCATGGTAGGTACCACGTGAGTATTTGATTTTGAGATAGTCCTTAGTGGTGTAATCGGGTTTTCCTGGTTTGAAGGAAATGCCCGCTCCCAACATAGCACATGCACCACTTGCGTCACATAATGTACGGCTTGACAAGTCAAGCTCAAGAATTCCCAGAAAGGAAGTCGAACTGAAAAATAGTTTGATCGTTTCGTACAGATAAGATTAAGAGGCAACGTACGAATGCAGCTACACCAGCTCTGAGCTGAATGCATAAAACGGAGTTTCTCACATTGAAAAATGATGTGTTATGCCCCTCAAGTGTCGAGCCCCCCTAGAAAGCAACATGCAATGTAATGTAATATCCATTCTTAGTAATACGTAGTGACCATTAGTTGGGTACAATAAAATTCGAATGTAGTGATGGGGCGTGGCAAGCTGAGTAGCATACCACTCAAAAGTGTTGGTTCATTTATAGCGAATAAATCCCAGATTCCAAGATGTCATTGTCACACTAAGGACAAGGATATTATAAGTATTAGTTTTGTGACAATTTAAAATCCACTTAACGAATTTTCTCATTCGGTAATTTATGAGAAGCTCAGTCTTCCATCAATCTGTTCAATCTCATAAAAAGTCGACACATGCGCGATCTGGTTGCGGTGGGTTTAATACGCCTCAAGTTCAAACCCGCCACCTGCGCTATCTGTTAGGAGGTTTAGCAAAACAGTGCATAAGTAATCGCTGAAGGGGAGCGAAGTACTGCTAATAAGCAATTCAAGACTCAATCATAAACGGGGTGATTAGTTACCACTGGCGGTCTGCTTGAAAACGGGGGCTTAGCTCAGAAATCATCGCTCGTTCAGTTAGGGAAGAAACCTACCACCTTGAAAGGTACATTTTAAAAAGGATTTCGGCGTTGGGAAGACTGGGTAACAAGTGAATTATTGTTGAATGAGTAATCAAGGTAATTTGAACATGTTGGTGGTCTCCAATAGTGAATAAGTGACTGGCAGACAGACAACCAAAAAATGTGGGTACTCAGTTTCGTTGACGAAATCTCCGAAAGTCATCGCTTCTGATAAATTTATCTACCAATGTTTTCTAGCTTAATGTAAAGTTTTTTGTTGTTGTTGTTGTTTAGTTTAAGAATTGCTCTATTATTATACCAAGGGTCAACAATTATTACAAAATGGGTGTACATTTTTACAAGGACTTCTCGCTAGAGCTAATTACGAGTAACAATCATAAGGAATGGATATGTACAATTATGTGCTGTATGTTATAAACTATCTCTCCAAAGTGCAGAGAGCAGTGTCATGTTTTGTATCCCCAGAAGGTTACATAAGTACGAAGGAAAAAAAAATTGTGAGAGAAATAAGGCATACGACAAGGGCGGTGAGTGGGTGTGAGTTAGCTGGGATTCACCATTATTCGGACGTCATCGCAAAGACCATTGCGAAAAAAAAAAAAAGGAAGGAATTAGATCTTGTTGGGCTCGACCGAAGGAGCAGTTTTAGAGGACTGTTATTCATCAATCGCGCTCTTCTTTTTCCCCATTTGCAATTGACCGCTATATTTTCATGCGAAAAGTAAATCTCTCGGATTTACTCGGAATCTCTCGATTCGGACAAAAATTTTTTCTGGGGAGTTTCAAGGTGTGTAGATCAAAATAGGTTGATTATTCAAGGAATAACCAACCAATAAGGAAATGTCCGTCCGCCGTCCACTATCTACGCCAATTTTGGTAATGGAAAAATTTCTAAAAATCTGAAATTTTGGTAAGCAACACGATTCTAGCTCTAGTTGGTCCTCAAAACTTTCAGCCTGATCGGACCAAATTTGAGAGGGAGGGAGGTAGGGGTCAAAATGTGTATTTCAAAAAATGAATGTTCGAGATTTTTTAAGATCCTGGTGAGTGGGGTATCATTTTCGCCTAACTTTCAACTGAATCCAAAGAGAACGGGTCCCGGAACAATTGGAGCCCACCGGATGAGGTTATGGGTCAAAATGGGTGTCTATCTACCTATTTCAAATGTGTGTTTTCGAGATTTCTGGTTCCTAGGCATGAAGGTATCATTATCTACTAAATTTTGGACGCTGAATCGATTGCAATGAGTCTTCATGCTCCTGGTCCGAGGAATAACCAACCCCTGTGAACATTTCGATACATAAAAAAAAAAGTAACGATACCTCCACGTATCAACAATGATAATAGTAGTAAGGGAAGGGGGAGGGGGATTCTATTTTGTTTTTTGATATTTCAGAGTTAAAAAAATGCAAAAACTGACCGATGTCCAAAATATGGCGATTCGGTCGGAGGTACAAGTACGAATGTACACCATTCTCGTACTTCAGCGGGCACTCCCTCGAGGTAAATATGTTCTCATCTTTTTCAATCTTTTGTCCTCAACATTCTAACGAAATCGCGGTTGAACGAGGGAAATACTTGTCTTTTACTCTGCATGATCCCCGACAACGGTTCGAGGACAGCTCTTTATGAATAAGATTGAAAAATCCTGTTTGAACAGTTGGAGAGGCTTGCTACTGTCATCTTTCGATTGAGCGAACAAAGTTACGAGGATGTCAAAAGACGTCTATTTGGTGTAGAAATACACGATATTCCGCATTAAAAAATGGTTTCAGCAGCATTTTTTTCTAAATAAAATAACATTGAGTTTACCGTTGGAAAACTGAGAATCTGGGAAGCTTTTCCAAAGATTTGTCAACAAATTCCTGCGTAACGGCCAGAAATCAAAATAAAACAATGATTTGTTAGAAAAAACTGCCTGAAGTTTCGTGATAGCGATTGGTGGGCACCCTGTTAGCAGTTTAAGTTACAATGTACCATTTTTTATTAAATCTGTACTTGTAAAACTTCAGTGTTTGATGGTATGACTGTTTACGATGACGGGGACGTAGTAAGGGAGTTCAAAATCATTTAATTCGTAGGGTAATGTGGGCTCATTGTCAGTTAACCATTAATAAAAAAATATATAACTGTATAGATAATTCGAGAAAAAATTCTATCAACTCCTGGAAAATTACTGACCGTGAGATTCCTGCTTTTTTTTGTGACCCGTCTTCTGCGCTGCACTCAAATGACGATGTCCAGCTCGTCCGCAACTGTTTCGTGTCGCTCTGGAGAAGAGTAATATAAAGTGGAAACCTTACGTAACTTAAGACGTTAGCACCACGGGCGCCCTATGGGCTAAGGGATGGGGAAATCGTTGCCATGACAAAGACAAGCTCCAATAAAATGATATGGAATGAACGGCTATAATTCTGTAATATATTTAAGGGCCGACAAACAACACTTACTCCCCCCCTTAAGGGCAATCCCCTTAGTCATTTGAGGTGGGAAAGAGACTTCTGGATTTTAACGATTCCTAGACTTTAATCTTCACTTAGATAATGTCTTAAAAGGTTGCAACAGGCAGCCTGTGACAAAAGCCCTCAATGAACGCGCGATGTCGAGGATCATTATTTTGTTTTACCTTCTTATTCGATTTTCATGTCAGGTGTTCCGACATGTTCACTGAATTACGGCTTCCTAGCGAGATCCTAAACTCTCCTCGTCTTCAATAAAAACCGGGAACTCTTGTAGCCAGAAAAAAGGGTAGGCGTTTTTACCATACAAGTTCACTTTCATTCAAGTAACCTTTATCAGAGAATTGCTTATTAACCTAATGTAAATAAATATTATTGCTTGGTGAAAATAAAAAGAAAAGTTGGATCCCTGTTATATCTTAATAAGACCAGGGGAGGGTGCCTGAAGAAGTCCACGTTGCCTCCCCCTCATTCACGGTCCTTCGCAATGCCTCGGAATGAATGCTCCGAATATGCGAGATTTACTGACGGCAAATATATTAGTAATATTGTCCATATGATGCAAGTGAGACGCTTTATTTACCCAAAAAATCAAGAAATTCGTTGACGACTTACCAGGCTCCGTTAGGATGTATCCTGATGAGACCTCTGTGCCTTGACCACAAGCACTAGGATAAAGTTACAACTACACAAGTTCTTATATAAGTCTCCCTTCTTTCGTCGTCAACATCCTTTGGAATAAATACTCGGAGATTAAAACGCCAGAAACGATCAGCATTACATTTAATGGTCCATAGCCGTCGTCGAGGATTTTAGCCGAATCGGGGAGTAAAAGGATAATGTCAAAGATTAGAATGAATAGGAACTCTTGTGAGAATGATTTTTAACTAAGCTGAGAGTAAAACGCCTTTTTTTTTTTTTTTTTTTTTTTTTAATTATAGGTAGATGTCGCATTTGCGGGGCGCCCCAAATTTAAATGTGCTCCTACTGATTTTCATCCGTATGTTGCCGTAGAGCTGGAAATGTATTGGGAGCAGCTGGGACCCGTGCGAAATGTCCATTTTTCCGGGTCATTTGGCCCGGATAGCGAAAGGACATTTGACTTTGCATGGAATCTAAACGCCTTAAAAGTTCGGGTATACAAAAAATTGTTTGGACTATCCGAATATAAAAATTTATTATTCTAATAGGAATAATAAAACAAACACGGGGATTTCAAGTTACGGTTCAAATATCTGGATATGGTAATGTAAGCAACGAAAATACTGACGCTGAACCGATGGAGATGAATCGACCTTCATGTTCAAACAGCTTCAAAGTCCAAGTCTTTTAGAATACCCGTTCTAGACTAGATAATCACAGCCTGATGAGAACTAGATTGATCATGGGTAGCATGTATTCTGAGATTGTGTCAGGGTTTGATCGATAAGATTAGTGGAAGTTGAGGTAGAGGCTTGCATTAATTTGAAATGACGCAAATGGCGGGATTGAGTTTGGTACTGCAGGTACCGAACACAGCAGCATTGCGTCGCTAATGTACTTATCTCAAACGGTTCGAGTGATCCATCGAAGCATCACCTCAGGTACCAATGAGAGGCGTCGGTTATAAATTATAAAAAATCCGAATGGATCGGTGAGACCCGGGATCAGCACTCCGAGGTCTATTGAGGTGGTTATGACTTTGATCCATGATGGATACTAAACTTTATAGGCCAATTCATTACATATTTCATCGAAATTCCTTCAGGAAACTGAGCAAAGAACGGGGAACAATGGGACTGATATGGGGTGCATGTATTTGAAAAATGTATACTTTTTTCTCTTTTGAAATAATATTTAGCATTTCGGTGGAGTTGATAAATTAATGGGCTGCATTCGTCTAGAAGCTCTCAAGTGTGGTCAAGCTCCTAATCTTAGTTACGAATTGTAGATATAAAATAAATAATGAAAATTCGATACAATTTGATGCAAGAAGAATGGGCTTCCGATGGGCTCCGTTTCAACTTAGTAACAGTCTCCTAGAATCTACGGAAATGGCGGAGTTCCATAATTAGTCTTTGGATGAATATCGATAGGCTATGAATGGCATACCTTGATTAATTATAAATTGGCAGTTCATCCATATGATCAAACTCCCTCGGGAATGCGCCGTACACTTCAAACTTCTGCAGCATGTGTAATAATGGTACTCTTACATTCCCGGGGGAAGGGGGCGCGCGCTAAGTAGGGAGAACGACGGGTTAGGCACGAACGGTAGGGATTGGGCCACGCACTGCGTGGAAGCATTAAAAAAATGCGTGAAAAAAATTCTCACGCAGAAATGAACTTTTTATTTTGATTCAAACCGGTACCCACGTGGATGCATTCGAATTCGCGTTTCCCCCCTGGACATCGCATTTCTAAACGCCTCATTCCGTTCGGATTTCAACCTACGACTGTTTCACATGAATTATTGTGACTTCAATAATGAAGTAATATTTCGAGTACCGAGTACTTTTTATTAACCTCATCAAGATCAGAGATAGCGTATTAATTTAATTAAAATGTTTATTGCTTATTGATTACACTACACTGATGTACATTGATTGATTGAAGTATACAGATCGCTCTTATCGAAATTTGTCATGGACGGGCGTATCATGCTACTACAATCCATTTTTACAGTAGTTGGGTATTACTCTACGAGCGTCATTAATTGTCAGAGGAAGCCCCAAGAAAGTACGATTTTTTTATTTTCAATAGCTCAACTGGCCAAGTGGTTGTCGGCAGTTTTAAATATCATGTAAGCACGCCGTCTTTTGTGGTAGAGATCAACCGTAAATTATTATCTTTTTTTTTTTTAAACGCAAAGAGTATTTAATAGAAAAATAAAACTTACCCGGATTTTCTTACGTTGGTAACTATAAACCCGCTTTTGGTTTTTTCCGTTTCGGTTTGTGTTTCTGAAGGTTCTGTCCCTGTGTTTTCATGCCTGAGTCGATATTTTTGATCGAAAAGTGACATTTTGTGTTTTTAGGTGTCTAGATTAAAAAACCAAAATGTTCGTCCTCCTGCCGTTTCAGGTATGGATATGAACGGATTTTGGAAGATAGTTTTAAGAGATTTTTGGAGAACTAGGCTCGTTTGAGATGGGGTAGGATTAGATTCTGACAGCAGTGTATGGGTGAGAATGTGGTGCCATGGTTTTTCGGGATTCATGGAATACGATTTTCCACAGAAGTGCGAACGTTAAAACGATTAGGATGGGTGGTTGTCATATTGCACCAAATGGTCTAGATTCACTTGACTAGTTGAATGTTTTTGAGGGGTAAATATCATCGACAAGCTGAACCTGTGTGGTGCTGAAGATAACCAAATTACGATATCATATGGAAGTTTCCTCGTTCGACATGATAACCCGTTCACTAAATCATTAAGGTGACAATACATATTGAGATCATAGTTTTCTTCTTCTTCTTCTTGCGTGGGCCAATGAGGAAATCTTTTGAGATCTTCAGAAGTTTTTTGATCTCGTGGGTAGATACTCTTTGGGGACCGTCCGCCGAGTTATGAGAGAGTCGAACCGCACTCAAACCTCACCTCCCTTGATCTACTCTAGTATTAACCTCCCCGTGCTTCCTTTTGAGCCCTGCAGAGATACTAGGAATGAAGCGTTCAGCCCACCATTCCCAGGTCTCTGCTTTCCAGGCCTCTTTTTCTGGTTCCTCTCGTATAATTCTGCTTCCTGGTACTTCCGCTCTTTTCCTGTATAGCTGTTTTCTCTCTGCTGCCAGTAGGTAGATCCCCTGCTAGTGGACAACTGGCTCTGACAGTGTTCTATGGGCACTCACAATTCTTAGCGCCCCTCTTCGTTGCACAGCTAGCATTCGTTTTTAATAGTAGGCATTACTCATAGCATTGGGCCAGAATTTTACCCCATGTAGTATTGAGTGGGTTACTGACATGGTCTTGGGCCAGGGGTGTTTGCCATGAAGCATTGAGATGTTAGATATGAAGCAGAAGGATACCTATTTTTTCCTCAGAACAAGACCTTCTGAATAGGACAAATTTGGCATCGGACTATTAAAGAAGTTGCAACATATCATTATCACGGATGAAAATTATGTGATAACAGACTTTTTTCTGAGTCAATGATCAAAATGAGTATATTCCCACGCACTTCAATAGAAAAACGCCGTTCATTGTTACTTCTTTCACGCTTCCACTACACCTTTCACAACCATTGCTTCCGTTGTATAGCATCAAACTTTTTTTTCTCATGTATTTTACTGCTCTCCTTTCGCATAGAAACGGTCAACCCGTCCGAAAAGAATACCCACAATCGACGAAAAACCAATACTAATGTTATTTTACGAGAATGATCAAATGGATCTGAATGTAAAAAAATGCAACGCTCGAGGTTGGTTTGGTCCTAAGAGGGAAGAGAGCAAGTATCTTTTTAACGTCGTTCCTTTTGTGACTGAATTATGAGTTGAAACAACTGCAACCTCGAATGACGATGTTTCAAGCACTTGCCCCACTACATCGCATGCAATAGGGGTGAGTATTGAATACCTGAAATACCTATATTGACTGCGATACGACACCAAATATCTGCGTTTCATGACCTTTTGTGTTATCCCACGGCTATATTGCCTCGTCATTTTCAGGTAAGGTTATAATCGTTTCATCGTTCAACACTTTTCTGTAATCAAAATGATCGTCAGCTGCATACTGGATCTCATCATTGCCATCAGCATCCTACCTATGGCTTTCAAAAAAGCCAGTGTCATTACAGTGGTGCCTGGTAGTGTTTGATAATTAAAAAATGCTCAAGTCAACTCTAAAAGATGACAGAGCTGTCGAAATGATGACAAATTGGTGCTGTTTAATTTTCATACAGGATGGGAAAAAAACGGGTGTTGGAAAAATGAGTGTAGGTATGTACCAATATATTAAAACATCTGAGAGAAGGGGATCACATTGTGCGAGAGTCATATCTCATAACATTAACAAGGCAAGTTTAATAAACAGAGGTTTTCTTACTTCTCCTGGCAAAAAATATAAAACCAATGATATTCAAGATGAAAAACATGCAGATCAAGCCGCTCAAGTCCAACGCCAAATTGCTAGGGCTGTACCCATACTGGAAGAGGACTCGATCGCCGTTCTTGATGCACGGGAGTCCCGGAGTATCTGAGCAGGCTTGCAACAGAAATGACATTTTTCATTATTAGTCCGATAATTTTTGTACCTGTAAATAAACACCACCTTATTTCATATGAGTAGGTGATTACCTATATTGTCAACATTCTGCCATTGGAGTATGCTAATTGCTTCCAACCCATAATAAAATCTCGATGTGTACTTAATCCAAGACATGTACAAAGGCACGGATCTGTAAGTTGTCCAAGAAGATGATTTTCAAGCATAAATAACAAAAGTAATTTTTATTTTATAATCTCCGCCACAATCTCTACGTACCTCAATTGAAGAAACAAGCCGGAGAAAGAGTATGACACGAAGTCAAAAGGAACGGATAAGAGAGAGGCTGTTCGAATGTTCTCGAACATGGCGGATATACAAAACCCTGAAATTTGAGACGAAACGTGAATATCAGTGATTTGAAACTACTGATTAAAGTAGAATAAGGTTCTCTCGCATAGGGAAGACTATTTTGCTTGTCACGACCCCCTTGATATCAGTTCAAGTGTAGATTGTACAACTAATTCTGAACTAATTAAGTATTCATTATATTCCACACGTCAGATTACTTTGAATGTATTTTGCAATAGTAATTCCCAGTAAAATGGCTTTTACTTACCATAAGCTAATGAAGACAAAGCGCCAAACACAACTGGGAGGGCAAAAAGGAAAAAGTTCCCGTTGTCTGCGTACGCTCCCGACACCAGATAAACTATCGCGGTAAATATGACAGTCTCTATTATGGCTTTAGGGAGCTGCAAAAAGAGCACAAATCAGTTAGCTACCAGAAGCCTGAAAATCCAGTTTGAAGTAAATACTCAACATGACTTGATTTCAAACTCATAATTATCATTTATTATCCCCATGAGATAAAGGACTCAAGTTAATTAAGCCTCGCTGCGTACCTTCGGGACAGCGTGCCCCCTCCCGTTTTTCCTTCGACGTCGACGCCGTTTTCGTCAGCTGGTATCGTTGCGCTCGCTCATTAATTGTATTCATGTATCATGTATTAATTGTATTTTTTATGCTCCACATGTAGTCTAATGTACTTTGCCAATTACTTTGTCCTATATCAATAGTAGACCAGGTTGGTGCATATTATCCTCCTTTGCAACGTGTCCTTTTCTTTAATATAATTCATTTTGTTTCAATGTATTTCATGCTCATCCTTGGTATCCCTAATTAACGCTCAGTCGTAAGTCTTGGACTTACATCCCGTATCCTCTCGCTAGGTCCTTTCCAAATTCTCCGAAGAAACCCGAATTAAATCATAATAATTCAAACACATTTTAATTCGAGAGAGGCTTACAATTATATTTATTTTATAAAAGTGGAACTTTTTTCTTTGCTCACCAGAATTGCTAACTTTGAGATGTAGTAAGGGGCGGGGTCGTACAATCCATTACCGATTTCCCGTAGAAGTATCGGAATTTCCGCGGGAAATGTATTCATGACAGCATACGCTTGAGTGAATATTGTTTCCGTTACGACGGAGTAGTTTCTACCTTGAATATTCTGAATGCCTTCTTGGTCCAGCATCGTTCGTGTGTACGGCATAGCGATCAACAGAGCCGTTGCCTACAAAAGAAAACAAAATGAAAATCGCTCGGTCTGTAAACTAAAAGACAAAATGGCGGGTTGAGCATCGAATACAGACAGAATGACTGCCTTAATGAGGGTTACAGTATGTATTTTTCTTAAAAACCGTCCAATCTCTCAAAGTCAACTAATTGTGAGTATATCACTATCGCAGTAACAGATGAGCCGTTCACATTTAAAGACAATTCAATAATTATACTTCTTCATGTAAGTACATCGACCCAACACTAGAAGGCGGAATTCCTTTACTGTTGTAGTAGCATATTATTATCATCAATTTTAAGTCATCACAAATGATAATTTGATATTGATGTAAACGATAAAATTTCGCGGTTAGGAGAAAAACATTTTTGGAAAAAATCCCAATCACTGGCCGTGAACGCCAATTACCGGTATGTTTATGATGGTTTGATAGGACATCCTATCTGATCAAGTTGCTGTTCAGTCAACTCAGTCTCTCATAAGGACGCGTCGATGCCCAGATCTAACCACTTGGAGAATAAGGCCTAATCAATTGGAATGTTGCCGTCATAAAAACCAGGTAGTCATTTAAGAGCACGAGTGACAACTTGAATAACGCCTTTAGGCTACGCATTCTTGCCGGGATTGCCTTGGGCGCGAAAAGGTGGGTTTTGGGCACGAAACCTTGAAGATCGCCATCGGTCCCTTTTTCCGTTGCTTCAGAAAAAATGGAGGAGTGTTTATCTCAGAATTATAAGAATGAGTAATCTTTAGGAAAAATAACTGATTATTTTAATTCAACAGAGAGAAAGAGAATAGTAGAGGAGGAGGGGAGGGGTAACTTTTGCTACATAAACTTCTCAAAAAATTGTTTTCAATGGCGTTCATAACTTACTACACAAACAGTCCACTGGAGGAGGACTTTTTGCGCGTTGCGGTACAAATCTAACACTGATCTCCAAAATAACCACTTGAGTTGAGTGAAGGTTGTAGGGCTCTGGCTGGAAAACAAAAGTGATTATGTTCAATAATTACAGTAACACTAAATACAGACAACAGTTTATTAGACCACCCCTTTTCTCATTGTAACTGCCTACATCCTGCCTGATCGATTAGGTACTTGTGTAAAGAAAACAAGCGAGTTCAGGAACGTACAACTAATACTGTACAACTACTCTTTAATTTTTGACTTGTGAGAAACCTGATCGCTAAATTGCACTTGGTGTGCCTCGCGTTAGCATTGGCCATTTTGTTTTGGTTTCTCCACTTTACCCCGTAGGTATCGCAAAACCATCAGATCCGACTAGGAAGTTAAAAAATCAGATAGGCAGTTATGTATGTTGTGTACCCAGCCTAATAATAAGCTCAAAAGGCACCGAATGTCTCAAACGATTAGCACCGATGACTCAAGTAAGTATAATACATTTTCGCATTCTTTGTTAGTTTGGTGCGGGACGGTTATGTCCAGGTTATAAGGAGCAGGTATCTCCCACCGCTATTACCAGAGCTTTAGGCAAAATTTACATCTAGTAATAAATACAAAACCAAGTAAATGAAACTTACACAGCATAGAAGGTGAGCAGGCTCTCATCAATCTGCAACAAGATACATAAGAAAGCTGTCATAATTGGCAACTTTGACAACACAACACCGCAATGTTGTAAAAAAAAAAAACATTTCAAATTATTTCAAAAGTTTTTATTATTCTGAGTGGATTTCCTTCGAACGTAAAGTGTATATTTCAGGTGTCCAACGAAAATACCTCATTTAAATTACAAAATAAAAAATAGTAATAATGGTTACTATTATTATATTTTCGAGGCAATTCAATATAGGGCCTTTTCAAAATTCTAATTTTGAGGCAAACCCTTCCTCCACTAGAGGCAATTGTTCCGGGACCCCCTCTACCTACTTTTCGTCCAAAATTTAATGAAAAAAGATAGTTGCACGCCTAAATCCCAATAAACCTCGAAAAAAAAAAAAAAAAAAAAAAAAAAATTCAAAATACCTATTTTGAACCTTAATCTCCCCACTTAAAGTGACGAGTACTTACCTAAAGGAAGCCAAAATATGAGATTTTTCGAAAAATGCCTATCGTCAAAAAGGGCATGACGATAGCTTGCTGCGTGTGGTATCACATACATTTTGGTGTTGCAAAAATTATTGTTTATTATTATTGTTTATCTTAAAAAAAAAACTAAGTTCTGTACAAATTTGTGAGATTGACCTTAGGCTTGAAATCAGGAGTCAACTAGCTGCATGCTAGAAATTTTGGGAATAATAAACCGAAAGGAAGAGAAAAAGCCAAAAGAGCATCAGTGTTTTAGTTCAATACTGACCTGATCCTTTGTTTGAGAAGCACGGTAGAAAAAAAGGGTATCAGTCGACTTGTTTTATCATTTGTACGGGAAACGTGTAGACTTAACACATTGATTGATTCCTATCTAAAAATATTATTACCAAATAAGATTTAAATCGGTACTTACTCCGTACACGACGGCTGCTTGTTTGGTGGAGGAACAAACCTCATCGATCGAATCGTGCATGTTATGATAAGCCTCAGAACTTTCAAAAGTGTGAGCCAGTTTATCGGGATTGGTGTGTAGTTTTGCGATGAAATATTCTGCGGTGTTGTAATCCTGCGGGCACGAATACCCCAGCCTGAAACAAAATTCAAAACAGCGTACCCACTATTAGTAGAATCGTTCCCGTTTTCCGTCTTGTACGAGCTTTTTCCATCCTTAATTTATTCAGAGGGGAAAGGAACATGGAAAATGACAATTTCAAAAACTATCTTTCATTAGCATTTTTAGAGCAGATTAGAAAGGTAGGCAAATCTAACGGGTGCTGAAAATGGTCAAGGAAAGCTTGGCCCGGCTTGAAGGATACAGTTTTGATATTAGGTACTTATCAGTCGTCTCAAACGCTTCAATCGTGCATTTTCATTTTTGAAATCGAATCTGATTAGTCGTACCTAAGCTAAGTGTGCTCTTTCATGCTCTTGTTCGCTGTTACGAAGTGGTAATAAGCATCGAACGCGTTCCTTGTCACCATCGTTCTCAAGTCATTCTGTTATGGGAACTTCCAGCAAAACTGGTTCAAAACGGAAACAGAATATCAACGTCGGAGGCAGAAAAATCTAATCATGAAACGACTTGTGCGAACAAGCTGTGTTGCACGACTGTATACTAATCACCGTGTAATTTATTCAATCTTATCCTCATGGGCGACAGAATGATGCCTACCAAAGGCCGGACTCTCTTCAAAGGCTAGGGTAAGTTTATTTTTTAGATCGTCGGTTCGTAGAATGTTTTAAATATTTTCATTGAATGATTTCTCAAAAAAATAAGTAAAATAAATATACGAATAATTATTATTATCAGTAGGTACTGTTTATCATAAGTTCATGAGTACTCCAAGTCGCTGAATATTAATGTGAAAAGGGATCGCCTAAACCCACATAGTTTCCGATTTACAACAAACAAAAATGTCATTCTCCCTCGTCTGACGGGTTGGTTACATAACTGCAGAAGAACTGCCGTGCGTAAACGACCAATCCGCAGGGCAGGACCATTGGTGCCTCGAGTTATCTCCCTTTCCTTACGCATTCGAAGAGTAACTCAATAGCTACACAAACACCAAGCCGTATATTTTCTTCGAGCCGACCGATGATATCCTGTTCCCATGCGTAGCAGTTATTTATAGTGAATATTGTGACCCCAGCTACATTTTGATGAAATAGGCGATTTGGACGGCAAATTAAGGCGAATCATGTAATTATGTACTTGTAATTATGAGAGTCTAAATCATGAAAAAGTGACCGGACACAAATCGTGAGCACAGCGGTCAGCCTGAAAAGTAACCCCATATTTCGTGAGGAAGGTGTTTCAAGATAATGCCTACCCTAAGTGTGGTACAATTTTCTTTCGAACATAACCATTCCATATTTGAATATAATACATCATACCCTTTGGAAAAGATCAGTGGGTATGGGGAAAATCATCAAATTAGATTAGCGAACATAATGGCGGGAATTCGGAACTTGATCCAACTATAGCAGCAGAAGATGTCGACTAAAATAGTCTGTTCATTCTAAATTTCCCGTTTAGGCCCCTGTCTAGTCAAACTGGTATTTGATCTCCATTCCTGCGAAATCAGCCCGGATCGAACACATTGAAAGTTCGGTAAGGATAGTTCTGAAGTATTACCATTCGAGGGGAACGTAAACCAGGCAATCATGTATTCATCATCTCTAAATTTTTAATATATAGGGCTGTCTTGCCTCAGTTTCAGCTATAATCACAACTCATGATTTCAATTCCTCTAAATAGTGAACAATACCTTGAGAAATGAGCCTTCGCGTCCTCTACTCCGCCGAAATACGCCTGTTTGCCGCCAGGCACAAGGAAACAGACGGTGTCGAACAACTCGAAAATCCCAGAGGTGGGCTGGTGGACGGATGCTATAACGAGTTTGCCTTTTGAAGCGAATTGCCTTAAGAAGCTCACGACTTGGGAGGCCGAAAAACTATCCAGCCCGGTTGTAGGTTCGTCACATAAAAGAATCGGAGGGTCAGGCAACATCTACGAACATGTTTATATGTTGTTTTATATTAGACGAATGATCAACACAAAGCACTAAATAGTAAGATGGTCCAAATCTTTCTGAGACACCGAATTTTCCGGGTTTCTAAATACAACTGAAACACTACATAAAGTCTTAATTGTTACTCAGAATGAATGTGTTTGATTACGCAATTATGCATACTAGAGACTACCCTTGAGACTTAACAGAACTTCTTTGGTGTACTTTTTGGGTCAGCCCGAAAGCTATAAGCTATAAGGGAGTGATTGTCGAGGGACACTCAAGCCCCAGAAATCGCAGTGTCTTTAGGCTTTGGAGTGCTTACAGGTTCTTGGTGAAGAGAAGAGAGGGGATATGAAAGGTGATGCAAAATTAATTATTATTTTGAAAAAAGATGAAGGAGAATGTAATGGGGAAAAAACCGGCTTCTCACGTGACAACCATGTTATTTAGAACTAAAATAATCTTTTATAAGTCGTCCGTAACGCCAAAGTTCATTTTGTTAAGGAATCAGGGAGGAATTTAAAATCTGCGGGTTAGAGAGGGAAATGTGCGTAACATAGGACTGAAGACGCTGATTCTTGTGTCACAAGAACGCTGAAAAGCCTTTCACAAAAGTTTCTTATTTGAAACTCACCTTTCAAATTACCCATTTTGATCCATACTGTTTGTCCTCCGTTCTACGGGAAAGGTGGGGCCTGCACATTCAACGTCCAACATTTAGTGGTAACTAGTATTCCCTCCCTCACCGAACTACTCAAAATCCCTCTGTAGCCCATATCCGGTCACCGTGGGGCTAAAAATGGGTTAAGCTAAAATTATGTGCAAAAATTTCATATATTTCGGAGCATCCTGAAGGGCGGCTTGGACGGCAAACGGACATTTTGGATTTTGAATCAGCAAATTGAAATATATATATTTTTTAAATATTTTTTTGATATAGATTCTAGTTCAAGTTGTTTCCGTAAGGATAATAAACCAAACTAGTAGCGATGTTGAAATGTAAAATTGTGTCACGGACCACTATTCTCGTTTAAAATGATGACAACGTTGGCTAAACAATTAAAATAATTCATTCAAAAATAAATTATATCTATCATGAATACGCTCACCTGCACTGCTAAGCTAACTCGTTTCATCTCCCCACCAGAGAGGTCACTAAGCCTGGTAAATCGACAATTGAGGAGGTTGAGCTGATTGACAAGACTTTCAAGGATTCGTTTCACTTGTTCGTGAGATACTCTCTTGTCCATCTTCATGTTGGCCTGCAATAAACCGTAACCAATCGTCTTGACCAATGCAGGGCATGTTATTACCGTGCAGATAGCGTAGTTGTACCTACGTGGTAGTAGAAAGATACCACTAAGGCCCATACAAAATACCTTACCATGTATCTATATTTAAATGTAGTAGAGTCTATCACATAGATAATCCGTTGTTTCAATTCAATACTCGGCCAAATCACTCGGCATACCACTTTGGAGCTAAATACAATCTAAATATTAATTTAGTTATCTAAATAAATAAAATTCTATCCAATCATTACGAAATTCAAAATATTTTATTGCATTTTGTGTGCGTGTCAGACTACGCGTAATTGTAGCGATATCGTTCAGATTTTATAGATTAAAAGCAATAGTTGCATAGGCATATAAATTATCATTCCAACAAACTAACCATAAAATGAAGATGTTCGTTAACAGTGAGCGTTTTGAATACCAAATCTTGTTGGGGAACAAAACCTGATAGCTTTTTCATGAGTCCCTTGTCGATTGGCCGTCCATTTAGGTGTATTTCCCCCTGCATAACCCCTGTGAAAACAACGTTAACATAAATCTTATTTTTACGGAGCGAAGAATGCGTTTCACGTGGACCCATTAGAAAAGGGCACGTCGTACAAAATTGACTTGAATTTAAGACGGCTTTTCATTCACAACCTCAAGTTTCTGAGGAGAATAAACTTCCTCATTGTTCAACCCCCGAATCAGCCTTCACTAGTTGAAAAGGGCCAAGACTGAAAGATATTATTTCATAGCTGCATTTAAATCTATTCTTATGAAATTTGTCGAATTTCGGACCATGAATAGGTATAACAAGATGGTGTTCTTTCAAGTCGAGGAGGGTGAGGTTTTTGGTCAGCAACATGATGACATAAACCGGTAACACGGGCGCCGAATACATTTTCATCATGTAGCATTGCTGCACAGCCTTTATGTTTAACCTTTAAGCTTGAGGCGACTTGGTTTCAAAAGGTGAATTATCCTCCCCCAAGATTGCAAGAAAGAAGCAATTTGAGTCGAATACAGTCGCAAGTGTATTTGCGAACTCACCTGAGTTTCTTTGGCCCAACGCGGATAAAAGCGTTGTTTTTCCTGCCCCACTGAAATCAAGTCAGAGGAAGGGTTTGGATTAAACACAATGCAGCTTCTATAAATCTATATTGAATATATTGAAATATTGAATCCAAAAAAAGCTGAAGCGAAGAATTTAAATAGTACCCAAAGGAGAGCCTATGTAAGCCTCGAGTTATCTGTATAAGTGCTGTTGAAGGTGTGACTAATGTCTTCATTTAGTGCACAATTCGGGGAAAATGACTTTGTGCTAATGAGAAGTGAAGCGTTGTTGATATTGCAAAGACTTGGGGATCATTCTCACGGCCCTGAAGCTGACGAAGACCTTGAACGTGAAGAGTTTTTAAATTGATATATAATATAATTTGTAACAACTTTGGCACTCGTTAAATTGCACTTGAGGTGTTCGAAAATGTCGAGGTGGTTATCTCAGAATCGTTTGCCTGAACCCATCGAATTTTTTGAAAGTTTGCCAAATCTCATATCCCCCCCCCCCCCTCCCCTACAATGTCGAATGTCTGAGGTCTGACATGATTAATCGGGATTTTACTTCACATGCTGTTTTCATGACATGAAAATGACATGTATTGTAAAGAGATAAATAATATTTCTATAATAATTCTACGAACCTCGGGCCCATTATGGCACAAGTTCTCCAGACCTCACGATTCCACTCACTGAAACGAAAAGGCGTTATAAAAAAATCTGCAAATTCTTACACACGGGTTGGTTATTCCTCGAATGGGGGTAACAGTGGGTTGTGGCGGGTCCCAGACCCATTCCAATCGATTCAGGGTCAAAATTTAGTGGAATATGATACCCCACACGCTAGGCACCAGAAATCCCGACATATACAAAATGGGTGGATACATACCCATTTTGACCCATAACTTCTTCGGTGGGTGCCAATTGCTCTGGGACCCATTTTATTGGATTCAGCGTCCAAAATTTAGTGGAAAATGACACCCTACTCGCCTAGGTAGCGGAAATCCGAAAACACATATTCAAAATGGGTAATAAATACCCAATTTGACCCATTACTTCTTCCAGTGGGTGCCAATTGTTCTGGGTCCATTTTATTGGATTCAGCGTCCAAAATTTAGTGGAAAATGACACCCCACTCGCCTAACTCACCCAAAATCTCGAAAATCCATTTTTTCTAAAAACACATTTTGACCCCTACCCCCTCCAAATTTGGTCCGATCGGGCCTGAAAAGTTTCGAGGACCCATCTTCGGCTGGGAACAGACCCCTGACCCAAATTTCAGATTTTTAGAAAATTTTCTACTACCAAAAACGGCGCGGAACATGGACGGCGTACGGCGTACGGCGTACGGCGGACGGACATCGACCTTTTTTGATCAGGACATCATGAAACGTCCAGAAAAAAATTTTGAGCCAAATCGGAGAGGTTGACCATTATCATGAAAACATAGGTTGATTATTCGAGGAATAACCAACCAAAAATGTCCAAAAATGTCGTCTCATTTTCAGTTAGACCAGAGTACCTGTTAATATTAGAATTGGAGAGGTAATATTATTATTTAGTTGTTATTAAATGTATGAGATTATTTCCGTTAGGCGATTCAACTCGTACATAACTGGAAGCATCAATTTTGCCTAATAAGTCCTTAAGTTGTCAAATAAGTACAAGTAGTCGGCGGAGGAATAAGTATGTTGTATGTTTAAATAAGGCGTATGCTTCCACTAATACAGTTACACTCACTCTGTTAGACGACAACAATTGGTTGGCCGTTCTGACAATTCTATTACAATTCTATCGGGGTGAAATCTGTTAGTTGTACAATCGAAAACTGTGAATATGAGCGACTCACCATTATGAAGTAACTTGTAGCGTGAAATTGCCTTTCTTCCGAAGAGGTTTTTCTTTATATTGACCGCAAACAAGCTAAGATCATCCCAACAAAGGGCGAGCTCTGTCATGGCTTCCCTAAAATGAAAAGTTCGAGAATAAAGTAAATAGACACCAACCTAGTTTTTCATTTGCTTACAAACCAGGTTTTTGACGAGAAGCCAAGTTTTATCATTTTCAAACCTAATCCTAATTCAGTTTTCAATGTAAGATTCTGTGAACCTTCATCTCAGCTCTGGGATCGGTAGTTGGTAAAATCAGGTAAGATGTGCATACTCATAAACATTACGGACGAAGCATCACGTTATAGTAAGATCGTCAAAGTGTTAAGAAAGTTATTTTGCTTCTGGTGTAGATTTGTGAATAGTGACTTTCGTTATAGATTCAGATGAGCAAAATACACTCGCTGAACGTTCACGTATTGATATCACTTTTGTCATTTTGTTATTACAGAACTCGATTTATTGAGATTAACGACAAGAACGATAACTTGCATAGGTAGTGTCTAGTTTTCATAAAAGTGTAAAATAGTTGGAAGTAAACTGTACATCCGATTCTACGGAAGACAGCTTCGGGAAATAATAGTGGAAAATAACCGTTACGTAAAATAACAGCTTCCACACAAGGGGTGCGGAAGAAAAATGATGACTCAAACAAAAAGCAAAGTACAGGTAACAAGTGGTTAAATGTATTAATGAGCTAAAACTATTCATTTGGAATGATAGATTGGAAAACAAATTGGTAGTACAAAGGTATTAAGCGTGTTATAGTTCTTACACTAACCACACAAGGAGGAAGGAAACCTTCTATTTCGGGGGTGGAATCCACCCTTTCGGGGCTTCTGTAAAAGAATCCGGGGATATACAACAACAATGGTGTATATCCCAGACCAGACACAGAAGAACCCGGAAGGAACATTCACGAGTAATTTTATTCGTGTTTTTTTAACTCCTTGAAAATTCTTAGCGATAAAATTCAACACGCCCATTTCAGGGTAGGCGAGATTATGAGTGAAAAAACCCTGCAAATTATTACACACGGGTTGGTTATTCCTCGAATGGGGGAAACAGTGGATGTGGCGGGTCCCGAACCCGTTCCAATCGATTCAGGGTCCAAAATTTAGTGGAAAATGATATCCCACACGCCATTCACTCTAGCCTAGATTAAATCGTGGCGCAAATGGCTAGCGTGTTGGGCAGTAATCGCAAGATTGTTAGTTCGAGCCCCGGCTCCAGGAGCGAATTTTTTTTTCTGATTTAGTTTTTTTTTTACCCATAAATTGAACGATAAATTGACCAATAACTTCATCCAGTGGGTGCCAATCGTTCTGGGACCTATTTCATGGGATTCAGCGTCCAGAATTTAGTGGAAAATGATACCCTACTCGCCTAGATCGCCCAAAATCTCGAAAAATCCATTTTTCGAAAAACACATTTTGACCCCTACCCCGCCCAAGTTTAGTCTGATTGGGCTGAAAAGTTTCGAGGACCGTCCTAGGCCGGGAACAGATCCCTGACCCAAATTTCAGAGTTTTAGAAAATGTTCTACTACCGAAAACGGCGCGGACAATGGACGGCGGACGGAGATTGATCTTTTGGTTGGTTATTCCTTGAATAATCCACCTATGTTTTCATGCAAAAGGTCAACCTCTCCGATTCGGCTCAAAATTTTTTTCTGGACGTTTCAAGGTGTCTAGATCAAAATCACAGGGGTTGGTTATTCCTCGAAACAGGCGCATGGAGACTCATTTCTTCAACATGGGTAAAATGTAAACAGTGGGTGTGGCGGGTCCGGGACCCATTCCAATCGGTTCAGGGTCCAAAATTCAGTGGAAAATGATACCCCACACACCTAAGTACCAGAAATCTCTAAAACACACATTCGAAATGGGTAGATAGGCACCCATTTTGACCCATTACCTTATCCAGAGGGCCCCGATCGTTCCCGGACCCATTTTGTTCGATTCAGCGTCCAAAGTTAATTGGGAAATGATACCCCACGTGCCTAGATCGCTAAAAATCCTAGAAATCCATTTTCAAAAAGCACATTTTGACCCCCACCTCCCCCCTGCACCAAATTTGGTCCGTTTGGGACGAAAAGTTTCGACTGATAAGTGCAAGTATCGATAGTACGCTGTCGAGCGCACCATCGATATACGCGAAATATTATATCCCTGTCCGCCATATTTGTTTTTGTAAAAACGAGAGAAAATACTAAATTGAAATAAACTGGACTGCCTTACTTCGTACTTTTACACACAGAAAAGGTATCTCAACACATGGCGTAAAATGAAAATCGAATAAATAATTATCGGAACAATGTTACGTATTTAATAACAAAATGAAGCTAAAATGGAGTATCGATAGTCACCGTATGCGCGTTATCATTGCTATCAGTTGATTCCGTGACAGTGGTCCCTATACTTCGGTTTACCCCCTAACTTTATGCTGAATTAGAGAATACTAGTACTTAACTATTCGATACGTTTAGGGGCACATCATATGGATTGTTTGGTGCTATCTCCAATGGTGTAATCACATTTGTGAATGGAGTCTTGCACATTGAGTGGGTTATGGCCGTATTAGCGAATGAATCGTTGACTTTTTTGGCGATCTAGGCTCGTGTGGTGTCATTTTCCTCTCAATTTCGGACGATGAATTGATTGAGACGATTCCCAGACCAATTGGCGTCTATCGAATGTGTGGGTCAAAGGGACACCTACCTACCTATTTCGAAAGTTCAAAATACCTTCAGCTGTGGAGCATCTTCATGCTTCAACAACAACACAGCTGTTGATTGTATTGTGCTGCAACAAACTAGGGATGGGTATCGAATCCTCGATGTTTGGAAAACATGTTTTCCTAAAAACATCAAATGTTTTGAGATCGATATTTTGCTTCCAATGTTTTTTCCTAGACATCGACGTCTTTTCCTTTCTCCCAAAATACCTACATTACATTACCCTCATAATTTACGTTTCAATTTATAGTTAACCAAATTGAATTCAACCATTGATTTCAATTCGTAACCTGCATCTTGACCATAATTATCAGTTTATGTAGGTCGCTTATAGTCAGCCATGGTTGGCTCTAGATAAGACATGCATAATGATGAAGAAAACCACCACCACCAGCCCTCACTTCTCACTTATAACAGTTTTTGAATCTTTTTGTACTGCATCGGTTTTGCTTTTGAGTTTTTCATGTTTTTTGATTTTTACTTCTTTCGCGATGCCTCCCAAGAGATGTAGTGTAAACTCGTAATAATTTTTTTTAACACATCGATGTTTGAAGTCCAAAAAACATCGAATAGTAAACATCGATTTTTGGTTGGTTATTCCTCGAATAATCAACCTATGTTTTCATGATAATGGTCAACCTCTCCGATTTGGCTCAAAATTTTTTTCTGGACGTTTCATGATGTCCTGATCAAAAAAGGTTGATGTCCGTCCGCCGTACGCCGTACGCCGTACGCCGTACGCCGTACGCCGTCCATCGTCCGCGCCCTTTTTGGTAGTAGAAAATTTTCTAAAAATCTGAAATTTTGGTCAGGGGTCTGTTCCCTGCCGAGACGGGTCCTCGAAACTTTTCAGCCCGATCGGACCAAATTTGGTGGGGGTAGGGTAGGGGTCAAAATGTGTTTTTTGAAAATGGATTTTCGAGTTTTTGCGATCTAGGCGTAGTAGGGTGTCATTTTCCACTAAATTTTGGACGCTGAATCCAAATAAATTGGTCCCAAACGATTGGCACCCACTGGAAGAAGTAATTGGTCAATTTATGGGTAAAAAAAAACTAAATAACCACCTGGGTTCGAACTGAGGACCTTCCGGATACTGCCGAACTTGCTAGCCACTTGCGCCATGGTGTAACCTAGACAAGCGCGAATAGGTGTGGGATATCATTGCCACTAAGTTTTGGACCCTGAATCGATTGGAATGGGTCCGGGACCCGCCACATCCACCGTTCCCCCATTCGAGGAATAACCAACCTTGTGTAAGAATTTTTTCAATCTGATACCCATCCCTAGTTCAAACACCCCTGGAATGGAATGCCTCCTTTCATGGCTGAGGGGGTGACGGTGAGTGGAGTCAGGTACATGTGACCTGACCCCCACCCTTCATCCAGGTCAAGCTCTCATAAGGGTCCTCCCTCAACAATACAGTTCCCACCAGTGAAGTTCTCAGTTCACCCCCAACATTTCCAGTGAGGACATCTCTGTTTCTAGTGATCTTCACTATCTTCAACTGACACTCCTGAGAACCAAAATATTTGAGGTAATGTTTTGCGAGTTATTGCGATTTCATGTCATAATGCTGGGTGATTAGGAACTGAAACGTTATGTTCTGTATTTGTTTAGATTGAATTTCTGGAAGCCAACACCAACCTCAAGATGAACCTCTCCAATATAAAGGATGAAAGGGAAAGCTGGAACTGCAAGGAAATGTCCACAGGCGCAAAAACCCTATCATTGTGACCATGTGTGACTACACAACATGCACTGGCAGGGCACTCTGAAAAGGCACATGAGTACTCACACAGGCGCCAAACCATATGCTTGTGGTCAATGTGACTACAGAGCTGCACAGGCAGGCACTCTGAAAAACCACATGAGTACTCACACAGGCAACAAACCATATGCTTGTGGTCTGTGTGACTACAGAACTGCAGAGGCAGGCAATCTGAAAAGGCACATGAGTAATCACACAGGCGCCAAAACAAATACTTGTGGTCAGTGTGGCTACAGAGCTGCACATTGCAAGCACTCTGAAAAGGCACATGAGTACTCACACAGGCAACAAACCATATGCTTGTGATCAATGTGACTACAGAGCTATACAGGCAGAGCACCTGAAAAACCACATGAGTGCTCACACAGGCAACAAACCATATGCTTGTGATCAATGTGACTACAGAGCTGTACAGGCAGTGCAACTGAAAAGCCACATGAGTGCTCACACAGGCAACAAACCATATGCTTGTAATCTGTGTGACTACAGATCTGCATTGGCAGGCAGTCTGAAAAGGCACATGAGTACTCACACAGGCGCCAAACCATATGCTTGTGGTCAATGTGACTACAGAGCTGCACAGGCAAGCACTCTGAAAACCCACATGAGTACTCACACAGGCATCAAACCATATGCTTGCGATCAATGCGACTACAGAGCTGCGCAGGCAGGGCACCTGAAAAACCACATGAGTGCTCACACAGGCATCAAACCATATGCTTGTGGTCAGTGTGACTACAGAGCTGCGCGGGCAGGGCACCTGAAAAACCACATGAATACTCATACAGGCAACAAACCTTATGCTTGTGGTCAGTGTGACTACAGAGCTTCACAGGCATGGAACCTGAAAACCCACATGAGAGCACACATCAGCCAATGAAGTATGCTGATGATCAGGGTAACTACAGAGCTGCTACTTATTTTGAAAGTTCATCTAATTTATGGATGTCCCAAATAACTGCATTCAGACTATGTATATCGTTTTATTATTTTCATTGTATATTGAAATTTTATTATAGAATCTGATACATAAGTGACTAATGAAATATATCGTTATCAGGTAAATCCGACTTTTGCCTCTCACTCTGTTTTGACCTTAATATCATATTGCTTAGACTGTCAGATTTTGGGGTAAATTGAAGAGGATGAGGTTTATTGTTATACTTATTCACTCTGCAGCTCGGTTTCTCTGACAAGCGTTTTTATGTAATTGCGTACCGTGGTGGCTCATTGCTCGTCGGTTTTGAATAGCGTATGTGGCAAATGGGAGCCCTCACTCTGAATACACTGAAGAAGACGTTTCCTGAAGTTTTCGTGAACTCTTTGAAGCATTTCAATGGGTAGTTCGGCGATGTTGGCTCTGATGTTGTCCTTGAGGGCTTCTAGGATCCTGGGACGATCATTGTAAACCTTGGATTTGAGGTAGCCCCACAGGAAAAAAAAACGCAGGGGGCTAATCTGGTGACCGCGCTGGCCAGTTCAAATCGCCTCTCAGGGATCCTTCCTCTCAAAAACTCCATCACTGTCCATGCTGTGTGGGCGGTTGCTCCGTCCTGCTGAAACCAGACGTCTTCCAGTTCCATTTCATCCAATGCAGGCAAGAAAAACTCCTGAATCATGGTTAACTAACGCGCCGAGTTGACGGAAACGGCACTGCCCTTGTTCTCGAAAAAATAAGGCCCAATTATCCCATTTCTCGAAATTGCACACCATGCTTTTACCCTATCAGAGTGAAGAGGCCTCTGGTGGAGCTCTCTGGGGTTCTTCTCCCTCCAGTAGCGCATATATTCTGTTTATTGACACAACCACCGAGATGGAAATGTGCCTCGTCAGAGAAGAAAACGATAGCGTCTCGCGACAATACAGCAAGCATGTTTTCACTCGCGATTTGTCTTGCTTCGTAATCACGTGGCTTCAATTCCTGGACGACTACCATTTTTTAGGGATGCACATGACTAAAATAAACTTCCCGATCCTCTCTTTCAAATGAACCCCACCCCAGATACCTGCGACCGTTCAGTCCGGTAGGGCGCCCTTTATAAATCCATTTGTCTTGCGCGCTCCACCCTGTATATTTTTTATTCTATTATATATATATATCTATTTTTAGTACTGCATTCATGTATACTAATCTTCACGAAAAACTCCGCCTCAAACATTTTTTTTGTTTTTGTTTTACGTTATAAGGGGTGAGGATTTAAAACGATGAAGTCCCAGGAAAGCCGCCTTACTGTCAATAAAAGTCCATTAAAAAAAGAAGGAATTTCTACTTTGATTGCATTCTGGCTATTACTCGGTAGTTAACTATTTTAACCCGATCGCCGCAAACAGAGGCAGGATATGGTAAATATGGTAATTTCGAAATTGGTTTTTATGAAATTTCTAGGGCGTGTAGGCTGTCATTTTTCTTTATAACATAAACTGATTTAGATGGGATCCGGATTGATTTCCGCACGATTCCGGATGTAGATAGCATTGGGCCAAATGGTTTATCTAAAGTTGGATTAGTTAAAAAGAAAAAAGAAAAAAAAAAACTACCTGGACTGAGAGCGTGGGGAAGAAGGTGGAATATACCTTACGTGCCAAGTTCCAAGAAAATCTGGAAAATCGAGTTTTAAAAAGAACACATTATTACCTATACCTTCCCAAAATTTGGGCTGAAAAGTTTAGAGAACCAACTTGCAAGTATGGGATCTGCTTGCTTGGGGTCTGGCAACGGGGCGGAAGTCCTCCCCGGTGCATCCCATCTCGACATCTTCATAGCAATATTGTAAAAATCAATTTACGAAGTAATTACGCCTATGAAATGTATTCAGCATGAATACATTCCCATTCCTCCCTGAAAATGTGCGGTGCGTTTTCATTATCATCCTCTACAACAGGTAAGTAGTACTTTTCATCAGATTGGAAATTAAACCTTGGACCAGGCGCATGGAGACTCATTTCTTCAACATGGGGGAAATGGGGAAAAAAGTGGGTGCGGCGGGTCCCAAACCCATTCCAATCGATTCAGGATCCAAAAGTTTAGTGGAAAATGATACCCCACACGCCTAGGTTCCAGAAATCTCAAAAACACATATTCAAAATGGGTAATATATACCCAATTTGACCCATAACTTCTTCCAGTGGGCGCCGATCGTTCTGGGACCCATTTCATTTGATTCAGCGTCCAAAATTTAGTGGAAAATGATACCCCACTCGCCTAGATCGCCCAAAATCTCGAAAATCCATTTTTCAAAAAACACATTTTGACCCCTACCCCGCCCAAATTTGGTCCGATTGGGCTGAAAAGCTTGGAGGACCGTCCTAGGCCGGGAACAGACCCCTGACCCAAGTTTCAGATTTTTAGAAAATTGTCTACTACCAAAAACGGCGTGGACGGCGGACGGCGTACGGCGGACGGACATTGACCTTTTTTGATCTAGACACCATGAAACGTCCAGAAAAAATTTTTGAGCCGAATCGGAGAGGTTGACCATTTGCATGAAAACATAGGTTGATTATTCAAGGAATAACCAACCAAAAGGTATCGTTGGGTCAATCTGGAGCGACCCTCACGAACGGCCACACGCGTATTACAGACTTAAAAAGAGGAGGCATTTGATTAGTACGGTATAGCCGAATGAGGGCCTCTCTTTCGGCCCCTTACCCTGTCACCCTCGCCACCAGTAACGACCTAGTTAAGAGAATTTCTATAAAACATTGTATTAGAATTAGCGACATTCGAAAATCCGGAATGACCGCTCGCCGCGCCGTGGGAGGCACCATTCTGACGCTCGATATAGATAGAACTTGGTTTTAAAGGTTTCAGGGGGTGTAGCCCGGACATACTCTACGGACAGTGATCGTGTTATTGACTGATTATACTAAGTAGGTGTGGACTGCATATTTATTTTATAGCTTGAAGTAATGTAAATTTGGAGGTGATGTATCAGAATCCATTGAATATTGAAAAAAATTATAAGCAGTATAATATTTCATGATGGGTTGGAAGTCAAGAAGTGTATTTGAATGATGCATGCATCTTATTCTGTAAGATATGGGAATACATAGTTTCGTTTTCAATAGCTCGTACCCCTGCGGGTCGTGAATTTGTGTCTGCACGAGTTGCGCCTAACTATTAGAAAATTAATGTATGTTCATTTGAATTTCAGGAATAAAATCTCGCCTGAGATACGGAGATTTCTGTAGCAAGAAGTAGGTACTCGTCAGGTAAAAAGCTGGTTAGTCTGTATGTCAAACTTCTTTTTAAAATGTGGCTCGCCTCTACACCTCATTCACGAATGCAACCTCATAAATAAATTATTCTCGTAGATAGATTAGTCATCGAAGACACGTGGCAAGGCCACGGAGGAGTCTAACTGTATACATTTTCTTTGTGAAAAACATTAAAAATGCTGCAAATTCTTTCACAGGAGTTGATTATCCCTCCGACCAGGCGCACGGAAACTAATTTAAATAGATTGAGCGACTATCACCTCTTCTGGTGGGCACCAATCGTTCTGGACCCGTCTAATAGGATTCAGCGTCCAAAATTTAGTCGAAAACAATACCCCACACGCCTAGATCGCCGATAATCTTGGAAATCCATTTTTAGAGAAACACATTTTGACCCCTCTCCCCCCCAAATTTGGTCCGAATCGCCGAAAAGTGTTGAGGACCTACAAGAGCCGGAAAACAGGTCCCTGATCACAATTTCAGGTTTTTAGAAAATTTTCTAGCTATCATAACGGCGTGACGGGACGGACATTTGCTCATTTTGATCTAGACACCTTGAAACGCCCAGAAAGATACGTTGGGCCGAATCGGAGAGATTGACTTTTTGCATGAAAACATAGATTGATTATTCAAGGAATAATCAACCAAAAGTAGAACATCATCGTGCTTAGCCCGTTTTCTTCCACTTTGATTATTCAAGGTGGCGGGCAAATGTGATGCTCTCTTCAATAGGTTCTTCAGGACTGAGATTATTTAAAGAATGAAGAATTATGGCCATTTTAGTGTGGTAAGGTTCGAAACTCTGAAACAGTTTTAAAAATTCTACAACTCAAACAGAAAACCTAAAAAATTGCCAGTATTTATTTTTTGTTGGAATGATCGATGCAGTTGATTCCACGAGGCTCACAATCGTAAACGCGATCACCTTGAGCACCTATTATCAAAGATTGTTAGACTTTTTGTTCAAGCTAGAAATATCATATTACCTCTAGGAGATGGTGACCAAAAAATAAAATAATCAAGTTATTATTCAAATCTTGTAAATGTGTTTTGTCACTACTAGCTTGTACGGAAAAGTATGATTTCCAATTCAAGAAATAATCAACCTATGTAATCATGCCAGAGGTCAAACTCTGATAGGCTCCAAAAGTTGACAGATTGTATTCGTATATATCTGTATGATATCTGTAGATCAATAAATCCAAATGTCCGTCTGCTGTAGTCCGTCCACGAAGTTTTTGGTAGTGGCAAATTTTCTAAATATTTAATATTTTGGTCAGGGACCTTTCTCCAATGATCCTGAAACTTTGCAGCTCAATCGGCCGAAATTCAGAAAGAGTATGAGTAAAAACGCTGCAACTTCTTACACAGGGTTGGTTATTCCTCAGATCAGGAGCATGGAGACTCATTCCAATTGATTCGTTGTCCAAAATTTACTGGAAAATGATACCCAACTCGCCTAGATCGCCAAAAATATCGAAAATCCATTTTACGAAAAACACATTTTTGACCTCTACCCGCCCCAAATTTGGTCCGATCAGGCTGAAAAGTTTCGAGGACCAACGAGGCTTGTAGGGTGTCATTTCCCACTAAATTTTGGACTCAGAATTCATTGAGAAGGTCGCAGATCGATTGGTGCTCACGGAGGTGGGTATGGGTCAATGTCGGTTCCTACCTAGAGGAATGAGTCCTGGACACTCCACACTCTCCGCATTCCTCCATGCTCTTGCTCTCTAAGGAATAATAAACCATTGAGGGAGAATTCGCAGCGATAAAAAAAAAATGAATCAGGAAATTTTCAATTTATCTATTATTGAGGACAGTAATAACATAAAACTTGTATGCTTCAGGGAAAGTTGTATTAATTTATCTACCCAAACTATCGTTAACATGCGGTTTTTCATAAAATTTGTTCGTGCAATATGCGATTTAAACATGTACGCCATGACATATATATAGGTTCGCAAAAGAATGTGAAACTATGAGATCGAAGATGACGTCAATAATGTTGTCATAGGTGGTCATGGTGTGTACTTATTTCAAAGAGAAACTAGGTTGAGACTATGTCTGGGAGTGCTGATTATAATCTCTATAATTTATTGTAGTTTCAATTATCCATAGAAACCCCCTATTTACGTTCATCACAGCGTACTTAACTGCAGGTTGTAAATAAAAAGTAACTATCTCCACTAAAAATTAGGGATGTGATTGGTTATACATGAATCATAACACGTAGGTAATTGCGCAGAATGATGAGGTATTAAGTGGGTATTTGATAGTAATAGCAACGTTTATGATCATTATGATGTGGAGGGAGGGATTATCACAGGGGGAGGGTAGAAAGGGTGAGAGTGGGGAGGGTGGAGCCACCTCGCAGCCCTCTATCAAGGCGCGAACGTCCCTTTATAAATGATTCGAAGTATGAAACATTACATAATGAGAAAGACGTGCATATTTTGAGGGGCCGGAAACCACTCACCTAGGTTGATACTCGCGAGAAGTTTGTGGTTAACTGATGTCAATTGTGGAAGGACTTCGGAACGAACACTGAATTTGAAGCCCCAACGTAGAGGCCGCACTGACTTGGTTATGCAACCACTTAGGTCGCCAGGATCCAAGGTGGACCCCCTCTCGACGTCTCGCCTCGTCCAGTCTCTCTCTCAGGTGAAGGGTAGTTCTACAGACGTCGAGACTTTCACGAAAAGTCGAAACGCTTCGATATTCACCAAAAGCGGAAACTTGAACTATTTCATCACGGTATACATTATAGCTTTTCCAAGTCGAAATGAGAATTTTCCCGAAACCAATCTGATATTTTTCCAAACCAATTTGAGTATGCTACCAATTTAGATTTTCCAATTTAAAAAACTGTTACAACTACGACAAAAACTTTTTTTTTTTAACAAATTAAGATTGGAAAATTCTCAAATTGGTTTGGGAAGTTTTTAATTTTGACTTGGAAAAGCTACATGTGCAATTCATGGAACATGCAATCCTCAGATGCCCAGGTGTGAACACCGACATAAGTATATGGCTATGTCTGTGATAAATTGAAAGTAAAAGAATTACCTTAAGCAAGGCTTATTTCGCGGAAAGGCCCACATACATGAGAATTATTAGTAATAGGAACAATCGAACATTGAAATAAGGAAATTAGTAGATTGCTTGAAACTAGGCAACCGGAAACATGTGGTGGGAAGTTATAATATCACATTCTCCCCCACTTTAATTTAGGATATAATCCTTCAGATAAGCCGGCGTATGGGTAACTCGCGTGCTGCGGCGAGGAGGAGGCTCAGTAGGCGGGCTCAGAGGTATAGCAGGGCTAGCAGGGGGGCTAGACGGGATCTCAGAGGTTGGATATGGCTCGGTCGGAGCTAGGACTTGGCGAAGCATGTGGAATGTCAGCAGTAAGAGTGTCCCTGGACGCTTAGGTCATTGGTAGGAACACCAGGAGGAGCCAGGTGTCGGGTTTGAGACTGTTGTTTCGTGTCCATTGGCAAGGCGAATCAGAGCGTAATCGTTATTCCCTTCTATGAGGGTCACTTCTTCAACCAGTGGATCAAATTTCGAAGCGGCGCTCAAAGCGCCTAAGGAGAACAGGACCAGGATTCAGAAGCCACGAAGGTGTAGCAAGACCATTCGCAGAACGCGCGGGGGAAGCTAAACATCCGCTCATGGGGAGTGGAGTTTGTAGAGGTGCAGAGTAAGGAGCGAATGGCATGAAGTGAGCTGGACAGGACATCTTCCCAGCGTTGGATGGGCAGTTTTCTTCTCAGCCAGAGCAAGCTGAATGGTACGCCAAATAATGCCATTGTAACGCTCGGATTGGCCATTCCTTGCGGGTTATAGGGAGTAGTTCTGCTCTTGAGGCAACACCGAATGCTGTAAGCCACTCTTTGAGCTCCCCGCGACATGAAGGCAGATCCTCTATCCAGTGTGGACATAGGAAGGGGCCCCCGAAGAGGTTTGAACAAGTTCTGGAGTGCAGCGATGATGGTTCTAGCAGAGGTTGTCTTGACATGGGATAGCAAATGGAAAGCGTGAGAATTCGTCAATGACCGTGAGGGATGTACTTGTTATCGTGAGCTAGATGGAAGTGGTCCCTTGAAGTCCAGATTTAGGCGTTCGAACGGAGAGTGTGGCTTTTATAAGAGTGCCTTGGTGCTTGAAAAATTTAGGCTTGATTTTGGCACAAGTGTGGCATGCAGAGGTGACTTGGCGGACCTCTTCCATTGAAAAAGGAAGATTCTTGCACGAACCCAATGGTAGAGTCGGGTTACTCCAGGGATGGCAAGAGAGCCACGTTGTAATGAGATCAAAGACTGATTTCCTTTGGATGATATCTGACAAACCCTGGAGAGAGTCATCTGCAGCTGATTTTGGGTCCCAGGGGCGATAAACAATGTCAAATGAGAAACAGGAGAGGTCCAACCGCCATCGAGTAATCTTCTCATTCTTAATCTTTGCTTGAGTGAGTTTTGTTGAACATGAATGCAACGGACCTTGGTCTGTAACTAAGTGAAAATGACAGTCCCAGTAAGTAATTGCTTCCAATATCGAACAGCCTCAATGATCGCATAGGCTTCCTTTTCCACTGAGGAATGACGTTTTTTCAGTCTCCGACAACGTTCTTGAAAAGAAAGCCACAGGGCGTCTGATGAGTTAGGGTGGCAAGCGATGGTAGAGTCAGAAGCATCAGTCTCAATGCAGAAAGGTTCATCACAGTCAATGCTGGTTACAGAGGCCTCCACTATAGCTTGCTTCAGTTGTAGGAAAGCAGCAATAGCTTCAGGAGAACAAGGAAAAGAGCACCGAGTGAGAGGCTTCACTTTTTCCCCGAACCGAGGTATGAATTTCGAATAATGGGAGAACATACCCATAGCACGCCGTAAGGAAGCAGATTCATTCGGAACAGGGAAGTCTCGCAGAGGCCCCAAGCGATTGGGGTCTGGTCGGATGATTCCATCACTTATGAAATGGCCAAGAAGAGTTATACTTCGTTGAGAGAAAGCGCTTTTTTCGTGGTTTATAGTCAGGTTGTATTTTGAGGCAGCCTCGAGGAATCGCTTGAGATTTTCATCATGTTCCTGTTGAGTGCGCCCTCCTACCGTCACGTCGTCGAGGTAAGCAAAAGTATCCCGTAGATTTTCTTCTCTTATTAACTCATCAATTACTCGTTGGAATGCGGCCACACCATTCGTGGTTCCAAAAGGAATTCGGGTAAACTGGTAGAGTTCTCCTGCGGCTTCGAAGGCGGTATAAGGGCGGTCTTCCAGCGGTATGGGGACCTGATGGTAAGCACTGCGAAGGTCAATTGTACTAAACACCTTGTAGCGTGCCACCTTATGAACTAAGGAGTCAATGCGTGGAATCGGGTAGGCGTCCAACTGGGTGAATCGATTGATGGTTCGTGAGTAATCTATAACCATCCGACGTTTATGGTGAGCTGAGGATGTCACCAGAACCTGTGCGCGCCAAGGGGAGATGCTCTTCTCTATTATTCTATCAGCTAGGAGCTTTCGCACTTCAGCCGAAATGAACTGAGCATCATCAGGAGTGTGGTGCGCTGATTTTATTGCAATAGGGTGGCACTCTGGATTCAGGTTTGCAAAAAGCCGAGCTGGTTTCACCTTAGCAGCTGTGAAAGAACAAACTAAGGGAGGTCGCTCACCTCCAAATTCAAGCTGGACACGGGAGTGAAGCTTGAGCAGGTCGCGCCCTATGATAATCTCGGAGCAGAGATTAGGCATGATGGCCAATTTTGCCTGAGAATAATGATGGCCATGGATTTCTAAGCTGATAAGGCACCTTCCTCCGAGTTTGGCTTTATGCGAGTTGGAGGCAAGACCCACTATGTCATCTGAAGGGAGTATGTCTAGTTGCAAATCTCGTGCAATGCGTTGGTCAATGAGACTAATGTCGCTTCCGGAGTCAAGCCGCGAAATAAATTGTGATAAAATTGAAAGTAAAAGAATTACCTTAAGCAAGGCTTTATTTCGCGGAAAGGCACATACATGAGAATTATTAGTAATAGGAACAATCGAACATAGAAATAAGGAAATTAGTAGATTGCTTGAAACTAGGCAACCGGAAACATGTGGTGGGAAGTTATAATGTAACCCGTCGTTTTCACGTACCGGGCTAGGGATCCAAAAATAGACCTAGGCGAATAATTAGTGGGAGATTAAAGACTTTCACTTACCGTCCGGAATGTCTGCAATGGTCGGTCATGGACGCCAAGTACACCAGAATTTACCAAGCTCTGAGGAATGGGGTTTCGTGATTGAAAAGACAAGGGTTCAATATTGACTTATAATAAACCAATTGACAGAATATAAAATACGGAAGGTCTCGGCCGAGAAGGATATTGACTATTACGTAACCTAATTATTGAGTAGGCAAAAGTGAAGGGCTGAGGGCCAAAGAATTTACGGGGTAGCTGAAGGCTCAAAATGTTTGGTTTGAATAACGTAAAAGTGGAAGTGATTTGTTAATGTTCCTCCCCTAATTCCTTTCCTCTTTTCCTAACGCACGACAGACAAAATACTAAATAATACGGCTACAATGTACACTCTACGATCAGCTTTCTGGTGACTAAACGTCAGGGCTTGGGCCAGATTTAGAGATTCGACTTTCGCGTTGCGAGGGTACGAGACAGAGTTATTTCGCCACTTACGTGTACCAACTTCTTCGGATGGAGACAACAGGGTGATTTCTCTTCGCTGCTCGGCTTCGGTCAGGGGAACGCCGTCCAGGCCGGAGGAGGCGAGGCTCTTTCCGACGGAGGTCCGACGACTGGCGGTGCGTGGGGAACCTGGACTATTGGCCGTCGAATCGGGCGCGAACGAATCAACACTCGGGTCCGACGGGGGATTTTCAGTTCGTATAAGGGCCCAACTGTTACGGGAGAGGAATTGGCTGATCTCCCAATTCCCGAGGTTTCTCACCCTGAAGGAACCACGATACACTTGTTCCCTCAGGTCACGTTCACAACACCAGCTTCACAAGGGGTTGATTTGCTTCGCGTCGTTGTTTCGCTTCGATGTTCCGCTTCGTTGTTCCGCCCCGAAACAGGTTGTTTCGCTGGGGTTGTTCCGCCCCGAAACAGGTTGGTTCCGGCCCAAGCCCCTGCCTCACCACCTCGTTCCTCATCGAGATTATGGGCGAGCAGGGGGGGGCCAACCTCGTTTCACTGAGTTCGTACACGACTGACTGCCCAGCCTTTCCCCAATCCCACTCGTCAAGCTCGCCTTCCCCTCCTCCTACTCCGATGTGTCCGATGAGGACACGCCTTTCGCCCCGCTGGTTCAGGCGCTTGGAGGGGAGAGGGCTCGATCCGTACCCCGCCGCCGAAGTTTCTTGACGGGGCGCTTGGACTCTGCCGCCCCGTTACAATAATATCACACTTTCATAGTTCAAATGGCGAATGGAAATCACGCCACTGTCTACAGCTATTACCGGTTGAAGTTTCTTATTGGTGACCAGATCAAATCGTTGAGTTTGTATTATATGAATTCCTTGTCCTTTCCTATAGTTATTGGATTGGATTTTCTGGGAGAAAATCGAGTTATTACGGACGTACATACCAAAGTATGGTGGTACTCAGACAAACCTGATCGACAATTTTCTTTTCTCAACCATTACACATATTCAAAAAAAAGAAAGAAACGGAAGCCGATACTTCTCAGGGTATTCTTGTCACAGGTATAATCAGTAGACGATAAATTGCAAAAAGAAAATTAGGAAAAAGGAAGGAAATTAAACGTTACTTGACTATCTAGCAGTCTTTTTTGACATTTTCATGTCTTGACCCTGGCACATAAACTCGAAAAGCGTTACTTTTTTAGCGTTACGAAATCACATCACGAAATTGTAGACAATCGAAATAGATGAATGCAACCCTCTGTTTGGTCAATCTCTCGCCAGCAACTATGCCTAGTTGCGCTCCCGCCAGCAACTATGCTGCAGTGTAAACCCCGCCCAGCAACCAGATTCTATAAAAAAAATTTATAACCTGTTCCATCTCTCTTTTGGTCAATCTTTATCAAATTCCCCTTCGTGCTCATCTTTATCAGATTCCGCTTTGTGTTCATTCTTTGTCAAATTCCCCCTTTGCGCTCATCTTATCAGATTCTTCTTTGTGCTCATCTTTATCAAATTCCCCTTTGTGCTCATCTTTATCAGTTTCCTCTTTGTGTCCATCTTTATCAAATTCTTCTTTGTGCTAATCTTTATCAGATTCCTCTTTGTGTCCATCTTTATCAAATTCTCCTTTGTGCTACTCTTTATCAGATTCCTCTTTGTGCTCATCTTTATGAAATTCCCCTTTGTGCTCATTTCTTTAGAATGACGGTTCTCTTGACGGGGATAAACTATCTTTTTATCTTTTGTGTTCAAAAAACATGAAAATGTCCCACTGAGTTGCGGACTTGTACGCAAGCTGATTTCAATCTATTTTCGTAACGGTTTTTCGTAACGCTAAAAAAGTAACGCTTTTCGAGTTTATATGCCAGGGTCAAGACATGAAAATGTCAAAATGCAAAACTTTATTGGCAGCGGTGGGATTCGAACCCACGCCCCCGATTTCGTGATGTGATTTCGTGACGCTAAAAAGTAACGCTTTTCGAGTTTATGTGCCAGGGTCAAGACATGAAAATGTCAAAAGATCGGTAACATTGCATCATACCACCTGCTAAATATCGGTGGTGCGTAAAGGTTTGACCATACTCCATACATTATGTGGTCAATGCACATAGCCGTATTTTCTGAAACTCTAGTAGGAATAGAAGCAAGTCCGCCCTTCCAAAACTACCTGCGCGAACCCTCAGCCATGAAGGTTCCCCGCTCCGCTCTTCCGTTTGGAACATTTCAAGGAACTTGTAACGAACAAACAAGCTGGATTCCATACACGGCCGATAGCAACGTGGCAAATGGGAGATCCGGAGTTTGAATCTCGGCGGTGCCTCCATGTTGTCAAGATCAATATATCCTGACATATATTTAATGTACACTGAGTGTTTTATGAATGATTCTTGATAGATTCACGAAACTGATACGTGACTTAGCAACTGATTGACTTAAGACCTTGTTGGCCCAGGAGATCTCCTCCATCCCCTTATGGGCGTAACCCATTAGGGGGAATTCGGCTGGCGAGAGGCCCGCCAATTTGTGCCTGATAGGGTGAATGGTAAACAGCCCGTTAGGGGGCAAACTTTACACAGTGCACATTTATCAAAATAACTTTTATATTCCAGTCGCGTATGCCTTCATGAAATTGAAAACCAAAGAGGAATATATTACATTCTGGAATAGGCTGCAGGAACTTATTATGACAGTGACAGGAATGGCATTGGGCACTGCTACGATCCACATAGATTTTGAAATTTCGGCCCATCAGGCAATTAAAGAAGTTTTCCCTCACGTCACCATTCAAGGCTGTGGTTTTCACTTGGCACAGTCATGGTTCCGCCGAATTCAGGCAATAACAGGCAGTTCCATTTTAAGCGGCCCAATATGCACATTGTCGTGAAGGTTTTGGAAGAAATTCAGGGCGAAACCGCTCTTAAAATTCGAAGCCTGAAAGCTGGCTCCCACAACCCCGCTCGAAGAGAAAGAAAACAGCACCTTCATTACCTAATAAATGAGTGGAAGACTTTCCAGCGGGGAAAAAATGTGCTCTCATACCTTGACAGAGTAGGGCAAAAAGTGGCGCCTATCTAGCCCGTTCCACGATTTTCGACATCATTTTTTCGCTTATGGACAACGGACCTGGGAAGCCAGCAATTTTTAACCACACCTACATTCGTAGCCAGTCCTAAGTCTGGTCAAGTGGGAAGGAGAATTCGCTTGCTCCCCCTATCGTCCTCATTCGGGTTCCCCCTATCAGGTGCTGCGCCCTCTGGAGCACGTGCTTCGAAAGCCTCTCGTAAAAAGAATCTAAAAGGAATTCAGATTGGCAGCTAAGCTTCAGCTACTGCAACATCGACATCAAATAAAACTAGTCAGTCAGTTTTCTTCACTAATTTTGGAACATAATGATTACAGGTTTTTTTTTGTTTCAAAATTGCCATTTTGTGTTGGTTTTAGTTACATACTGTTATGATTCATCCAGTTATTATAACAACGCCATCCCTATCTTATTAGTAACATATGTTTGTACTCCTTCCATTTCTGTAACAACTTCATATTTCTGTTCTACGTTTATTGTGAATAATAAAGCCTAATTTCCAAAGGTTACTACAAACTGTTACTACAATTTATTATTCACAATGGATAAATTTCTGAGACCGGAAAAGTTTGACGGTGATCCGCACTCCCCTACTGCTACCCAAGAATGGAGCCACTGGCTGAAAACATTTGAGAACTTTATCGCATCGTTTGAAGAGGTGAACGAACAAAGTAAGTTGCGGTTGCTAACTAACTTCATTTCGCATTCTGTGTACCTCCTGATTGCCGATAAGACTACGTATGAAACTGCTATTGGAGTACTAAAAGCTACATACGTTAAGCCAATTAATGAAATATTTGCTAGACACAAACTCGCCTCTCGTAAGCAGTCTCCCGATGAATCAATCGACCAATATCACCAAGCTCTGGAACAATTGAGCAAAACATGTCAATTTGCGGATGTCAATGCAGAAACTCATCGGAAGACATATGTTCGCGACTCGTTTATTCGCGGTCTTAGTTCTCACCAAATTAGGTTGAGACTATTGGAGTTCAACATGCTAACTCTTGATGAGGCTGTTGAGAAAGCGCGCGCTCTGGAATCTGCCAAGAACCAGTCAGCTTCATACTCCTCCAAACTAACTCTTAATGCCTCTTTCCCTCATGATATTGAGAATTCATCTGAAGATTCCGCGAATTTGGCAGCTGCCAGGCCCAACAATTCCCATTTCAATCAAAAATGCTATTTTTGTGGTCGGCAACGGCATACAAATCGTCGGCAGTGTCCCGCTCTAAATGATACTTGTGAAAGGTGCCAGAAGACGGGTCACTGGCAAGTTGTCTGCAAATCACCTAAAACTGTCAACACGAAGGCACATCCCTCATCAGCTGCACTCATCGCCGCCTCGGCAGTCCTTGACAAAGCTACAGTACCTGTTCAGGTAAATAACACTTCTACCTTTGCTTTGATAGACACGGGGAGCTCAGAGACATTCATATCACAGAGCTTTGCAAATAACTGTAAGCTAACAATGTACCCCACTACTGGTAGTGTCTCCATGGCTTCAACATCTTTAAGTAAGCCTATTTCGAATTACTGTGTAGCTCACTTGGAGCTGTTGGGTCACCATTATGCTGAAACGAAACTCAGTGTGCTACCCGATTTGTGTGCTAACATTATTGTTGGGCATGATCTATTAAAACAGCATTCAGAGCTTAGAGTCTCTTTTGGTGGAACTAAACCTCCGTTGACAATCAGTTACTTGGCTCCAGCAAAAATAGAACCTCCTCCCCTTTTTGAATTCTTAACTAAAGATGTCAAGCCAATAGTCACCAAATCTCGTAAGCATTCCCTGGGAGATCTTGATTTCATGAAGAAAGAAATTGAAAAACTACTTGCTGACGACATTATTGAGGAGAGTAGGTCTCCATGGAGGGCTCAAGCTTTCGTCGTAAAGAGTGATAATCACAAGAAGCGAATGGTAATTGATTACTCTCAAACCATCAATCGATATACACACCTTGACGCGTATCCCCTCCCTAATCTAGAGGATATTGTTTCTAAAGTGTCCAAAAATTCTATTTTCAGCACGATAGATTTTAGAAGTGCATACCACCAGGTCCCTCTTCGAGAGAAAGATCGGCCTTTCACTGCATTTGAAGCGTGCGGCCGACTGTACCAATTCCGACGGCTGGCTTTTGGCTTGACCGATGGGGTACCCACATTTCAGCGAGTCATTGACGACGTCATTACACACGAACGACTCAATCAAACATATGCATACCTCGATGACGTTACGGTTTGCGGTAAAACCCAAGAGGAGCATGATCATAATCTCAGGCGCTTTTCAGATGCAGTTCAAAAATACGGTTTCACGATTAATCAAGAAAAAAGCAAATATTCACAAACTTCAATTAAGTTACTAGGCTATAAAATTGAAAATGGAACCATATCTCCTGACCCAGACCGCCTTAAGCCACTGCTCAGTCTTCAACCACCAGCCAGTCGAAAGGAGCTCGAGCGTACGATTGGAATGTTTGCACATTATTCCAAATGGGTTCAAAACTACTCCGACAAAATTAGACGGCTTCTCAATTCAACAAGTTTCCCCTTGCCTCCGGAAGCTATATCAGACTTTGACCAGGTCAGAACTGAGATCTCTAAGGCAGTAGTGAGCACCATAGACGATACAGAACCATTTATAGTCGAAACGGACGCATCTGATTTCGCAATTTCTGCCGTTTTATCTCAATGTGGGCGGCCAGTGGCTTTCTTCTCACAAAAACTGAATGACAGCGAGCGTAAACATTCAGCCGTCGAAAAAGAAGCTTATGCTGTTGTAAGCGCCCTGAAAAAGTGGAGATACTACTTACTCGGAAGATTCTTCAAAATCATAACTGACCAACGTTCTGTGTCGTTCATGTTTAATATGGCACATCAAAATAAAATCAAGAATGAGAAAATACAGAGGTGGCGGTTGGAGATGTCATGCTATAATTATGAGATAATATACAGGCCGGGAAAACAGAACCAGGTAGCGGATATATTCTCTAGAGCATGTAACGCCACTCAATCAAACCTATTATATTCCCTTCACTGTGACCTATGTCATCCTGGAGTCACGAGAATGGTTCACTGGGTAAGAACTCGTAATTTGCCCTTTTCAGTCGAGGACATTAAAAAGATGACAGCGTCGTGCCCATCTTGCAACACTATAAAGCCTCAATTTTACAAGAATTCAAAATTCACTTTAGTGAAAGCCATGCATCCGTTCGAGAGAATCAGTATGGATTTCAAGGGCCCACTTCCATCAAAATCAAGGAACAAATACCTCTTAACTATCATTGATGAGTATTCAAGGTTCCCTTTTGCCTATCCTTGTCCCAACATGAACTCTTCAACTGTAATTGACTGCCTGACTAACCTTTTCACCACTTTTGGTTTACCTTCCTATGTGCACACTGACCGAGGAACCTCATTCACATCAAAGGAGCTGCAGGACTTTCTTCACACCCGAGGAGTGGCCACTTCCATGTCGGCCCCTTATAACCCTACAGGAAACGGCCAAATCGAGCGGCAAAACGGCATTATCTGGCGCACGGTGTCACTTGCTCTCAAACACAGGAAACTGGACCCTTCTGATTGGGAATCGGTGCTCCCAGACGCACTGCATTCCATTCGATCCCTACTATGCACGGCAACAAACGAAACGCCTCACGAGAGGATGTTCCGCCACAACAGGAGATCGGCTAATGGTACTTCGCTTCCGACTTGGCTTTCACCATCGAACAAAGCGCTAATGAAGAAGCACGTACGAACTAGCAAGTATGATCCACTAGTCGAGGAAGTCGAGATCCTGGAAGTCAACCCACAGTACGCCAAGGTTCTCCTTGATGATGGACGGGAGACGACAGTGTCATTGAAGCACCTGGTGTAACGGGGCGGCAGATTCCAAGCGCCCCGTCAAGAAACTTCGGCGGCGGGGTACGGATCGGGCCCTCTCCCCTCCAAGCGCCTGACCCAGCTGGGCGAAAGGCGTGACCTCATCAGATTGGTCGGACGAGAGGCACCCGGGAGTAGGAGGAGGGGAAGGCGACTTGACGAGTGGGCTGGGGAAAGGCTGGGCAGTCAGTCGTGTACGAACTCAAGTGAAACGAGGTTGGCCCCCCCTGCTCGCCATAATCTCGAGAGGACGAGGCGAGGCAGGGGCGGGGCGGAACAACCTGGTTCGGGGCGGAACAACCTGTTTCGGGGCGGAACAACCGAAGCGGAACATTGAAGCGAAACAACCGACGCGAAGCAAATCAACCCCTTGTGAAGCTGGTGTTGTGAACGTGACCTGAGGGAACAAGTGTATCGTGGTTCCTTCAGGGTGAGAACTCGGGAATTGGGAGATCAGCCAATTCCTCTCCCGTAACAGTGGGCCCTTATACGAACTGAAAATCCCCCGTCGGACCCGAGTGTTGATTCGTTCGCGCCCGATTCGACGGCCAATAGTCCAGGTTCCCCACGCACCGCCAGTCGTCGGACCTCCGTCGGAAAGAGCCTCGCCTCCTCCGGCCTGGACGGCGTTCCCCTGACCGAAGCCGAGCAGCGAAGAGAACATCACCCTGTTGTCTCCATCCGAAGAAGTTGGTACACGTAAGTGGCGAAATAACTCTGTCTCGTACCCTCGCAACGCGAAAGTCGAATCTCTAAATCTGGCCCAAGCCCTGACGTTTAGTCACCAGAAAGCTGATCGTAGAGTGTACATTGTAGCCGTATTATTTAGTATTTTGTCTGTCGTGCGTTAGGAAAAGAGAAAGGAATTAGGGGAGGACATTAACAAATCACTTCCACTTTTACCGTTATTCAAACCAAACATTTTGAGCCTTCAGCTACCCCGTAAATTCATTTGGCCCTCAGCCCTTCACTTTTGCCTACTCAATAATTAGGTTACGTAATAGTCAATATCCTTCTCGGCCGAGACATTCCGTATTTTATATTTCTGTCAATTGCGTTTATTATAAGTCAATATTGAACCCTTGTCTTTTCAATCACGAAACCCCATTCCTCAGAGCTTGGTAAATTCAGGTGTACTTGGCGTCCATGACCGACCATTGCAGACATTCCGGACGGTAAGTGAAAGTCTTTAATCTCCCACTAATTATTCGCCTAGGTCTATTTTTGGATCCCTAGCCCGTTACGTGAAAACGACGGGTTACATCTTTTGGTGGCAAGCGGTGGGATTTTTCAGAAATCTCGATTTCTGTCGTATCCACAACAAGTGATCTTGACCAGGTGAATATTGGTGAGAAAAAGCTCTGAAGGAATTGGGTCGCGTTCCATAATCTTGAAATTCAAACTGTGCTAGTTGTAGATTCCGAAATTTAAAATTGTAAGAAACAAACAAATCGGCCCGAGTGTGAGGAAGCGAGTGAGGAGCCAATTGACTTCAAATCCGTGTCTAGGATTTTTTCTTTCCAAAAATCGAAATTTAGATACTGGCTCATTTGTTTAGTAGCATCACTCTCACTGTAGCCTTCTGTTCCAAAACTTGTCCCGGGGCTCTCTGTTCCGAGACTGTTCCGGGGCCCTCTGTTCCGGGACTGTTCCGAAACTTGTCCCGGGGCTCTCTGTTCCGAGACTGTTCCGGGGCCCTCTGTTCCGGGACTGTTCCGAGACTTGTCCCGGGGCTTTCTGTTCCGAGACTGTTCCGGGGCCTTCTGTTCCGAGACTGTTCCGGGGCCCTCTGTTCCGGGACTGTTCCGGGACTTGTCCCGGGGCTTTCTGTTCCGGGGCCCTCTGTTCCGGGACTGTTCCGGGACTTGTCCCGGGGCCTTCTGTTCCGAAGCTGTTCCGGGGCCCTCTGTTCCGGGACTGTTCCGAGACTTGTCCCGGGGCCTTCTGTTCCGGGACTGTTCCGGGGCCTTCTGTTCCGGGGCCCTCTGTTCCGGGACTGTTCCGGGACTTGTCCCGAGGCCTTCTGTTCCGAGACTGTTCCGGGGCCCTCTGTTCCGGGACTGTTCTGAGACTTGTCCCGGGGCCTTCTGTTCCGAAACTGTTCCGGGGCCCTCTGTCCCGGGACTGTTCCGAGACTTGTCCCGCGGCCTTCTGTTCCAAAACTGTTCCAGGGCCCTCTGTTCCGAAACTGTTCCGGAGCCTTCAGCTCCAATTGACATCCCGATTCCAGACCCGTCATAGCTCTTACCAACTGGGAAGTCCTTTCTCGATTTGTGGGGAAATTATCGGTCCTTGGTGCGCAAGAAAGTGATCTATCGGTTCTATAATTTTTTGTACTTATTTTCTTTTTTTTTTTTATTTAACAAGTGAATTCGCGACCATGCACCAAAACAGCAGCCCATCAGACGAGGGCGAAGCCATGATGAACCCTGATCTGGAAATAAAATGCACAACACAAGTACTTACCTTGTTTTACTAATGACCGTACCTCATGGGTCGTGACAGGACTCCCTGGGTCCCCCCCCCCCCTTTTTTTTTTCTTTTTCCCTTTGTAATGGCAGCAAAATCTAGGGTTCGTTGTTCAGTTTCTGGCTTTGTGAAAGAGGTTGTCTGCATGACGAATGAGCCGTCGATTGATGGAAAATGTGTGAGTTTGAGTGTGAGAGGAGACTAAAGAAAGGGCCGGTTTGTATGTTTCACATCATAGTAGGGAAGTAGAAGATAAGACCAGCGGAAGACACATCTCGCCCATCGCACCACCTTGGAACACCAGCGCCATCATGCTCTCGACGGGTGGGGACGTCCTGTGCCCGTCTGCACCAAGCGACGACACCCGCCGACAACGTACCGCTGCGAGAGAAAATGCCGGAACCTGCGGCCCACGGACCCTGCCTACCCGAAGCCCTGCTCCCGCGCCGAACACGAGAAGGACCACCACCAACCTGTATCGCTTGTAAGCGATGGCGGTACGAACAAGCATGGATAGCGGCCAAACAACCAGACGCAATGCCCATCGAACCAGTCACCCCCCCCTGGAAGAAAGATTGCCGAGGTAGACCTCGGCCTCCAAAGATCGGAGGAGTGTAACGGGGCGGCAGATTCCAAGCGCCCCGTCAAGAAACTTCGGCGGCGGGGTACGGATCGGGCCCTCTCCCCTCCAAGCGCCTGACCCAGCTGGGCGAAAGGCGTGACCTCATCGGATTGGTCGGACGAGAGGCACCCGGGAGTAGGAGGAGGGGAAGGCGACTTGACGAGTGGGCTGGGGAAAGGCTGGGCAGTCAGTCGTGTACGAACTCAAGTGAAACGAGGTTGGCCCCCCCTGCTCGCCATAATCTCGAGAGGACGAGGCGAGGCAGGGGCGGGGCGGAACAACCTGGTTCAGGGCGGAACAACCTGTTTCGGGGCGGAACAACCGAAGCGGAACATTGAAGCGAAACAACCGACGCGAAGCAAATCAACCCCTTGTGAAGCTGGTGTTGTGAACGTGACCTGAGGGAACAAGTGTATCGTGGTTCCTTCAGGGTGAGAACTCGGGAATTGGGAGATCAGCCAATTCCTCTCCCGTAACAGTGGGCCCTTATACGAACTGAAAATCCCCCGTCGGACCCGAGTGTTGATTCGTTCGCGCCCGATTCGACGGCCAATAGTCCAGGTTCCCCACGCACCGCCAGTCGTCGGACCTCCGTCGGAAAGAGCCTCGCCTCCTCCGGCCTGGACGGCGTTCCCCTGACCGAAGCCGAGCAGCGAAGAGAACATCACCCTGTTGTCTCCATCCGAAGAAGTTGGTACACGTAAGTGGCGAAATAACTCTGTCTCGTACCCTCGCAACGCGAAAGTCGAATCTCTAAATCTGGCCCAAGCCCTGACGTTTAGTCACCAGAAAGCTGATCAGTAGAGTGTACATTGTAGCCGTATTATTTAGTATTTTGTCTGTCGTGCGTTAGGAAAAGAGAAAGGAATTAGGGGAGGACATTAACAAATCACTTCCACTTTTACCGTTATTCAAACCAAACATTTTGAGCCTTCAGCTACCCCGTAAATTCATTTGGCCCTCAGCCCTTCACTTTTGCCTACTCAATAATTAGGTTACCTAATAGTCAATATCCTTCTCGGCCGAGACATTCCGTATTTTATATTTCTGTCAATTGCGTTTATTATAAGTCAATATTGAACCCTTGTCTTTTCAATCACGAAACCCCATTCCTCAGAGCTTGGTAAATTCAGGTGTACTTGGCGTCCATGACCGACCATTGTAGACATTCCGGACGGTAAGTGGAAGTCTTTAATTTCCCACTAATTATTCGCCTAGGTCTATTTTTGGATCCCTAGCCCGTTACGTGAAAACGACGGGTTACACTGGCACCTCATGGTGGGACAACAATGGTACCAGAATCAGTGGAAACTGACACAGCTGAGCAACACGACTCCGACCCTATTTTAACTGACACAGCTGAGCAACACGACTCCGACCCTATTTTGCAACCAGAAGAAAATCAGCAAAGGGGTCCAGAAATTCTGACCGACACAAATCTGCGCCGTTCTGCAAGAAAGCGATATACTCCTGTCCGTTTGAAAGACTATGAACTAAAATTTTAAAAGGATGGAAGAATGTTATGATTCATCCAGTTATTATAACAACGCCATCCCTATCTTATTAGTAACATATGTTTGTACTCTTTCCATTTCTGTAACAACTTCATATTTCTGTTCTACGTTTATTGTGAATAATAAAGCCTAATTTCCAAAGGTTACTACAAACTGTTACTACACATACAAACCTTAATTTTTGTTACTTCAGTAAATAAAGTTCTTCTTCTCAGTAAAAAAAAATATATTTATACAAAATTCATTCTACTTACAGATAAATCCTAGCCCTAGGGATAACACTGTGACATGCGAGTCGGACTTCCTTAAAAATCATCTATTGCAGCTTCTTGCAAACCACTTGGTTACAATCCCAGGCCAAGAGGACTGAGCGTATACCTACGTATACCTAATCTCCTTGAGTAACTCATGTTATTTAAATGGCAAAATAAACTCGAGTCGAACCAAATAGTCGAATATGGTGGGCTATAATAGCGGGGCTCGAGAACGGTCGTGGGGGTAACACCTCATTGTTTCGGGTCTCCCCGAACCCGAAGCAGCTGCCCAAGGGAGAATTGGGGCCAACGTCAACGACATCTGCCAAGGTCTTGGAAGATGGTTTTCATTTTTTTGGTGCATTTCACCTCCGAAATCGGCCCGTTTTGTAATGGCAACTCCCGTGAGAAATGAGAGAGAGGAGCAGTTTTCTTACCTGAGTCGGGTTACCAACTTGAACTAAAGGCTGCTTCGAATGTCCGATCCTCGCTACAATGTGCGCCTGCTTCTTGCTTCATCCAGCATCAAAAGCAGAAACCGAAAAGCGCATGGAAACCCTTGACGCAGTTCATCTAAAATCATTATGGTAGTAAGTTCGAAGTCGTATTGGTTCAACCCATGGGTCCCATCAACGCAAACGCAATCATTGCCAAACTCCTCCAACATCAACAGTTGCGAATCGTTCGCGATTATAAGGACAAAGTCATCGCACGACAGTTCAGGACGGCTTGAGCCCCCTTGCTGCGCCGATCATTGAGATTAAATGCCTGCTGAATGTTCCACAAGTCCTTACTGGTCAACAAATTGACAAAATGCAACCTGTTATTCTGAACAGAAAGACGTACACTCTTTAAAATGTTTTTGAAGGGAACTCCCGCGGAAATTTTGGCTGCGATTTCATGTTTTCCATGTTTGGTCAGGTGACTTCAGCCCAAGTCACTTTTGTATCCTACATGAGTATAACAGAACTCCACACTTACTGAGCCACTGTTTGACAATTTGGTTGTTATGTGCGCAGGGCAACATCCATCTATCTTGTTGCTTTTACGTGTCTTTTCCAGCCCCCCTAGATGAAAAAAAAAAAAACCGTCTCTGTGACAATAGTAGTGTACAGTTTTATAAGTGGCGTACTTCTTGATTCCACTGTGCTGTAGGTATGTACCTCGAGGTAGTATCTGTTTCAATTCCAGTTTCCCAAGTGAGAAAAATCAGCGTGGTTGTCAAAATTCAATTCCTGGTTGGATAAACGTACGCCATGAGCGCCAGATATGTGCTCAATGAGATCACCACGACAGGTCACTACGGAACTACGCATATTACAATTCAATGAAACAGAAGTGTGCTGTTTCTGGCATCCTCGACTGCTTTGCTGGTGACGATCCAGATTATGGTGACAGTTATGGATGGCTGAAAATTTTAAAGTATCCTCAACACATATTGTACTATTCATATTCAAAGGAAAATTTGCTCCAACTCAAGCCAGAGTTAAGAAAATCGTCATAGCGTAAAACCATATTTTTGAACTTTCGGTTCATGTTTCTCACTTGCTGCGTGACTTATCAACTTGATTCTTTTTTCTCCATAATACAGTATACTCCCCTACAAATTCGCTTAGTAATGGAATTTAGAAACACAAGAAACCTTAGTCATAGGGGAGAATCAACCTTCAATTCACACCTTTGGCCCACTTTGTTCTGTTTCATGCGGCTCTCAATCACCAATTTGAAAGTTTTGAACCATGCGAATGTTCGCATATCTAACACGAATCCAGGGGGAAAAAATTATTCAAATCGGCCGAGCAGTTCCCGAGATACAGGAACCGAACGCTTGGATAAGGTAACTTCGCAGGAGAGCGTTTTGGTTGGTTATGTTGGAGATTTTAATGAAACCACAGATTTGTTCCTGTTAACAGGTTTTAATGAATATTCGGAGCACACACACACAACACATGAACACGAGGAAAGGATCTTAAAATTATACTGCGTAGTTATCTCATAGGTGATACAAGATGCCTTCTGCTTGGCTGATGGCACAAGATGGCTGACCAATGAGAGAAGGCGTTACAAGCTTTGTTGTGTTCAAATTTAACCCGCCAACATTCCCTCTTTAAATTTGACACTTTCTAAAAACTTGTATGATTTCAAATAATTATACATGTTGACAAGTTTCAACCATATCTAGACTATATTAAAATAACAAACATTTCAATTTTTAGAGGTCATAAATTCATTTCTCAATTTTTCAAATACACCAGGCGTCAGAGGTTTTGTGAATATATCTGCCAATTGTTCTTCAGTAGGGCAGTATTTTAAATCAAATTTATACTTATTTACATTTTCATTAATAAACTTAAACTTCACATCAATATGCTTTGATCTTTTTCCGTCACAACCATTCTTGATCATTTTTATTGAGCTTTGGTTATCTATAAATAAATTTACGTCCAGATTTTGAATAGTTAGCTCTTTGAAAAAATGTCGCAGAAACAGCACTTCCTTAACACATTCACTTGCACTAACAAATTCTGCTTCGGTTGTGTTTGTCGCAATGACTGGCTGACGTCTGGTTGACCAAGAAATTGCTCCGCCACAGTAGAGTATGATGAAGCCACTTGTGCTGCGTCGAGAATTTTCGTCGTTGGCATAGTCTGAATCACAATACGCGTCAATTTGTCTGATGCCATTACTTTTTGATGGCAAGGCATATCTGATGGCAAGGTTCTTGGAGCCATGAAGATATCTGAATATTCTTTTGACTCTCAGTACATCTTCTGCCCTTGGGTTTTCAACTTTTCTGGAAGCTGTGTTTACCGCATAAGTTATGTCCGGTCTGGTACGGTTTGAGAGGTACAGGAGACTACCAACAGCTTCACGATATGGGTAGGTTTCATCTGGTGTCGGGTTGTCCATTGGATTAGGTGTTGAGGGATTTCGTACACTTTTTGCATTTTCCATTCCAAACTCTTTGAGGACCCTCTCAATGTATTTGGTTTGATTCAAAAGTAAATCTTCTTGTCCATTTTTTAGCTCCATACCAACATAGACTTTAGGTTTTTTTTTTCAAATGTGATGTCATGTCAATATTGAGAACGATGAATCGATTGATGGATTTTGGGTCAATAGCCGCAAGCCGAGAGTTTATTTCTTTATAGTTCGTTTACCCACTTACTCCACGGCATTACGATTTTCAACATCAAAAATGGATGAGAGTTTTCCCCGTGAACGACGCTGTATGAATTGCCTTGAAGTCTCAGTCCCTTTTCGATTCTCTTCTTGATTCCAAGGTATCGGATGTATAATGAATAATTAAACAAATAAAAGAAGAAGAAACAATAAAGTGCATTATAGAAATATTTTTATAAGTTTTTATTTCGGAATGTTAGGCCTAAAGTATGAATGAAAACAGGATGACCTAACTTACACGAATCACAGTTGAGATAAAAGTAGAACGTCTTGTCGTTCACAGAACCAAATAAATCCATTTTGAAAAGCGACTTAGTCAAAGCGACGGATTCATTTGCAGAATCCACTTGACACAATCAAGAAGCAATGGCATATTGTAGTGCTGGGCAATTCCACCGAACGTCTTCAGGTATTTACCAAGCTCATCTCGATTGATGAGAGTTTGAAATTTGCCAGCGCAGGTGCAGTGTTCAGTCATGTTTTCCATTTTGATCTGAAGAGTAAAAAATTTGGTGTCAATTGAATTTGTAACAATTTCACTGGCATCGATTCCAATGATGTCGTTTACAAAGTATGTTTAATTTATACTATCCTACCATCAAGCACTTTGTACATTGGATGTCCTGCAGAGTGTACCCCATACATTTCCGGTTGACCATGTCCAGTAGCAAAACTTCGATTTCAGCGTTGTCGTAGTTCGTGCTGCATATTGGACACTGCCAATAGTATCTACAAAGTGCGCACAAAACAAAGATAAATACAAATAAGATCTTCACTTTGATTTGTCTAGTAAATGCAGTGATTGAATACGTACACATCATTATCCACAAAGCGAAAATTGTCTTTGCACAAGTCGATGTCTCGGCAGTGGTTGCAGGAACGGCATATGACTTCTGGGAGAACGACTGACGAACATGGGTCGGACCATTCGGCCTTATCACTGAACTCACCGACGTCAATCAGACGGAGAAGGTTTCGCCGGAGGCTCGTCACTTCTTCTTCGATGCTGGGGTCGAGAGAGAGAACCTGGATGGTCACACAAAACAGTTTTACAAATAATTAATTTAAATATAATCTATTACTACTATAAAGAGAGGTTTCAGACTGTGACCTGTAGCTAAATAGCTCAGTGGTTCCTTCACACCATGTAGGGTGCTCCTTAGTACGTTGAAGTTGAGGTTGAGGAAAGTGAGGAACGTTCAACTGTACAAATACGGCTGTCTAAATTTCCTCTCATTCCAAGAACCAACAGAGCATGTGATTTGGCCAAACCAACAATCACCTAACATGGTAGCAGAACATGGCAACGCTGTGTCACTGCCTGTCGCATTGGTAACCGTAAGATTGCCCCTCTCGCAGTCCATTCTGAGCACTCAGCTCGAAAACCTGCCGAATTGACACCCCCTCCATCACCGATCCGTCCGCTAATCATAGATTACATTTTCATCATTATTACGCACTTCGGCGTATGTATCAATAAGCTCACAACAGGGCCTCAAATAGCAGAGCGAAAGTCAAGCTTTCATTTCATATATAATCATTTTTTATGTAGGCACTTGCTTCACTCTCACATTGGAAGTAGGGAAATCAAGAGTACGGACACTCGGGTCTGCAGTCTTTGCCTCCCTCTGCCTTCTCGCGTCACGTAGGGAACGGTTCCCCCTGCATAGAACGGTCACCCCTGGGGTACCTCTTTTGGACTTTTTTAAGGGTTATTTCAAGCAGGAATCTGTAAGGCATGTCGAGTAGGCAGACAGCATCCTAATTTCTTCAAGAGCATTTCTTTCTTCTTTTTCTTCTTATATAATACAGCGAATTTGAGACATAATATGTAAATGGGAGTTGCCGGACCACGTATTGGCGCACCCACATGAACAAACTTACTTTGCACACTGCTTTGACAAACTCCAACGATGGTTGAATAATATGCTTCTCCTTACTCAAGACCTCCATGAAGTTTATGGTATCCATACCAGCCACGTCGTACACAGGCAGACGCTTTTGAATTCGTTGACAAATACTGAAAGATCGCATAACTCAAATTAACAACAGTAAACCTCTGTAGAACATTCATGAATAAGCGTGGGACTGACTCACTTGAACAGCTTCTGAGAAAGGTCGCCGGTTATAAGATTTTTGGCAAATTCAGCCGTCGATATGTGCGCTCCTACGCCGGTGGGAGCCGTCTGAGTCAGCTGACTTGCCGTGGTTGGCCGCCGAACAGGAGTCCCGAGAATGGGCTCGGATTGCAACATGAACTGGTACACTGCGCTGATATAGCTGGCGATGATGGTCGTAAAATGCCCTTGAACGTTGGCTTCTTCTGGGAGGAATTCTGACAGGTTCCAGTTCATCACGATTTCAGGCTGGAAAATTGAATTAAATTAAATTTCACGATAACCTAGTCTCAAACCTGACGGATGTATTATAACTGCGTTACAATTGTTATTGAATAAAAAAAATCAGAATCTCCATAATAATGGAATTTAAGCTAGGCTCAAGAAAATCACTCACGCCTTCTTCTTCGTCACCAAACGGCCGACTTTCGTTGAGTTCGACGGTCCTTTCGTGTCCTTCTCCTGCATCACCCAACCCTTCGGGTAGTTTCCCCTTAATACCTCCATGATTAGCCTTAAAACAACACGAACAGTCAGATCTTCCATAAACAGAAGCCAGAAAGAACTCAAATTAGTAACAGGGTAACGTACAGGGTCCAACCACACGAGATACTCCCAGCACTGGTTGTACGTCATCTGAATGCTGTGGAACAATTCTTTATTGCGAATGTTGGACACCACATACTCCATATAACCCACGGCGTCTTCCACGGAGCGTTTTTTGGTACAGATGATAATTTTATTGAAGTTTGCGAACACGATTGTTGAGCCGAGACGTTTGAATTCCGCAACTAACTGAAAATTGATTAAAAAAGAATACGTCACCATCAATGAACAATTAGCAGCGCCCACTTAAATAAAGTTTGTGTACTTTTAAATTCGTACCCCTCAAAGTTGTGCACAGCCTCAGTGGATTCCAAGCCTTTAAACGATTCACATAAATTCCCGGGAACTTTTGAATTTGTTGGGTTAATGCAGAAATTAAAAAAACCTAGGTATACTTTTTAATTTGAAAGATGATACTTAGATACGACTACTCCTGCTCTTATGTTGCTCGAAATATACATTTACATAAAGAAGTTCTGCGACAGTATTGGCTGCTCTGACAGGTGGTTTAACCCATGTGTATGTGTAACAACCTTGATAGGTATCTTAGATTTGATTCAGCTTCCAAAATTTAGTGGAAAATGATACCCCACTTGCCTAGATCACCCAAAATCTCGAAAATCCATTATTCAAAAAACACTTTTTTACCCCTACCCCGCCCAAATTTGGTCCGATCGGACTGAAATGTTTGGAGGACCGTCCTCGGCCGGTATCAGACCCCTGACCCAAATTTCAGATTTTTAGAAAATTTTCAACTACCAAAAAAGGCGTGGACGGCGGACGGACATTGACCTTTTGGTTGGTTATTCCTTGAATAATCAACCTATGTTTTCATGCAAATGGTCAACCTCTCCGATTCGGCTCAAAATTTTTTTCTGGACGTTTCATGAAGTCTAGATCAAAGAAGGTCAATGTCCGTCCGCCGTACGCCGTCCACGCCGTTTTTGGTAGTAGAAAATTTTCTAAAAATCTGAAATTTGGGTCAGGGGTCTGTTCCCGGCCTAGGACGGTCCTCCAAGCTTTTCAGCCCGATTGGACCAAATTTGGGCGGGGTAGGGGTCAAAATGTGTTTTTTGAAAAATGGATTTTCGAGATTTTGGGCTATTTAGGCGAGTGGGGTATCATTTTCCACTAAATTTTGGAAGCTGAATCCAATGAAGTGGGTCTCAGGACGATTGGCACCCACTGGAAGAAGTTATGGGTCAAATTGGGTATATATTACCCATTTTGAATATGTTTGAATGTGTTTATGAGATTTCTGGTACCTGGGCGTGTAGGGTATCATTTTCCACTAAATCATGGACAGTGAATCGATTGGAATGGGTCTGGGACCCGCCGCACCCACCGTTATCCCCATTTCCCCCATGTTGAAGAAATGAGTCTACTTGCGCCTGGTCTGACGAATAACCAACCCCTGTGTAAGAATTTGCAGCGTTTTTGGTTGGTTATTCCTTGAATAATCAACCTATGTTTTCATGCAAATGGTCAACCTCTCCGATTCGGCTCAAAATTTTTTTCTGGACGTTTCATGATGTCCTGATCAAAAAACGCTGCAAATTCTTACACAGGGGTTGGTTATTCCTCGGACCAGGCGCATGGAGACTCATTTCTTCAACATGGGGGAAATGGGGAAACAGTGGGTGCGGCGGGTACCAGACCTATTCCAATCGATTCAGGATCCAGAATTTAGTGGAAAATGATACCCCACACGCCCAGGTACCGGAAATCTCGAAAACGCATATTCAAAATGGGTAATATATACCCAATTTGACCCATAACTTCTTCCAGAGGGTGCCAATCGTTCCGGGACCCACTTCATTGAAATTAGCGTCCAAGATTTAGCGGAAAATGATACCCCACACGCCTAGGTTCCAGAAATCTCAAAAACACATATTCAAAATGGGTAATATATACCCAATTTGACCCATAACTTCTTCCAGAGGGTGCCGATCGTTTTGGGACCCATTTCATTGGATTCAGCGTCCAAAATTTAGTGGAAAATGATACCCCACTCGCCTAAATCGCCCAAAATCTCGAAAATCCATTTTTCAAAAAACACATTTTGACCCCTACCCCGCCCAAATTTGGTCCGATCGGGCTGAAAAGCTTGGAGGACCGTCCTAGGCCGGGAACAGACCCCTGACCCAAATTTCAGATTTTTAGAAAATTTTCTACTACCAAAAACGGCGTGGACGGCGTACGGCGGACGGACATTGATCTTTTTTGATCTAGACATCATGAAACGTCCAGAAAAAAAATTTGAGCCGAATCGGAGAGGTTGACCATTTGCATGAAAACATAGGTTGATTATTCAAGGAATAACCAACCAAAACATGGGGAAAATGTGGAAACAGTGGGTGCGGCGGGTCCCAGACCCATTCCAATCGATTCAGAATCCAAAATTTAGTGGAAAATGATACCCCACACGAATAGGTACCGGAAATTTCGAAAACGCATATTCAAAATGGGTAATATATACCCAATTTGACCCATAACTTCTTCCAGTGGGTGCCAATCGTTCTGGGACCCACTTCATTGGACTCAGCGTCCAAGATTTAGTGAAAAATGATACCCCACACGCCTAGGTTCCAGAAATCTCAAAAACACATATTCAAAATGGGTAATAAATACCCAATTTGACCCATAACATCTTCCAGTGGGTGCCAATCGTCCTGAGACCCACTTCATTGGATTCAGCTTCCAAGATTTAGCGGAAAATGATACCCCACACGCCTAGGTTCCAGAAATCTCAAAAACACATATTCAAAATGGGTAATATATACCCAATTTGACCCATAACTTCTTCCAGTGGGTGCCGATCGTTCTGGGACCCGTTTCATTTGATTCAGCGTCCAAAATTTAGTGGAAAATGATACCCCACTCGCCTAGATCGCCCAAAATCTCGAAAATCCATTTTTCAAAAAACACATTTTGACCCCTACCCCGCCCAAATTTGGTCCGATCGGGCTGAAAAGATTTTTAGAAAATTTTCTACTACCAAAAACGGCGTGGACGGCGGACGGCGGACGGCGGACGGCGTACGGCGGACGGCGGACGGACATTGACCTTTTTTGATCTAGACATCATGAAACGTCCAGAAAAAAATTTTGAGCCGAATCGGAGAGGTTGACCATTTGCATGAAAACATAGGTTGATTATTCAAGGAATAACCAACCAAAAAGGTCAATGTCCGTCCGCCGTACGCCGTCCGCCGTCCACGCCGTTTTTGGTAGTAGAAAATTTTCTAAAAATCTGAAATTTGGGACAGGGGTCTGTTCCCGGCCTAGGACGGTCCTCCAAGCTTTTCAGCCCGATCGGACCAAATTTGGGCGGGGTAGGGGTCAAAATGTGTTTTTTGAAAAACGGATTTTCGAGATTTTGGGCGATCTAGGCGAGTGGGGTATCATTTTCCACTAAATTTTGGACGCTGAATCCAATGAAATGGGTCCCAGAATGATCGGCACCCACTGGAAAAAGTTATGGGTCAAATTGGGTATATATTACCCATTTTGAATATGTGTTTTTGAGATTTCTGGAACCTAGGCGTGTGGGGTATCATTTTCCGCTAAATCTTGGACGCTAATTTCAATGAAGTGGGTCCCGGAACGATTGGCACCCTCTGGAAAAAGTTATGGGTCAAATTGGGTATATATTACCCATTTTGGTTGGTTATTCCTTGAATAATCAACCTATGTTTTCATGCTAATGGTCAACCTCTCCGATTCGGCTCAAAATTTTTTTCTGGACGTTTCATGGTGTCTAGATCAAAAAAGGTCAATGTCCGTCCGCCGTACGCCGTCCGCCGTCCACGCCGTTTTTGGTAGTAGAAAATTTTCTAAAAATCTGAAATTTGGGTCAGGGGTCTGTAACCGGCCTGGGACGGTCCTCCAAGCTTTTCAGCCCGATCGGACCAAATTTGGGCGGGGTAGGGGTCAAAATGTGTTTTTTGAAAAATGGATTTTCGAGATTTTGGGCGATCTAGGCGAGTGGGGTATCATTTTCCACTAAATTTTGGACGCTGAATCAAATGAAATGGGTCTCAGGACGATTGGCGCCCACTGGATGAAGTTATGGGTCAAATTGGGTATATGTTACCCATTTTGAATATGTGTTTTTGAGATTTCTGGAACCTAGGCGTGTGGGGTATCATTTTCCGCTAAATCTTGGAAGCTGAATCCAATGAAGTGGGTCCCAGGACGACTGGCACCCACTGGAAGAAGTTATGGGTAAAATTGGGTATATATTACCCTTTTGAATATGCGTTTTCGAGATTTCTGGTACCTGGGCGTGTGGGGTATCATTTTCCACTAAATTTTGGATCCAGTATCGATTGGAATGGGTCTGGGACCCGCCTCACCCACTGTTTCTTTCATTCGAGGAATAACCAACCCGTGTGTAAGAATTTGCAGATTTTTTAAGAAAGGCAGCAATGAAATGATACGACTTTGTTCAAGGATTGTTACCATATAGGAGGACTGGCTCACCTCCTGGCTTATATACCCAACCTTCCACCCGTTTTAGCTTAATAAAATATGTCGTTAACAACGTTAACAAACTGTTAGCTATTGGACTCATTCTCATAACTCCTCTGCCTCAGAAGTTGAAATGAGTTGTATTTGAGCGCTGCAGCAGTCAGGGAAGCAATGCTGTAGCCATTTACCTAGGGGTTCTTACCTTATGTGTTATTCACTCGCGCGTGAGTGTCTTTGTTTCTGCGTTTTAGATTTATTATGGCTATTTCATCGACCAAGAGTACATTTTTTTCGCTTTTACAGGTCAGTAATGTCATATTTTTGCAAAAACTGACTTGAGAAGTAGAGTCGTAGTAGAACAGACAAGAATTTCCAAGCAGAGCATAACAACAATTACCTGCATAAACAGCTTCTTCATGAGGTTGTGAAGGGTTCTTCTGAGAGCTGGATCGTATAATAGAGCGTTTGGGGAACGCAGCCACCTGTGCAAATTCGCACCGGATAATTTTAAGAGAGCGGTTACTTACATATTACATTTAATATAACAACGTCTCACACCTGTAAAAGTGGACGATTTGAAAGTCAGCAAACACGTTTCTGAAAACGGACACGTCTCTCAACCAGGCGCTAACCATGTGGCGTAGAATTTTGAAGGCTCCGCTGCACAGTGCGGTCTCGTCGTATGCTGTGATGGTTGGAGCCTGACCGCCGACCATTTCTTCAATCGTCGCTGTTGGTAACGTGTCGAAGCCGATTCCTGCACTGGCGCCTGCAATAACCACGAAGTTAACGTGATGACGTGATCGAGATGGTGTTTTTTTATCGGGAAAAATGGAAATACTGTGCCTTCGATGTCGTGAACGTGGTGAGCTTGTAGAAGAGTGTTGACAGCTAAACTGTCGATGTCGAGCTCGACGCATACTGTGGTGTAACAACCGGGATTGTTGGTCACCACGTTGGAGCTCTCTTCGAAATCTGTTAAAAGCCTGTTGTAGGAAGAACGCATGTTAAAACAATGCATCTAAATCTTCTTCACAGCATCCATGTTGAGCTTTGGTCTCCTAAACAAAATATGATTATTGAATTCACCTGTTATCGTCAGCTTCTCTTCCTCCCAAGTCTGGCCTTTCGTTTTCGGAACACCACAGGGAAAAATTGTTTTTCAACAGGTGGCGAGCGTAGAACAAGTCGGCGCCAAATAGCGTCACATCTTGCGGTATGTTACCGACAGGAACGTGAAAGTACCTGAAATAACCGGTAAAGGCGATTTGTCAGCGTAGGGTCATCTACAAATTCTCTATTCTACACATTTAAAAAATGGCGAATTTCCTCTAACCTGCTTTGCTCAATTTGAAGAGTGATGGCTGCTTCGGAATTGAGGAAATGCTTCACCATTAATTTGGACCCCACTCGTTGCCAGTCCAAAACGTTAAAAATGTTTTCCTTGTCTTGAACGAAAATGGGGACGATGGGCCAACCGTTAAGAACAGGCATGGCCGATGTCAGCAACCCAATATCTTTTAAAGAGGAACAAATAACAGTCAAAGGTAACTGTAAAAAATGTAAACAAGACAAACCAAATGGCAACTGTTTCGTACCCTTCTGCGATTGGATGGCGATGACGGTTGGACCTCTCCTTTCGTCTCGGTAGATTTGCATCAATGCTTGAATGTGTTTGTATGCTTGTTTGAGATCAGTTTCGAATTTCGTTTCAAAAACTAACCCAGAGGGTGGAAGTTCGTTTTCTTTGGTCCCCTTTTCTAGCCTGAAAAAGTCAGATGGAAATAGAGATGGATGAATATTAAAGCAATAATCAAGTTTACGTCAACGATTATTCATCTCAAAACTCACTTGGCATTCCGTTCGGCAGTGTAAACCGAGCTCAAGTTGGGCATTTGATTTGTTTTGACGGAATCCAAAACGACCACGAGAGCTTTTTTTAAAGGAGGAATAAACAGAGCGTAAAATGCTCGATGGCCAGTGGGAGCTTGGCTGCAGTAGAAGTAGAGATGTTTCAGGTGTGTTTCGTCCTGTTGGAATACATATGGCAGGATGACCCAAGGAGTACTAAGGCAAGGCTCAGTTTTCCTTTCACATACGCCTGATCAATACAGTTACGTATACGAGCAGTAATAACACTATAATTGCGCTAAATGTGAACATTTAACCTTATAATTCTCCCGTATTCGCAACGAAAAGCAACCAACTCACTTTATCCAAGTAATTCTGGTATGCAATAGTTTTGAATTGCAGATGGTGCAGCATGAACGTGTTGTTGTCAGTTAGGGCAGACGCCAGGCGACGAGCTTCTCCTCGGTCGACGGCGCATACGCAACCGAGTCTCAAAAGCGTGCGGAATAGCAAGGGAACTTGTGTTTCGTAAATGCCCTCGACGTCAGGCGTTGACAAATCCGCGATCAAGTCACTGAAAGGAAAGTTGGGGGGAAATTAAAATCCTTCGCGTCCCTACAAAGTGAAATGAGTTGGGTACAGGTAGGTACAGCAAAAGACTAGGTAGGTAGCCTGACTCATAACAAAAACGCTGACTGTTCCTTGAAGCAAGATTGTGGGGGGAAACAGTGAGTGTAGAGTGTCTCGCACTCCCGTCCCACATGCCTAGTTTCCAAAAAGTACCGAAAATCGTGTTTCAAGGACCCTCGGGGATCTAGAGTCGGAAATGGGTCTCTGACTAACATTTCAAGGTAGACAATTAAGTACTGCCTATCAAAAACGGCGTGGACGGCAGGCGGATATTATGCCTTTTGGTTGGTTATTCCTTGAATAATCAACCTATGTTTTCATGCAAATGGTCAACCTCTCCGATTCGGCTCAAATTTTTTTTCTGGACGTTTCATGGTGTCTAGATCAAAAAAGATCAATGTCCGTCCGCCGTACGCCGTCCACGCCGTTTTTGGTAGTAGAAAATTTTCTAAAAATCTGAAATTTGGGTCAGGGGTCTGTTCCCGGCCTAGGACGGTCCTCCAAGCTTTTCAGCCCAATCGGACCAAATTTGGGCGGGGTAGGGGTCAAAATGTGATTTTTGAAAAATGGATTTTCTAGATTTTGGGCGATCTAGGCGAGTGGGGTATCATTTTCCACTAAATTTTGGACGCTGAATCAAATGAAATGGGTCCCAGAACGATCGGCGCCCACTGGAAGAAGTTATGGGTAAAATTGGGTATATATTACCCATTTTGAATATGCGTTTTTGAGATTTCTGGAACCTAGGCGTGTGGGGTATCATTTTCCGCTAAATCTTGGAAGCTGAATCCAATGAAGTGGGTCTCAGGACGATTGGCACCCACTGGAAGAAGTAATGGGTCAAATTGGGTATATATTACTCATTTTAAATATGAGTTTTCGAGATTTCTGGAACCTGTGCGTGTGGGGTATCATTTTCCACTAAATTTTGGATCCTGAATCGATTGGAATGGGTCTGGGACCCACCGCACCCACTTTTTTCCCCATTTTCCCCATGTTGAAGAAATGAGTCTCCATGTGCCTGGTCCAAGGAATAACCAACCCCTGTGTAAGAATTTGCAGCGTTTTTTGAAATCACTCAATTGTAACCCCAGCAGTAGTGTTACGAAGACGGAAGCCGCGAATTTCCAAAGGGGACTCACTTGCTGTGTTCCTGGTAGACTTCTTCGGGGACGGAATACTCGTACAAGTGAAACGTCGGGCGGGATCTGGGTAGGATCCTGTTACATTTCTTGTACAACGCGCCGGGAAGCTCTTGTTTTTGGAGGCGATGATTTACGTAAAATATCCTCGGAATGATCAGTCTTATTTGATGTAGTTCGTGGCCGACCAGAGCCCACACTTTCATGACACCGGGGGAGTTAGTGGGAGTGATCTATGGAAAAAGAAATGCCGATAACATTTTGCGAGAGATTGAGGTTTATTTTCGATGTGATGAGCACATTTAAAATGATTTACCTGGATTATTTGCCAGGTGGCGTTTAGGAGGGTGTGCTGAGCTTTTTGCAAGAAACCCCCTAACGTGCTGGATGGACCGCGAGGGTTCGACACTATAGGAGCATCCTCACGACTTATACGACTTTTCTTCTTGTTAGTGTCAATCATTCCACGAGCCTCTCTCTGCCATGCCCACTTCTTCTTGTGATAGGTGATCCATGCTACACGTTCTGCCTGTTGCAAAATAAAAATGAGAGTCAACTGCTGGTGAAACCTTTTAACTAGAACCCACCAAAGGAACGAGAAGACGAGTACCTTCGTGGGACCAAGCTTCGGAGGTGGACCAAGAAGTTCTCTGTAGGTTTTGTACACTTTTTTCTCGGGAGTGAGGTCACGTTTGCGTTTTGCCACGTTGGCAACCGGCCTTCCACCAGTTGATGAGTTTGAGGGGCCGGCAATATCCTCGATATCAATAGGGGTGGAGCCATCAACTTCCTAATGAACGAAAAGATAATGTTTATATGGTCAAAAACATCTGAGATGGGGACGCACGAAGGTCGCCGCTGAGATTCTGATCAAATCACAATTATTTGTGAATTTAAAAAAATCGCATAAAAGACACGAGTTCCGAACCGATTGGCGTCCACCGGAGGTGGTACGGGTAAAAATAGGAATCTGTCTACCTATGTGAGTTACCATTTTCCACTAAATATTGAACGCCAGAACTAGAATGAGTCCGGGATACTCTACACCCACTTTTCCCCCATGCGCCTGGTCCAAGGAATAACCAACCAATATGGAAGAATATAATGCGTTTTTAAAAATAAATTTACAAGAAAAGGTAATTTTTTTTAAACAGAGAATGACGGTAATTTATTCACATCCACCAATAAAGTGAAGGAGAGTTAATTCTGGTCAACTCCAACATCAACTCACCATATTAGATCTGTCTGGGGCGGGGACTTTTGAAAACAGTTCGCTTATTTTCCGTTGTTTCAAGACATCCGTCTTTTCCAACATCTTTTTGTGCAACCAATCTGGGTGCCGCACTCGGGGGACGGGATTGTTTAACTGAAAGTCGTGAGCCGTGTTAATTTGAGCTACCTCTAAAGTTGGGAGTAGCAACGTATATATGAAATATAGTACTACTTCCCCTAAAAATATCATTTAAAAATTTGAATAAATTAGGTCAAACACGCTATGTGCTCATTTAAACGTATAAAATTCTACTTAAATAGAGCTCACCCCTTGCATGGCAGCAGGTATCGTGATGATTTTCTGTATGGCTCCGCCCAGACGCTCAATATAATAGTCCCAATCTAACACGTGTCGAATGTCTATGTCAGTCATTGAATTATCTTTGAGCCATTTTCGCAGATGATGCCGCTTGACCGACTCTTCGGCTTGAAAAATAGCCAAAGGGATAGCTCTGTTGTGAAAAATAAAAATTTGAAACATTAGACGACAATGAACAGGGAGATTTCTGTCAACATGGATATATTCCAAATTCCACCTTTCAGTGACGGGTGACCCTTCAGGCTTCTTCGATATCACGTATTTACACGCCAAACCAGCGTCTTTGACCATCTGATCGCCGAGGAATTCGGCCAAACGCTTGGCGGTGCTGATAGATGTTGATTTCTGGGCGCCGTAATCTTCTAATTTACGGGACATTGACTTGTTTTCAGAGATTAGCTCGAACAATTCCGAGTCAGGCATGTTGCAAGCCTGGAATGGAAAATCGGTCAAGACAAGAGGCAGTCAAGAGCGAAGGAAAGTACAGCAGAACTGTACGTAAATACCTTGCTATACAGGACGTCTAGCCAATAGTTTGCCACCTTGGCAACGGACTCGTAGCACTTTTCCAGCGTGTCGCCCTTCAAAAATGCTTCAAAGACTGAGGATTGGAAAATCTTGATGAGTTGAAGTTCGCCTCGTCGTTTCACTTCAAATCTACAGAGAAAATTAGATAAATACCGCAAGGCAATTAGTTCAACTTTTGATTTAATACGTCTAAAGTGTGTAATTACTTATGTAATCGCTTACCCTTTCAATTCAGCTAAAGAGCCGTCGAAATTGAACACAGCGTAGCGTTTTTTCAGTCTTTTGCCTTCTTCTTTGGATGCAGGAAGCACCATGGCCAAATAGGGGCCGTCAACTTCGAAAAAAATTGAATTTTCGCTGCGGATTTCGTATTTGATGTTTTCTTTGTCGACCAATTCGTGGTAAACGTGGTTGGTGAAGTGTTCCTGTGGGCAGAAATCGAACAATCCCCAGTGAGCATCATTGTTACATTTACCTACTCCACTTCCTATTAAAACACACTATGAGACAACTGGGAAGACAGAGCAAATAACAGCAGATTTCCATGAGGGGTAATCTACCCCACACCCAAAATCTCCACTTCACAATCTTGAACAGCCAGCGAAGAAAGCGAGACAAACTGAACTGGCATACACCAGTCCAATATGACATGCCATTCGATAACGTTTCCTCAGTTATAGGGCGGACACGGCGCCTAGTTGTGAAAGTTACCCAGAGCCAGTTCGTTAGTCAAGTTCTTACCTTCTACCAGTTCTTTACTCATACTCTCAATCACCCAGAACAAGTTTCTACGTTCCTATTAGGTACGCCATCACTTTGCTTGGCTTCAAGTACTTCCAACCTTCTCATAAATCATGAAGGTTGCAGTTTGCCATTTGTTGTAAGTTCAAGAGCGTTTTTGCGATTCCATTTAGGTTGATTGTAGAGATAACTTCCAAAGGCGTTGAAATTTCGTACTCGTCTCAACAAGAAACTACTCTCAACTAGGAGGGTGCTTTTAGGCCCTTCAAATATAACACTCTCTGAAACATGTGCACGATTTCTAGGTTTTTCAGATTGAATATGTAGCATTACGCTATAAGTTTGGTTTTTTCGTAGATAATTTATGAGAAGCGGGAAATTGTTAAAAAATTGTTTTTAAAAAAAGTAGGAGATATTCAGTACCGCACTTAAAAGGGGGCCTCCTGAAGCAAAGTACTCCGATATTTTTCAAAGCGAATGAAGCAGATTGTACGTAAAAACGTTCAGGAACCCCATCCCACCATTTAGGAACCAAACCGTAAGGCATCCTCCAACAACGTGTAGTTGTGACAACTTCTCTCAATGGAGTTCAATGATGATTCTCTTACAGGTAAAGGGGTTTTCGGTAATTCTTGCCTTTACAGAACGTCGTGGAGTCGGTTCTGTGTACTTTGTACTACCAGACTTCAGGCAGTTAGCGCACAATCGTACCCCAAACATGGCTCACAGCGGAATTAGATTACAGTCACAAGACAAAATTGTTGAACTTCTAATTACAATATAAGAATTCCAATAATTTCGTAAACCTTGCATCAAGACCCTACTCTTTTACCTTGACCATAGAATTCAGGACGGCGTTTGGGTAGGAAATGGTAACTTTGGCTTTTCCAGGTTTTGTTGTGGTGATGACGTAATTTTCAGGAAACGACGCGGGGAGAATGCACCAAATTCCGTCCGTGTCCAGCTCCAAAGGTCGCCCAACTTGTTCGATAATCTCCCTCGCCTTTGTAATAATGTGAGCTCCTGTGTAGCATACGATCCCAGCCATTTCCATGCTGTGCCACCGGGCTCTAAGGTTTCAAGTCAGTCCATGAAAATAAAGAAATAATGTACATCGTACTTTCCTTGTCTCTTCATTAGGGTGGAATCTAAGTTTTAATTTACCCTCGTCTCATAACGTAGCCGTAGAAGGAGTTCAAAATACATTTATGCGCCAATTGCAAAGAGTCGTACAAAATTTCTCGATTTTTGGCAGATTTGATTTCGCCCGCATCTCCTTTGGCGATTGCGTCGGAGACTTGTTTCTTTGCACCCTAGATGATGAAAAAGCAAAGTCAACAAATTAGAGCTGCAGCATCACATTCTCTTTATAAAGTTACAACGGGACTTAAATATAAGCTAAATTGAATTTACTTTGCATAGGCCTTTGTACTCGTATCTCCTGTCACGGAACGCTCGAACGGTGTCAACATAGAATGAATTCTCTTTTTGACAAATCGTCGTAGTTCTTTCTTCCAGTTTGGTCACTTTGGTTTTCTTGTAAGCTTTACGACAGTAATCAGACAAGCGTTTCTTCTCCGTGGCGGCTTGGTCTTCTTTGGAGAGCTCGTGAAAAGCCCGGGGAGGACCACCTGGCACGGCCGGGGGGAACTTTTCAGTTTCCAGTTGTTGTTGAATGCGGTGGAATTCGCTACGGGAAGCCGGCACTGGAAGGAATTGCCAATGTTCAAGAAATGATTGGAGTTGGAATGAGCCGAGAGAATTACGGGAGATTGTAAAGGTAACGTTGCTCACGCATTTCTCCTCTCCACATCCATGTCATGTTCCTCTGACACAGGGCCCCTGGTTTATTGGAATCGCAGGCTGCACAGACAGTCTCATCCACCATAGCAGAGGGTTGAAGACGATTGGTCAAAATTATGTTGGGATACATGGCACCTAGCAAATATAATTGTTTTTATTATCCATGTTTTGTTAATTTTTTTAGACTACTTGTCACTTTTATACCTAATCTTTGATAATAAACGGGTAAATAACTAACGGATTTTGGCCTCAATTCTCTCTATTAAACGTTGCTGGCCAGGCCTTTTGTTATGCACGAATAGGAATGAACCATGAGCGTGATGATGAGCGTGCTTTGAAGGAGAAACTCTGATGGTAAAACAATAAAACCGTCATAACTGTATTCTAGGGGTAAATGGAGTTGCGCTGAGTCAAACCTCAGACATTCTGTCACAAAAACACGCAAAAAAATCAACTAAAAAAATACAAAAATAACAGTATTGGGAGAAAATGCGAATGCAACTCAATTGTAAGCATTCAATTATCAATTGTAACACCACTACTGCTTAAATTGGCTTACCCACATCCAGATGATAGATCATGGGAGTTTCCATCCTGTTTGGAGTGTCTCTCATCTCAGCTAAACGATTCTTGATTTCTTGAACAACTTCCTCAAAATTGGTGACGGCGTCCAATGGTATTTTCTCTTCTTCTTCAATGGCGTGTTTCAAAGCAGTTTCAACACTACCAATCAACGTGTTAAAGGCTTCAGGAACCTGAAAAAGTTGTGAATTGTAAGCTTATAGTGAAAGGAAGAGTTCAATGATAATGTTGACTTTTCAACGGAATACACAATACGCACCATGCGGAACCGGCAAGGAATGTCGGCCCTGAAGACTCCAGATTCCAGGGCCTCGACGTGGCCTCCGACATAGGTTTCCTGATCTAAAACGTGGCCATCGGGAGTCATTTTATTCAGCTGAGCTTCTTCCTTGTTGGGGAACACTATGTTTACGTGGAACGCTTCCACCATTAGAAGAGTCTCACACAGCGTTCCAGAACCTTTTCTTAAAACCTTATAAAAGCAATTTAAAACGTATTTACTTTTTGTGAATACAAAAGAGGTACGTGCCGTTATCTGACGATTACCTCTTACCTCGTCCGGTTCCATTGGAATGATTGTGCAAAGAGCAAAAATGAACGGATTCACGTATTTCATGTATAGGTAATACGTCGCAACGGCGTCTGAAACCGAGTAATTCGACAGAACTTGTGGTTGCTCGACTGCCATTCTACACATGTCTTCGGGGTCCAACTCGACGGGGTCGTAACGTAACTTGGCTTTGGCAACGGCTTTCAAATTTTGAGAACCCACGGGAAGATAAGAATCCCTTTTGACCCAGCTGCAACATGTCAAGTATCAAAAATCACTTGATGCCTACTACCGGCTTTCCCTGGACAGAGATTTGCCTGAGGCCAAGGACCAGGAACCTGTTGTGTGAATTATTGATGTTTAAATTACCACAAGCAGTCCATGTGCATAGACGAACGGCACGCATAAACTCCGTCTTTCCCTTTTGAAAACCCGATTTCCTTCTTCATGTCCATTCCATGCACAGCGGCTCGAGTTTCGACGAAAGGCCAGTCAAAAAAGTCTCCATTGTACGTGACTATGATGTGAGGACGAACCTGGACAAAAGAGTACTTATGATTAGTACGCGCTGCAATATTAACGAAGTAGAGTCAATATGTTAAAATAACCCATTTGATTCTTTCACCGAGCTTATGGAATATATTTCTTTCTCTAGAATTTTAGAAAATGTAATTGACATTGTCCAATCTCAGTTAAACTGAGGAAAGGAGGAGTAGGTACATCGGTAAAAATACCTCAACACGATAAATTTGAAAAAATACTTAAAAAATTATACTAATTTGATATATTACGCTCACTGTAATTTAGAAGAATTTGATGCGAATAATTTATGAACACAAGAACTTGGAAATAAGTGAATAAATACTAAAAACCAAGAAATGGGGAATCTTATTTCATTATTTATTGATTATAGTAATATGACTATGTATTTGATAGTAAGATAGAGGAACGAATCGCATAACTACCCGGAAATTCCCAAGTAACGAATTGGCAAAAATGTTTCTTTTTCCGAGATTTGAGGGAATTTGATATTGTACTTCTTTCCTCATTTGACTGCGGTAGATGATCTCAATCGCAACAATTGACAGTTGGTTATGTTTTGGACTACATTCTCGATCAAACGATTTGAATAGATATAATTATACCTCCATGATGTGCTCAAAGAACCTTTGGATAAGAGCGGCCTCGTCAGGTTCGTTGAAAATCGTGAAAAACCCTTCGAATTCAGGTTTAGGCGTATACTCGAAATCCTCAACGTCGCACGATATGATCTCTCTATTAGTAATCAGATAGCCCTGAAAGATGACATTTTTATACTATGCATTTTCACGGTTCCTACCGCGTTGAATTCATGTACCTCCTTACCTGACCATCTATCATGTACGAAATCATCATGATTTGATCGACAGACGCGTCGGGAAACTTTAACGGCAATTTGGTGGTTTCAATGTCAAAAGCGAGAACGATAGTGTCAGGGCGATCGATAATGTCGTCTCGACGGGTTAAAACCGGAGGTAAATTGGTTCCTCGGCTTTTGATCGTGTACCACAAGCTGACGAACACCTTGTTGTCAATTGACACTCGAACGTGATACGGAACGTCGTACTCCCTGAAAGAGGGATTTCAAAATAATAGTTTATACTTGAGTTAGATCAATTAGGGGTAAATAGGGTCATAAATGCGCTCACCTAATGTCAATAATACTTTCCAAGTGATCAGCGTTCTTCCTTGTGATTCCAGCGTCGTCCTTGCTGGCAATCGCATTTTCCAGCATTTCCGTATAAAATGTATTGGAAGCCTCTTTCTTCTTGTTCTTTCTAACGCTTTGCAAAATGACTTTCCGAACCGTAATGAGGTCAGAAACAGTGGAGAACTTGAGCTTCAGGTAACGTTGTTTTAGTCCAATTAAATGATTAGGCTGCAAAACAAACCACAACACCCTGTTGAATCTTACCAATAACAAAACGGAGCTTCCATGATAAAACTTGTTTCAATTCTCAAAAAGTCTCACCAGATCCAAATCTTCTTTTACAATAGGCTCGATACTGTTGATAATACCGGCATACTTCTTCGATAGGAACGCCGTCACTTCTTGAATGCATTCTTTACGTACGAGAATAAGAAAATACGGTTGATACGGGAGGGACACCTTGAAACGGCTCCCATCTTCTTGAATGAAATAGTAATCGACGGCGCTGATCAAACGCTTGTCATCGTCGAGAATTTCAGTCTGTAATGTAATTGAGATTGTGAACAGCAAGTAGATGTAATTACATGAAGATTCCAATAATTCCATGCCAAATAGAAGTCTGAAACAGCTTCATGGGGTGGTTTGGATCATTTGCATCTTTGGGATTGTGGTTTGGATCACCAGAGAGAGCAACTATAGTCAGTCCGACATTATTTATAGCCGATAGTGCTCAGTATAATTATCAGTATTTAAAGAGCATTCGTGTTTCAAGTAGGTCTCAGACCATAACTTGACAGCAGCCCAGCATAGTTAGCAATTCCCTACCTGGCAAAAGGTAGTCAGCGATTATGGTTGGTTATTCCTTGAATAATCAACCTAATTATTATGCAAGAAGTCAATCTCTCCAATTCGCCCCAAAATTCTGGACGCTGAATCCAATGAAAGGGGTTCAGAACGATTGGCACTTACTGGAACAGGTTATGGGACAAAATGGTTATCTATTACCCATTTGGAATGTGTGTTTACGAGATTTCTGGTACCTAGGCGTGTGGGGTATCATTTTCCACTAACTTTTGGACGCTGAATCTAATGAGACGGGTGACGGAACGATTGGCACCCACTGGAATAGGTTATGGGACAAAATGGTTATCTATTACCCATCTGGAATGTTTGTTTTCAAGATCTCTGGTACCTAGGTGTGTGGGTTATCATTTTCCACTACATTTTGGACCCTGAATCGATTGGAATGGGTCCTGGACCCGCCACACCCACTGTTTCCCCCATGTTGAAGAAATGAATCTCCATGAGCCTGGTTCGAGGAATAACCAACTCGTGTGTAAGAATTTGCAGCGTTTTTTCTTTAGATCGGCCTATTTGGGATGAATTCAGAGTGTGCGCAGAAAATTTGGCTCAGCAAATTCGATTGTGCTAGCCCAAAAACCATCGTCCCTAAAGCCCACTTTGACGCTATGATAGCAACTGATACCGTCGCTTCTTGCGTCGGCATATTTATCGTCGTCTCTCCTTTCACCTTACAAGGTATTCAATACTGACTTTTGCAGTCTTCCCGCAATTCCCCCTCGTCAAACGCTATGGCGGAACTCCTGGTCTTCCTCCACTTCCATCTCTGGCGTGTCACCTCTTCTTCAAAATCATCTTTGTTGCCAATTTAATTGTGTGTGATTTTGATGATTTTCAAAAAAGCATTTTCTCAAAAGTAAATCACTAGCTACGACGAAAACTCCGCGGAACGCCTCTAAACAATTCAGATTTAATGATTCATCTGTTATTGAGTCCGAAATAGACCAATCAAAGCAATTATCTTTGTTAATTAGATCCTATACACTGTCACAAGCGCTGAAACCCACACTATAGCCGTTATTTAAACCATTACAACCCTTCCGACTTACGCTGTGCATGTTGATGAGGTAGCCGACTCTTTCTTGATGATCTTTAACTCTTTCGAATCCATAACGGGTGTCAATGCTGTCCGTCTCTTGGGAAATCCGAAGTCTGTAGTCTGAATTGTCTTCTCCGCTAAAAGAAGAAATATCATTAGATAGGAATTCGCTTAAGACAGCAAATGAATTAGTTTACGGGAACTTGAAATGGTAGCAATGCAATTTAATTCCTTTCTCAGCGCTCACCTGGCTTTCCCATCCTTTTTCCAACCCTCCTTGGGCTTGTTGAATCTCCCTGTATTTCGAAGTACCATTTTTCCGGAGGTTGATGTTGTCAGAACTCCATGAGTGGTAAGTACTTAACAAGTTTGAAGCCTAAGCTCAGTGAATGATGACAAACTCCTAACATCCGAAATAAAGGCCGGAAATAACATCCGATAAAAAAGCACTCGGTGAAATAATGAGGACCTATGTATGAATAAACTGCAGTAAAAACAGCTAAGGTAAGTAAACATGCACTGTGCACTTGCAACCTCACCAGATTTTTGGCGGGTTTGATGTATTTTCTTCTACTTGTTCTTTGAACAAAAGATTCAGGTGTGTCAACTACGAGTTTGAGACATATTAACTGCCCCAAATACAACATTGTTTGTTATTGTTATCATGGAAGAGATAAGAGAGGTTCTGTTTCTTCCATGGGTAAAAGCCAAGAATATGGACCATTGTCGCGTTATCAGCTGATATCGATAGTACGCTCAGTCGATATGCACTATCGATATATTATACATGAAATATTTATCCCTGTCGGCCATATTTGTCTTTATAAAAAAGGAGGGAAAATACTATATTGAAATAAACTAAAACTAACTAAAATAAATAAACACTAAATAAATAAATAAATAAACTAAAAAAAATAAACTAATCTAAATTAAACTAAACTAAACTAAATAAATAACAGTGGACACGCACAAGGAAGGATGGAGGGAATATGACACCGACTGAAGTGAAGTGACTGAAGATAGCCGGAGGAGACAAAAAGGAAGCAACAACAAAAACTTTCGATTATCGATTATACCGATATATTATCGATTATATGATACCGTATGCGCGATATCATTGCTATCAGTTGATAAGGCGACAATGGTCCATAACTTGACTTTAGCCTCTTCCATGTTATCATGTGTGTTATGACTGATTCGTCAAGTAAAGCCAAATCAAAGCTTTTACCTTTCACATTTTGAAATATTTTAATTTTTTATCAATAATTATGTTTGCTAGAGTCTTAATTGGCTCTTTTGGGAGGGTGTCACATCAAATTCGACGAGAATGTCGCCGTTCAATTATCACTGTTCCTTATTCAGGGAGCCCTAGAATCGGTCTCATTTCTCCAGTGCTTCTACTTTCTGTAAGAAATTATGCGAAGGGGAAGGACAAGAAGAAAGAAGGTGCGTATTACGAAATATGCGACTCTCCTGTGGTACATTTACGTACCTATGTCTGCGATCCTATACGTACAATCTAGAATTTTATTGTACTCTACTGCAGAGTATTAACAGTACAAAACTAATTTACAGGAAAAGGAAAAAAGAAAATTAAAGTCAATGAACAGTCGCTCAACGAAATTGTCGACGTTGACAAAATAAAGCAAGACATGGAACGTAGTATTGAAAAAATGAATGAAATGTTCGTGAAACATCTGTCAATACGATCTTCTGCGGGTAAGTACTGTTGAAAAAGTCCTCTAATTAATCTGTCCAGTATATTTAACTAGATAGAATATTATTATCACAATATGCGTACTATGAAGGACCGAAAACTATACTCGACGCGCCTATATTCTCAAAACGCTCAAAATCTGATTTTCAAAAACACTTGCTTCAACTCATACCCTGCCTCCGTTTGCGGGCTGCACTGAAGTCTTCGGGCGCAAGGCCTTCTACATTATTTGTTACGTGGGAGGGAAATGATTTAGAAATATTCCTTTTGTTGGTTATTCCTTGAATAAATCAACCTATGAGATTATTCTGAAAGTTCACCTCTCCAATTGGCCCCAAAATGTGACAGAATACGTTTCAGGTCTAGATCATAAACGCTTCAAATTTCCCCCACGATTGGTTATTCCTTAGAGCAAGATTATGGATTAGCAGTGAGTGTTGAGTGTTCCGGACCCATTCCAATCGGTTCAGGGTCCAACATTAAGTGGAAAATGATACCTGATGGATGATGTGGAAAAATGATAATTTTTTGGAATTCGATTCAGTGCTGACGTTTGTAGGGGAGAAAAATCGTACAAACGGGAAGATTTCCTCGTTTTTGTTTCGCTTCTTCTCCGCTAGGCAGCGACACCGACATATTCTTTTCATTACTGACAAGCTTAGTTACTTTACCTTAGTTTTGGTTGGTTATTCCTTGAATAATCAACCTATGTTTTCATGATAATGGTCAACTTCTCCGATTCGGCTCAAAATTTTTTCTGGACGTTTCATGATGTCCTGATCAAAAAAGGTCAATGTCCGTATGCCGTCCACCATCCATTGTCCACACCGTTTTTGGTAGTAAAAAATGTTCTAAAAATCTGAAATTTGGGTCAGGGGTCTGTTCCCAGCCGAGATGGGTCCTCGAAACTTTTCAGCCCGATCGGACTAAATTTGGAGGGGTAGGGGTCAAAATGTGTTTTTTGAAAAATGGATTTTCGAGATTTTGGGTGATTTAGGCGAGTGGGGTGTCATTTTCCACTAAATTTTGGACGCTGAATCCAATAAAATGGGTCCCAGAACAATTGGCACCCACTGGAAGAAGTAATGGGTCAAATTGGGTATTTATTACCCATTTTGAATATGTGTTTTCGGGATCATATTCCACTAAATTTTGGACTCTGAATCGTTTGGAATGGGTCTGAGACCCGCCACACCCACTGTTTCTCCCATTCGAGGAATAACCAACCCGTGTGTAAGAATTTGCAGATTTTGAATATGTGTTTTTGAGATTTCTGGAACCTAGGCTAGTGGGGTACCATTTTCCGCTAAATCTTGGAAGCTGAATCCGATGAAGTGGGTCTCAGGACGATTGGCACCCACTGGAAGAAGTTATGGGTCAAATTGGGTATATATTAACCATTTAAATATGTGTTTATGAGATTTCTGGTACCTGGGCGTGTAGGGTATCATTTTCCACTAAATCATGGACACTGAATCGATTGGAATGGGTCTGGGACCCGCCGCACCCACCGTTATCCCCATTTCCCCCATGTTGAAGAAATGAGTCTACTTGCGCCTGCTCTGACGAATATTTTAATATGTTTTCGGGATTTCTGGTACGTGTGGGGTATCATTTTCCACTAAATTTTGGACGCTGAATCGATTGGAATTGGTCCGAGACCCACCTCACCCACTACTGTTTCCATTTTCCCCATGTTGAAGAAATGAGTCTCCATGCGTCTGGTCCGAGGAATAACCAACCTGTGTGATTTTACCTGTACCCACCTCCAGTGGTACCAATCGGACCAGGATCTCATGGGATTCAGTTTCAAAATTTAGTGGTACCCCACATGCCTAGTTCCCAGAAAGTCCCATCTTGATCCTAGGTGGAATCAACCATTGTGGAAGAATTTACAGCTTTTCTTCCTTTGATCAGGATAAGCTCATTGGAGACGTTATAAAATGTATACTATATACATGTTTACTGTATATATTTCCATTCATTATTAATGATAATCTCCCATTTCCTACAGGTTCAATTGAACAATTGATCGTTATATTCGACGGTAATAAGTACCCTCTCATCGAAGTTGGCCAAATAATTCGAAATAATCCCAAGACTGTCGTTATAAACATGACTGCGTTCCCTCAGGCGATTCCTGCTGTCCTGAGAGCGTTAGGAGACTCTGGAATGAATCTCAATCCTCAGCAAGATGGCACTACTTTATATGTCCCTGTCCCTAAGTAAGTCTTCTATCTCCGCTATGGCCATGACGCCATGATTAATTGGCAGGTTTGATATGAATTTTTATAAATTTCCTTTTTAGAGTAACAAAAGAGCATCGCGAAGCTTTAGTAAAGAACGCAAAAACTCATTTCATCAAGTGCCGTGACGGTATCCGAGACGTTCAAAATTCTTGCGCACGTAATCTCAAAAACAAGGAAAAAGACGGACTGGCATCTGATGTCTCTCGGCAAGCCTTCGATCAAGTATGTGCGAATTAAACGCTAAATTAGGCATGTGACACTAAAACAGTTACGGTTTGGTTGTTCAAAAACACATAATGTGAAATTTCCAGGTGAAAACCATTGCTGACAACTACATTTTGAAAGCAGAAAAGATGATGACTGCCAAACAAGATGAACTCCTCGGAGCGTGAGCGTTCTTTCAAGGCATATTAGTTGTTGTTTAGTGTAAATAATTTTTTTTTAATTTATACATACGCCAAATAAAGGTGTTGTATTGTTGACATTAATCGAGTACAAGGATATGCGTGAATAATTATAAACATTCTGCCTCATCATAGAGTTCTTGTTCTACCATATACCACAACATTCTACGGAATGCAATACTAAATCATTTAATGTCAAAAGTATAAGAATTTGTAATAGTAACGTTGAACTTTTCGACAAACTGCGAAACAATTTTTTAAAAACGTAAACAAAGAAGTTTGAACGTAAACTCCAAAGAAAAATGTTATTTTTGTCTAGCGTTTTCTTTAATTTTTGATTTAATGAGTTGCATTTATAAAGCAAAACTTGCAATTTATAACCTGGTATTTTATAAATAACTAAAATGGCATCTGCTCTGCAGGAAGAGTGGGCTTGTAGCCTAATGCAGAGCAGATTAATAAATAATAAATCAACCAAGTGAAAATAATAAATACTTCAATGCTCTCAAGAAACCGCTTTTTCAAAAATGGAAAATGAAAAATGAGATACTAAATAGTACATGAATAAAAAAACTTTTATAAAAACAACGCTTTTCATAAAAGTATAAAATAATATTCCTATGAGCCTGGCAGAATTTCTGAATAAATTGGTCACATTATGGTAACAGACTTTATAACAATTTCTAATTCTTATAAAACGAAAAACGTTGGGCGCATTTTGTATTATTCCGTGAAACTGTATTAACTGAATATTATGTCAACTGAATTAATATAAGAAATTTCATTTTATAGAAATGTGAGCGTATTAGAAAGATCTTGATGTTTGAGTACATGCGCCCAACGTTTTTCGTTTTATAAGAATTAGAAAGTCTGTTACCATAATGTGACCAATTTATTCAGAAATTCTGCCAGGCTCATAGGAAAATTATTTTCTACTTTTTAGTGCATAATATGAAAAACGTTGTTTCTATAAAAGTTTTTTTATTCATGAAGAACCTCGATGAAGAATGCAGATATTCTTAAAATTTTGCGTTCGAGATTTAAAGACAAATCAAAGTGTACTCTTTATCTAATGAAACTCGATGTCAATAACGTTCTTTTAATGCTTTTACGAGTTGCTAACGTTACATTTTTTTCTCCCGTCATTGTTGACAGGTCCCAACCTAGTGATATATAATTTTATAATTTTATTTTATTGAAATTACTCAAGAAGCTCTTTAAATCATCATCAAAGTATTATAATATTGCATTGTCATCTGGTTCTGATCTATATGTAAAGTTTCAGAACTATAGATTGCCGATAAATGGTCGAAATTTGAGTTGAAAGATTTCGCGGACAAACAGACAAACAAACAAGAAAGCGGGTTAAGAAAAACGTTTTAACTATATGTAAAGTTTCAGAACTATAGATTGCCGATAAATGGTCGAAATTTGAGTTGAAAGATTTCGCCGACAAACAGACAAACAAACAAGAAAGCGGGTTAAGAAAAACGTTTTAAAATACACCGAGTGTTTCACAGTGTTATTATTTATTGTGGGGTATCACATAATCATCTGGGTATCGACCACAATCTCTTTTGTCGTCAATGGCATCGCGATTATAGGACTCGTTTCCGTTGGATTATCAAACCACAAGGTCCAGGTGTCGTTGTTGAAGTCGAAAATCCCTGAAAAATGAATTTTTGGTGAAAATAATTTTTTGCGAGTTTGAATCAGTTTGCGTTAAATGTTGAGATTCGCTGATATCGGCCTTTTAAGATGAATGACAGATCTCTATCAACTTGTTAACAGGCACATTAATACACTTTGAATCCACCAGTAAAAAAGCCAATGTATAAATTGCAGGTTCAGTTGGGCGACGACGACGAGACTCATTCTGGCTTTTTCTGGGTAAAAACATGCTGTTTCTTAGAAGTTGAACTTGAAAACTAAATACGAGCTGGCTGGGAAGTGGAAACTGGCTGAAGTAACTGCAGCAAAGCTTGGTCTGATGGCCTGACACAATATAACAACGCTCAAACTACTGGCTGTCCAGTTGCTCGACGAGGACAGGAGTGACCATGACATACTAGGTCGAGGGATGGAGGAGGCCGTGGCAGGAAGGCTGCTGCTCAAACGCATGGGCTTTCTATACAATGTAACACCATTACTGATGGTCCTTTGACATACCAACTGCAACTGACACAATCCCGCTGGTCTCGACGGATGTGTAAATACCACTGAGTCCTGATGGTCCTTTGGTGGAGCCCAATATTTGTTGCATTTTAGGACCATACTGCTCTTCTCCAAAACTCTTAAGAGTCTTCACTTTATTTAACACCCTATCCACGTGGATCTGATTGATACTCTCTTGAACTGTGCTTTGATGATGAAATCTGCGGATGAAGTAAGGGTGTGATCAAGTCAGAAAAACGTTCCTCCTTTTCAGGATTTCCTCTAATCTAAGAAGCATGGCTAGAATTAAATTATGCCAGTATATCAACATATTACCAAGTTATCAGTTGGCAACTAAATATGATGTTGGAACCAAATGATGTTCCTTTCATTAATAAAGATCTAACAAAATAATTGAAAACATTACAATCTCACAATCCGACAGAGGACTCAAACGTGCATACGTTTGGCTTTCTATTAAGGTGTACTCATGGATCTAAACCGAAGTAAGGCCCTAAAAAGTGTGTATTATATGACTCTGCTTTCAAATAAAACCTTTTTGCAGAAAACTTTTGGATACACCCTAGAGAACAACGCCAAGACTCACTTATTGGTGTGGAAGTAAGAAGTCATTTTTGGTGGCATCACCTTGTGAACAGCAACAGATGATTCAGTGTGAGCAGGGAAGTGAGGCCCCACCTCGTAGCAGTGGAACGACCTGTACATCACACGGTTTGTACAAATAGTAGCCAACAGAGCCATTCCGTTACCAATCCCAGCGCCTTTGCTGCGCACAATGTTTTCCAGTCGACCGAAGTTTGGTGCCGACAAAGCCGCTCTACAAACGATCGAGCGCGCTGAAATCAAGCAGGGAATCTTTTGTCGGGACTGAAATAACCACAAAATCTTGCGACTTCTTCATATTTTTGCACTCACGAATCCCACACTCGTTGCATTTCCTTATGTGAACGGGATTGACTACGAAAGAGAGTCCGTTCGAATTTGATGCCATCGTGTTTCCTGGGAGCATCCCTCCGATGCATAAAGCTGTGAACTCCTGTTCTGGACAACATTCTGTTATGGTGATTTTCACGACGTACATGTTTCCCAGTGCTAATGGACTGTCGTCTACCACGTGCCCTAATATCTGAAGACAAAAATGTCATACTTCTAGATCAGGTACAAGTTTACGATTTACCTAAGAGGCAAGAAATTATTAATTTTCCCAATTGTTAGTGGTGATTTCCTAAGAGTTGAATAATGTTCAATTAGAAGAACACTCGTTTTGCTTTGGGGGTGAGGCAGATATCACCAGCTCAATGCGTATTTAGGTACAAACCAACCCCCTACCCGCAATATCGGTCCCATAGTTTCCAAGTTGCCATCTAGTGCTTTGTACTAGTATCGTGTATATTAAAGCTTTGGAGTGAAATATAATTTACAACTTATTGCGCAATGCCAATGATTTCCTCCACAAAAGTGACTTTGTTGAATGTAAATAGAACAAATGTCGAATCAGATGTTGAAAAATGATACATTCTGTGAGTCGGTTTAAAGACGAAATTGGCATGTAACCCCACCAAAATTAAAACCAATTTAAAAAAAACGCAGCAAATTCTTACACACGGGTTGGTTATTCCTCGGACCAGGCGCATGGAAAATCATTTCTCCAACATGGGGAAAACAGTGGGTGTGGTGGGTCCCGGGCCTATTTCAATCGATTCAGGGTCCAATTTAGTGGAAAATGATACCCCACACGCCTAGGTACCAGAAATCGGAAAATAGGAAAAAAAGAAAAAGAAAAAAGGAATAACCAACTAAAAACCTACTTTAATGCTGGATTAGAATGAAGCTCCACTTTGAGGGTACTCAAATTTGTATTGATTGGATCGATTGAAGCACTAGGTATATGGTACATGTAGAAAAGCCTAGTGTGTGGGACCACGTTAATAAATTATTAATGACTTGAATTCGCTTACTTGAAACTCTTCATCAGTGGCAATTAGTGTTGTACTGCCAATCAAAGGACAAGATTTTTTCGTGCCTGGGGGTAGTGTCACTAGCATGATCTCCTCCATGTGCATAAGGAATAACTAGAATCAATGAAGAAATTGATCCTCAATTACTTGATAAAACTACTTCTTCAGAAGAACTGCCTTTTTTTAATTCGTCCCAAAAGCGGAGATTTACCTTATGGAAAGGCACATTGGACCCATCTGCAGTCCCTTGTAATTCCCTCATGTATTCAGGGTATAGTCGACTGACGGCGTCGAAACAAGAATCATATACAACCTTCCCTTTTAGCGTTTCGTAGAGTTCCAAGGAGAGTTTGAGGGTAGGGTGGTTCAGTATGTACTCTTGTATTAGCGTTGAGAATGTCCTCCCCTTCAATGAAACATTTTTATTGAAGAATGAATTCGGCACTTGGAAGTATATTCTCAGCGTAATATAAGTAATAAGAAAGCATCTCATTTCATACCGCTTTTTATCGTACAATATGATAAATGTAAAGCTCTGATGTACAGCTGTTAGCTGTAATGGGAAGGAATGGCGGTAAGTCTTGGACATCGTCACTTGATCAATCATGAAATGCATTTATCAGATTTTAACCCGAAGAGTAAGAGAGTCGAAGGTGTGTCAATTAGCAGTTATTGTCTGGCCAGACCACATAGAGAGAGAACAAGCTGCTGCTAGTCACACATAAATAGTAATTCGATGTTTAGAGAAATTGAAAATGCACATAAAATAATCATACAAACTTGGATGGAATTATTTTTGACAATTGAGAAGAGTCTCTAAAGCCAATCGAATGACACATATAATTTGAATATGATGTTGAGTAGTACTGATGACAATTGATGATATTCCTGTGTATGTATAATCTTTGTGAATTTCATTACAGAGTATAAGCATGAGCCACTAGCCGATGTCAAATAATTATTTATTTATCTGTGAAGTCAATTCGATGTTGCTTTTATACATATGCTGGTAGATATTTGGGAGTACTATTCGAGTGAAACAATAATCTCCATGTGTGTCTACAGACAAGGAGAGAACATCGACAACGTAGATATGGATGTTGATGACGAGATGGAGGAGAGATGAAGAGCCCAGGCCTGAGGGACTAGTCGAGTCAAGTCCATCTGGGGAAATAATTTAGAATGCTCAAGAGAGGCTGAGCGAGGTGGAGAAGACGATGGCGGCGATGCAAAAATCATTGAGCATGATTGCAGCTGCAATGGGGGTGTTGTGTCTTTCATGATGTCGGGACACATAAATAGAATACGTACATTTCATAAACCTTGATTGAGGTTACAATAAAATATCATACAGTTTGTCCCACCACGTGAGTGTGAATTTCGTACACCCTTTTGTACACTACTACATCAATTACATACAAACATAAAACTGGCGCAGTCGGTAAAATGGCCCCACCGGAGACCACGATGGCTGATCTACAGAAAATGATTGCGGATCTAGTAAAAATAGTGACCATCCAAACCAAGCAGTCCCAGCAGAGCAGTGGTAGCGGCAGAGGAGTCTCAGGAATTACTTTCGACAGGTTCAACGAGGATGAAGAAGACTTCGATACTTACACGGAGCGGCTCACGGCCTTCTTCGATGTCCAATGTGTGCCGGAAACAAGGAAAGTATCCTGCTTCGTTTCACTGATTGGCCCGAAGATGTTTTCCTTGTTGAAGAGCCTACTTCACCCAGTGAAATACAGCGACAAATCGTTCACCGAACTTAAAGAACTATTAAAAAACCACCTCAACCCGACGCCGTTACAGATACCTTCCCGTCATGCATTCCTCAATCGTAAACAACATGAAGGTGAGTCTCTCTACATACGTCGCGGAGCTAAGAAGGCTGGCCGTCCCATGCAAATATTCCGATGCCATGTTACCCATTATGTTGAGAGATGTTTTTGTCAGTGGCTTACGGTCAAAGATGATTCTCGACCGTTTATTCGAAAACGACGACATATCGTTTGACGAAACACTCAAATTAGCCACAGCGATGGAAAAAGCCACGTCGGGCGCGAACGAAATTCTCCAAAGCGAAGAGCCCAACAAAATACATCGAGTCACTTCGCAGGCATACAACAAATATCGTTCGAAGCGTCCCGACCAACATAACCGTCGTCATACAGGACAAAATAATGGTACAGCCCAAAAAAGGAGGGAGATACGTTGCTTGCGATGTGGCCGCCTGAACCACCACACAGCTCGCACGTGCACAGCAAAAAATCTTCGCTGTAACTACTGTAATATCAAAAATCATGTAGAATCCGTCTGTTTCAAGAAAAAAACAGATCAAAACGTAAAGGAGGTTAGTGAAAATACGGACGAGGAGTCGAACGAACCTCTACCATTGTACATTGTGCGTAGCGATGATAACAGGAAAGTACCGCCGATGGTTGTGCCTACAGTGATAAACGGAAAAACTATCCCTCTTGAAGTCGACACAGGAGCTGCGGTAACAATCATAAGTCAACAAGTTTTCCACACAATTCCCAGTCTACAAAGCGGAATTTTACACCCCACTGATACAACCTTCAAGAGTTACAACATCAAATTACGCCGTTAGGTGAAGCCGTCGTGCGAGTATCGCACAAGACGCTCACGAAAAACCTGCGGTTGTTCGTTGTAAAAGGGGACTACTCCAGCATTATGGGACGAGAGTGGATTAAGGCGCTGAACATTTTGCCAATACCGATCAATCACGTAGCAAGCAACAAGACCCTCGAGAGCCTGCTCAGCGAATATTCATCACTATTCGAAAAACAAGTTGATGCTGTACAAAATTTCACCTATTCGCTAGAATTACTCGATGACGCCAAGCCAATATTTAAACGTGCTCGTCCTGTTGCATTCACATTGATGCCAGGAGTCGAAAAGGAGCTTCAGCGGATGGAAGACACTGGAATTATTACAAAAACGACAATTTCCGATTGGGCTACACCCATCGTGCCTGTACGCAAACCCAATGGTGATATACGCATTTGCGCGGATTATCAGGCACAGTGAATTTCCAGATCAAGATACCTCATCATCCATTCCCGAGTTTCGAAGAGGTATCAGCAAAGCTCAATGGAGCGAAGCGTTTTCGACCTGCGATATTACTACGGCCTTCTTACACCTGCCAGTCTGTCCAAAATCGTCCGAGATACTCACAATCAATACGCACAAAGGCCTATATAAAGTCAACAGATTGTTATTTGGCTGTAGTTCGGCACCAGCTGTTTGGCAAAGGTACATCGAAGGCGTACTAAAAGACCTTCCGGGAGTCGTCGTCGTTCACGATGATATTAAAGTCACCGGCGAGACGGAAAACCTACACTTACAGCGCCTGGAAAACTTATTTCGACAACTTTCGCACCACGGCATACGTCTGAATCCTGCAAAATGCAAATTCCTGCAGAAAGAAGTGAAATTTCTGGGCCACATTATTTGCAGCGAAGGGATAAAAAAGACTACGGAAAAAATCGACGCAGT
>CM033998.1:7823303-7928335 GCA_019603395.1 Cyrtorhinus lividipennis
CATTGTTACAGGACAGCTAGTAACTATACCGGCGAAGCTGAAGACTCGCATAAGTAAATCACTGTCTACTGCCAATTATTTTTTCTCTTAACCACCATGGTAGAAACATGGTTGTTCACAGAATCAGACCTGACGCTACAAGATGTGATTGCAAAGCTTTTGCAATTAACAATCCCTCAGAATTAAATTAATTTAACTTTTTCATAACAGATGCGATTGAGTATGACGAATTGGAGGGTTCGAGGAGGGAGTGGTATGATTCCCCTGCTTCCACATCCCACCCTTCGACGTTTGCTCAGACGAATGTTACAAGTGAGTTGTTGGCAGATGGTTCAATGTTTCTTTATTGCGATAGGACATGAAATACTTTGATCTTCTAATCACGGTATATCAGGGGCGCCATGCCAAGATACTATTACTTCATCAAAATGGCAATACTTATATTTGAATATGTCGATATTCACGTTTCAGATTCTGAAATAATACGAAGCCTGCAGCCCTCTCCGGTCGCTTCCCACCCTACAATAAATGGTCAGTGAAGAATTTATTATTCAACGCTGAGTATGTGCTTCCTGACGCTGCTCGTATATTACAGTAATGTAACAATATTCATTATCCAGATTTGGCAATTCCAGAGACCAGAGACCTCCCAACTTCTTTGGGCTCCCAGCCGACCTCACATGTCCCCAGCCGCCGTAAACGAAGTGAGCTTATATACCACTACGCGCTTCTTGTGTGGACCTCATAGTAGGTACCTTCAAGTTAACTAACTGAGCTTGTCTCAACAGGATCTCAATTGGAAACAGTGGAGACCCCTTTTCAAGATATGGTACTTTCACATTTGAAGAAACACGGTGACCCCCCAGACCTTCAGAGTCCGTGCAGCAACACACCTTTTCTGGTTGATCCAATAGTATCGCACAGGTACAGGTTACTAGTATATCTGAACGTAGATTGTTGAGCACAACCCCGTCCAACAGTTCTACAAATGAGTAGGACAGAACGAATCCGCCATAATCGAAGCCCCGCTATTCTGCGAGAGAACTTCGTCGACAAGACCGCAGGTGGGAGAAGCGCGATTGGAACTTGTCTCACTCCTCATGGCCTTGTCTCACAGCTACTAATGGCCCACCATCATCTATACCCCCTCCCCTTGTTTCACTCCTCACAGTTCCGACCCACACGGTCGCTCTTTGGGGACGAATCGATGCACTGGCTAAGGCTCTCTTATTATTTGTTCTACTCCCTCTAATGGATCAAACCAAATTACTTCTGTCATCGCTAATGGATAGAGCTGACATCAATGTTTGAACCAATTGACCTTCCAACTTGTCTCCTCCGCTTCGGAGTCACTCGTGAATAATGGATATTGAAATTGGATTGCGGGACTCGGATGAACAAATTTGTGGGCCTCATTACCGTACAACACACAACTATAATTGGAATTGTGCAGGTGGTCACGGAGCAGGTCACCATCGGCTCGATTCGCGAGACCCTATTTCTGAACAAGAGTACATATTATGGAAACATCAAATTATTAGTAGTATCCGTTTATAGGAATTCAAAAAATACGTTACTGAGCAACATCAGTGTTATGGAAATGAGTTCAACTAATACAGGTTCGGGGTTGATGAGCTAATATCAATGTTTTTCATTAAAGGCACATCGATGTCCAGAAAACATTGGGAAAACATCGATATATTGATACACTGATTGTCTTATGCGAGGCAAACAATTTAGTTAACATCGCAATGTGATTGAAAGAAAAAAAAATTTGGCGAGGTTTTCTGTTAAGGAAGAACTACACACTAGAACTAGAACTACACTTCTTGGGTCCGAAGACCATGATACGAAATTATATTGAGCTTTGTGATCTTCGGCCGTTAAATATTTCACGTACATTAATTTGTTATGAGAACTGATAACACATCAACATTATACAATGCAGGAAAAATAAAAAAACCGGATATTCCTTCCCTTTCTCCTAAAAGATGAAAACGAAGCCACGATGAGGTCAGACGGAGAGTTGCATGTGGTGGGAGTAGTGGTTTTGTGATAATGATTATAATTCATATTCACCGCAAATATTCGACTGCGGTGTCAGAGACTGGAGGGCGGTTTACCGCGCACATGCACTGTACAGTACAAGATGGCTATGTACCACACACTGCGTCCTAACAGTAGCCATAAAGTCAACTGGGGCGTGTGGCCATAGCAAGCACCGTTCCTTGACTGTAATCACTTTATAGCATGCGGTTTTCCGATGCACGGGGGCTGCAACGTATAACCGTTTATTCGTGATTAAATTGGATAGAAGAATCATCTATAAGTTCTTCAACGATGTGTATAAAGTGAGTTTAGCCCCCCCCCCCCCCCCCCCCTATCCTAGTGTAATTTCATTTTGACGGTCGTATTTGGCACGCAAAAATATGCCGTATTTTACTGTTCTCTCAGTCCAACTCCACGCTTAGGCCATCCTAGAATATAATAATAATATATGTGTGTTGATAGTGTACCTCCCCGCTCTCTTGGCTCAGCTTGTCTCAAAAACACCTATAACAATTGTGGGTGAAAGGTAATTTTTGACTGTCATGAATTCCCCATTGGACACTAACTTTTTTATTCTTGTGAGGAAATCATCAAAACGAGGTTGCTCATTCTGGTTATTTTTGCAGGATATGCAGAATAATATCATGATATATGTTCTAACCACGAAGAATTCATTAAAGTTAGTTTTTGGGATGATTCCCAAATCGTCCATCTTACCATCATCCAGCTCCAACTAATCACACACAATATTTGACATAAACTACGCCTTTTGAACAACCGTCGGTGTATTTAGTTCGAACAACTGCTACCATAGTTAAAGACAATTTTTCCATCTTGATTTCAATCCACTTTCAATCAGGATGTGAATGATGTGAATATGTGATCTTGATTGAAAGTGGATTGAAATCAAGATGTGAAATGGAGGAGGTTTGCCGTTCCGGTCATCAAAACTCAACAACTAATCTGATAAAAGCAAAAAAAACTTCATCGCAAACTCGAACATTAGCCGGTAAAACTTAGTATTGCCAGGACATGCTTCAGCATGCATCCAGCATGCGTTCTCTAACAAGAAACATTTTAATACAAAACGTTTTATTTATTTCAGATGTGTAACCGTTCAGTTGTGGTAGAGGGACGATGAAACCTCCAGAACATATTGACTTTGAAAATTCATTCCGAAGGAGCTAAGTCTGGAAATGACAGGTTCAATCCAGACTGAAGTCGGTTTATTTCTCAAGATTATTCTCTCGATAACGTAACAATGACATGAGTTGAGTAAAGTAAAAAAAATAAAATAAAATAACAAAATGTATGAATGTGTGCCAAAGGCTTACATGCGCATATTTTTTTCATCTCTACGTGTCATCGAAGGAAATGATAAAAAATTATATTGCTTTCAACACTGCTTTCTATATAATGAAGAAACTGTCACAAAACATAAATTGCTAGTTCTAGCCTGAAAATAGGTCCCTGACCAAACTCAAATTTTTAGACGATTTTCCACCACCAAAAATGGCGTGTACAACATATAGACATTTTTTTAAATTAGACATCTCAGAACGCACAGTGTCACACTGGCTAATAGGAGCGGTCGACTTATGTCATGGAAACAGGTTGACTGTTCAAAAATTAGTGGTAGACATTTTTTTAATTATTTAAAATTTTGATCAGGGAATTCATCCCGGTTCCAGTTGGACCTCAAAAATTTCCGCGCCGATGGGCCAGAATTGACATCAAAATGTGTACTCCAAAAAATGGATTTTTGAGTTTTTCGGCGATCTAGGAGTGTCGGTGTCATCCGACTAAATTTCAAACGCTGGATCAAATGAGATGGATTACGGAACGATTGGCGCCCTCTGGAAGAGGTCGTGGGTGAAATTGGTATCCAAGTACCCATTTTGAAATTGAGTTTTCGAGATTTCTGGTACCTAGGCGAGTGGGGTACCATTCAACTAAATTTTCCTCCTTCTCCATGCTCCTGGTCTTCTCTGCTGGTCCGTAGAATAACCAACTCCAGTGAATGAATTTTCAGCTTTTTGAAACTCAATTTTTGTCACTTTTTGAAACTATGTTTGTGGGGTATCATTTCCAATTATAATATGGAAGGTTTCCACATCGATGATTAAAAAACGCTCTGGTGACTCGTATTCACAGTTGATTCAGATCAGGTCAATCCTGTCAGAAGCAAGCCCACTATCCCCCCCCCCCCCCTGCCAAAGTTCAACAACCAAGAGAACTTGGGTCCATATATAGCCTTCCGAGTGAGGGAGTGAGGTGCCTAATTTCGACTCCTCTCTCCTTCAAGACGAAGTCTCAATTATCTTACCCCCTTCCCCCCCCCTTTCAAACGAAGTACTCAATGTGATAATGCTGATGAAACAACTTACTATTAATGAGGTACAGTACAACATCGGCAAACAACCAATTCGATCCACGTCCCACTGACCAGTGTATTTGCTCGACGCAAACAACCATCTAAATGCTCGAACCTACTCCCAATGCAAAGCTTAGGGCCTTGGTATGAATACTGAGAACACCCAGCAACTTCGTCACTGAGTAAGCTACGAACATGGAAGTTAGGACTTCGTCTTATATATATCCCGGGAGCGAGGATGGTGAACAAGGCCAAGTTTCTACTCCTGAGGCTCTTCCGAAGTTCATTCGGGGCGATTAAGAAACAAGGCTCGTAATGACTGATGATCACAGGGTTAGAATCCTTAGGGACGGCGGGGGTAGAACTTTTCAAACCGTGATAGAAATAAATGGGGTAATTACAGAATGTTCATAGTTCAGAGTATTGATCTCTCCAGATAGTTCCCTTCCATGAGTTACCTATTAATTAATCGATTGATTTCCAATCTAAAATAACCCCTCGAATATCCGAACGAACCCTATTTATTTTGGTACTAGCCTAGAAGAGCCTCCCACATTATATGTCCCACTTAAAGTCGCAGTGTAAGCCAATTGAGCGGCTTAGCAAGTTGGTCTCGGTTGCTTCAATGACTTGCAAGCAAATCGGTTGGATTCCCACCTCAGGAAGCGTGGGCTCCACTATTGCGCTGTTAACGTTCCTAATGAAAGCACTAATCCTTGATCCAAGTAGGTGCCTAACCTATCAATGGAGCCATTAGAATCGGGTTTGGCGCTTTTCCGGCTCTTTCCCTCGTTTAAGAGAAGCTCTCCCAGAAGAACACTTAATGAATAAGCGAGGCAATGTAATAATGTTGTTAGGTAAATCGATAACGTTGAATTAAAATGGAAGATATGTTGCACTTTTGTAATAACAGTCACAAGCATTCCGGGATTTTCGTTTGGTATTGGAGCTTGATCATCGCTTCGGTCTATGATTCCATGAATAATCCAACCTACGTTTTCATGCCAGAAGTCGATCTCTACGATTTGCCCCCAAATGTGACAAGTAGCGTTTCGAAGATATGGGTGAAAATGAGTTTTTGAACTAGATTTTCGGGATTTTATTCATATGGGGTATCATTTTCCACTAAATGTTGACGCTGAATCGAATAGTATGAGTCCTGTCTACTGCGTTCCCTCTACTCATAATAAACATATTATCATTTTCATATTTCCTCATCGCCTGCGCGCGTCAAAAATAGTATATTTTTCTAGGTTACAAAAACGATATATCTATAACATGCCTACCACTTTTCAAGGCGTAATCGATCCTCTACAAATTGGCGCAAGCTGACTTTTCAATAGTTACATTACTAGCGGTCCATTTGTGGAATATGAACTCTTCTCCAAGTCACCGGCAGGGATGGAGGGCCAAATAATTAAGTAATTAAGTAGTAATGCATTCAGGCACATTTCATTAAATTTCCATTCTATTATAGCGGGGGTTTATTATTGTCGCTGTAGGGGATGAAATGGGGCTGTCATGTTCCCCCCTAATGTAACTTACTTTCGAATGGAAATGACTGAGCGACACAAATAATAATCAGAGGAAATTGCTTTGTAAATAAATTCAATGAAAAAAGGTGTGTCTCCTACGTAGTGCAAGAGGAAACGATAACGATCTCGCAGGATAAAAGGAGAGCGTGGCTTTGCTTAGGGGTATAAAACTCGTTTAAAAAGACAAAAAAGTTTTTTATCCTCTAACAGTGTACAAAAACAGCCACCTACCACCCTGTCCTTGATGCTGCCTCCACTTCCCGCCAACTCCCGTTCCGTATATATTTACATACACCTATTCACTTCACACAGAGTACCCACGTACATTTGCATAATAATGAGGCCACAGCACCCCCTTGCCGTCAACCACTCTTCCCTCCATTCGAGGCTTTTCTTCCCTCGTGATTGTATAACACGCTTACAAATATTGGACTTAGGAGTACACACCCGTCTCTTCCTCCCTTCATTGTCGAAATATACATGCGCACCACACTTCTCTTGTCCATCACTCCTCTACTCACTTGGGATAGCTTTCTCTTTTTGAAAGGGAAGCGTGTCAAGGCGCGAATCCCAAGTTTTTTTATTCTACCATCATTCGAACTCAACCAAAATGTGACGTGATTGAAAGTTTTTAAGAGTCGAATTTAATCTTGAAGACTAGGTAGGAAAACTCAAAAGCATGATTTTGTCATGTCCATATTGAATGTCTTTAACAAATAGCATCAGTTCGAATGAAGGCATAAACTAATGTATCCAAACGTATCAAGAGGTTTTACCAAGGGGCACGCCTTTACTGAGGCTTTACTATCCATCCGATTGCCCCTGAGAGGACGACGATGGCTTTAGATTCTGTCTGCAAATCCCCACCCACAGCACTGACCTCTTCCTCCCTGACTGCAGTATGAAATGCACATGCACGAGAAATCACCCTATCCCCTCTCAACAAAACCAATCTGTATATATGCCTCATCTCCTTCGGCCAGACCAAAACGGGCACTTGAGGGCCGGGGCTTTCTACATCCTCTAATCGGCTTAACGCTTCAAGCTCTCAAAATATTGAAAATTGTGAAGTCATTCTCAAACTTGATCGTTACATCAAGATCCAGGGGAAAACGTTGGTTATTTTCTTTTTAGGAGCAATCGTTCTGGACATCAACTGGATACGACCGAGACAAACTGTCAATCAGCAACCTGAGCGAATTTACGGATGCCTGTTCGGACTTACTGTACGAATAACTGCACTGCGGTGTTCTTGTTGATATCTTAGTCTGGAAACCCATCACTAAGAGGCTTAGTATTATTTTACCGCCCAATGGTGCAATCTCAAGCTGCTCATCGTCCGATACCGCTGGGGCTTGAGTTTGGCTTGAATCGGTTCAGTGCCTCATCTATCCAATCTCCTCTTCTCCTTTACCGTTCATATATTTTCTGGAAAATGTCATTCTCTTATCCTCAAGCAGGACAGCTTCATTTTTATCTATATGTTCTTCAATGTCGTCACACTATCATTTCGCCTCCTTGTACCCTTTTGAACCCACTTCCTGATAAAGGAAAAAGAAGAGTAGACGCTTCGGTTTTCGTTGTAATTTTATGCGGACATTACCTAGTTGCCCACCACGGAATACAATGATCAAGGTTCGAAACTCAGTATACTGCACTCATTCAACATGGCCACTCGATAGCTGTATTATGGTCTCCTTGTTACAGTTAATACCCCTCTGATTAGGTTGCAAATTTCATTACTCCTGGGGTAAGACCTTTCAATAATTGATCCCTCGTTAGACTGGTGTGCTAGCGAGTCTGAGTCTCAAACCCAGGGTCACTAATCAACATTCCTGATATTCTCGAATGAAATCGCCAATTCATTGCATGGGGTGTGAAGGACAAGACTAGAAGTGTATAATTGTATGACTGAGTTCGTGCATAATGTTCGTTGCCTGTCCTAGAAAGTTGTTTCTTTTCAGCATGTTTTACAAAAAACCAATAGCGTGTCCGTGAAAATGGGAATTTCTAGAGAATAGGTTATAGAGATTTTCGATAGCCCAGGCGTCATTTTACACTTCTTTCGAACTATTCATGAAGGTTATTGGACATGACCTGGCCATCGAAATCGGTTTAGCCAGTGTACTCATTATTTTTAGTGGAAATGAACTATCGTTAAATACCTCCGTTCTTTATCAAAATGGGTTTCCACAGCGAACGACGAATATTCGAATAATAATTTATAATTTATAATTATTATATTATTATTATAAGTAATAATTTTTTTTGCTATGTTCCACAGTTATGGGAAACTGCTGAGGTAATAATAATAATCCGTAAACAGATCAAACCAACAGGTCAGCTAACGTCGTACAGGGGAGGCCAATTTTGATTACAATTACTTGCCGTCAAAGAGGAGCGCAAGCTGATCCCGAACCACCAGTTTGGGTTTCGGCAGCAGCACTCCACAATAGACCAAGTGCACAGATTAGTAATATATCATCGAAGAAGCGCTAGAACAAGAAATGGTATGCTTAAGCATCTTTCTAGATGTGTCACAGTTTTTTGATAAAGTCTGGCATGAAGGCCTGGCGTATAAATTAGAGAGAAAGGAGAAGAACCTAGGAAAACGCATGCAGGCGTATCCCAAGGAATTGTATTAGGCCCACTCTTGTATCTACTGCACACAAGCAACCTACCTGGGCATGACGCTGCGCGCTAAGCCTAGATTGAAGGTGCGCGTCTAAAAGAAAAAGAAAAAGAAAAAATAACAATAAAAATAATAACTGAACTCTGCTTAAAAAAATGGAAAAATGTACTGGCTCATTGGCCGGCAGTCTACCCTGACCATTGGAAATTAACTGCTTCTATACAATCAAGTACTGCCAGTCTGGGCGTAGCGGAGTGCAGGGGCTATATGTATCGCTCCAGATCCTTCAGAAAAAAATAAATAATGTTGCAATATATTTCCTTTTTTTATTTTTTTCACGAGAAGACACAGAATTATGGAGCTGGCAACAATGACTGTATTATGGTCGCTATCAAAACCAACATAGAAAAGTCTACATGAATAACGTCAAAGGAGATTTCTGATGTCTAAGTTCTCCATTGGCATACCTACTTGAAAATTCAATTTGATTCCCCACAGCGGAGCTTTATGACCTTATGAGGAAAATGCTTTGACTCCGAAGAACTTATAATCAACCTCTCGTTGCGGTGGTGTCATCCGGAACAGAATCTCGACGAGTTGGCAAAGTCGGGTTGAACCGAGGTTACTTACATATTCACCGCATGAGGAGGAAAATCAATGACTCTCAGACCATCTTCCATCCATGAAATTAAGGTGCTTCCTACCGTGTTTCTCCGTTAGAGAGCCAAAGCACAGAGAAACTGGTGAATAGATTTCCTGAACTGGTTATAGAACGGGTTCGATTCCGCACACGATTTCACTAACTGGTTGATTGTGATTAGGTTATATTCAGTGTCACCGTTCCCTCTAGCTGGGTTATCTCGACTAACTACCTGCTTAGCAATTCCTCAAACTACAACCGAGGCAAGGCCTAGCGGAAGATCCTGGGAAGCGGAGCGTCTCGCAAACGGAATAGCTACGGAGCAGCTCTCTCTTGACGTCCAACCTCAGGGGTAGCTTATGACGCATTAAAATAGTTCAACTATTTATGTTACCAGAGTTTCTGCTTTGAATGCTCCACTAGAGTTGGCATCGCTCGAGACTAGTAACTGTCATTCCCATCCCGCCTATCCAATTAATAACAAGCTCATCTGCATGCACTCTACCACCCCTACCTCCTCCAGCTTCATTGCTTTTTCGGCATCTAGATGTTTCCAACAACTACGAACATGCATAGGCAGAACACGCGATTTCCATTATTGCAGTAATAAATTATTGCTCGAAGGTCAGTTGCAGCTCAAGTAGGGTGAGTATTAGGTACCGGACACTTTTGACCGATGATCCTACAGAGAGTTAGGGAAAAACCCACAATAATAATCTACCCGGAATGGCGGAACTTAAGTAAGCAGCAGACTTCAATCAAAGTAGTCAATCATTCACGTGGAAAAATAGTTAGGTGCGTTTACTTCAAACAATGCTGCTATCGAGTTAAGGGTTACAAAACTGTATTCGTCAGCATCTTTTGGGAGTTGAAGTACAAATTCTCATTGCCCATCAATCATGACTCGTCACGTAGAAGGCCAATGCTTTCAGAGAGGTAACAAGGCCGGAAAAGTTGGATCCTTTTCATAATTTCCCGGGAGATTTTTCCTTTCTCTTCTAAGATTAAAAAAAAAAGAGTTTTTCTTCTCCTTTTGACCACCGCAATCTGTTTCTTGTCAAGGCTGTCAATAATACGCCCACTTCACGTCTGAGATTAATAAAAACCAGCCGAATTTCCCTCCAAGCAGGAGACGATCATATTTATTTTTGTCGTAGCCTGTATTCTTCCTCGTGCTGTGGTTAGGTTCGTGTGGTGGCAAATTAGTGAAAAAAAATATTTTCTGAGTTCCAAAACGCATAGAAGACTCCTTCAGCAGCCAAGTTCCGAGGAAACGAGGCCCGATATTCGATAATCGTCATATTATTTGATAGCCATTGCTCGTAAATTGGAACGAATATGAATTAGAATGTATCGGTAGGTAATGTGTAATAAGGTTTTAAGGTATTGTGAGTGAATTAACTGGATGAACCGTTACCAACTAGCAACGCTCAGAAAACCATTTAAGGTTGTCCTGTTGGTTTAAAAAACATGATTTTTTATAGACTGAAAATTGACGCTTTCACGCTCAGTAATTACACAACGCCCACCCCCTTGGAAAATGGCAGTGAACGGTTAAGAGCTCCGTTGATGAAGCCACAGAAAAGCCCAATCAAACGAGCTTTCTAGAACAAGCAGGAGGATGAGGATGAAAGGGAATCGATAGCGAAATAAATTGTCACTTGAGCTCTTTCATCTTGATGGTGGAGAGTGTTTTTGGGAGATGACTCAAGGATGTTATCAGTCGAGGGCCAAGTACTTCCCTTGTCGATGGAATAGAGGAGCGTTTCGCTCGATGTTATTGAATCTGCCTCTGTATCGTGTTGAGTGGATTGAATAAGGCGGCCTTGTAGCACAAAATGCTCTCACAGTATCATGATGAAGGAGATCGAGGCAAACCAACTTGTTCAGAATATGAGACGGAGCCATCTGGATGTCTGCATCTTCTTGGGTGATCTCCGTCAGCTGCGCTTTTACAACCTCGTCTTCACTCAATTTCCGAGTTTCCCGAATTCCATAATCGCCCAAAATTGAATTGTGAAATTCGTCAGAGACCGAACGCGCAATCCGATTCTTCCAAGAAGAATTGGAAACAGTGTGGATAGTTGAAAAAATATGAAAATCCAAATTCAAACAAGGTTCTTTTAGCGAACGCAAAAAACATTCCTATGTGCAATAAAAACCACAATGAAACGTAGAATCACCGATTCCCTCTTTTACTTTTGAAACCGGGCTTAGAGTCTCAAGAGCTTTGAATTTTCGGGTGCATTGACGAATCAAGGTCTGAAATTATATGCTCTAATAAAGGACTGGAAGACCTCAAAATATGTTTTCATGCCTGTCGTCAGCCTCTCCAATTGGCCCCAACATCATGGTGTCTAGATAAACAGTCCCAAAAGTCCGTCCGCCGTCCCAAATGGAAGAATTCGCAGCGTTTTTATCATGACACGAATATGGTTATGCTCGTATTTTGTGATACCTACCAAGAGGAACTCTGACCTGAACCCCCCCCCCCCCCCCCGCCTGTTAATTCCTATAATTCGAATGAGGGCGGCGACAGAAATTCCGTTAGGTGTAACAAATATTTTGTTCACAGATTGACAAAAAAACGATATTTTAGGGCCAATCATTTCGAATGGAGTCAAATGTGTTGACAGCCCATGGTGTTGACAGATCATTTGCCCGAACCAAACGTCTAATGAAAGACGCATCACCCCACTTCCTTCCTATTCACCTGAACAATTTACAAACCCTCCAATTAACAGTCAATTCCACCTAACAAAATTGGCAGTAGGAGACGAGCGGTTTGTTTTCGTTCCCATGAATACGTTCTATGATCCTTTCCATTAAACACGCAAGCTTAAATGAATTGATTTTTTTTTTTTGTTCTTACTTCCAGCTGCATGATTGGCAGGTATTATTTTTGTGGTTTAATTTTGTATTATAACTTCACAGTTTACCTGACACCTTCACGCATTTACTAAATGTCTTCTAAAAGGTATATTTTCAATTTTTTATCAATTCCGACAACCAAGCTAGAACAAAATTGTATTCCATTCCCATCGACTAGTACCTCTTAAACTTGGCTTCGCAATGTGATGTGCTAGGATAGTATAAAGTAAATGAAAGGATCGTCGGAATTCGCTGGTCTCGGATTGTAGCAATTTGATATAGAAAATTTCTTCAGCATACTAGTAGCATAGAAGTATCTGAATTTCGTATTAAAAAAATCGAACCCAATTCTTGGGTAGATGAAATTTGCAAAGAGGTCAGGTATTCACGGCCATTCTCAATTCCAAGTTGGAGAAGAAACGAAATAGGACAATTTCGAATGTTTGAGAAAATCTTAATGGAGTCCTGAAACCCAAGGGAGAGTGAGTGTCCACTTCACATCTATGTGACCTCAATCCAACGATCACGTTCCGTAGATAATAACGTTATGCTTGGGGGGTATTCGTTGAGAAAATTGGTCGAAGATATCAATTTGACTACTAAGCAGCATGACCCACCTGCACATACTGATATCGAACAGTTTTACTGACAGAACAATATGGTTCTTCTTAACGTTATAATTATATCAAGATTGATACGGTGCTAGTGTTTAGGCAACCAAATGTTCTTAAATATTTTGGAAGTCTACCTAAATAAAATATAAAATGTTTAAATGTAGCAACTTGGTTTTTATTAGTAAAGGTAGCAAGCTGATTCCAGAAAATTGCTGAGTAAACATTATTACTCAGGCGCGTGAGATAATAATATAAATGTTAAATGAAATTATATGATATCATAATGTAGTACATTCAATTATATGATTATAAATTATATAAAGCAAGAATTTACGACAGTGTTTTTTCCTGAGAATTTGAAATTTACTCATTCAGATTAATTTAATGCTACCTTACGGTCCTCAACAGACTCACTAGCCTAATTTCCAACGTAGCCCCACAATCAATACGAATGAGCGGAGGACATTATCTCTTCTTTTAACCTCCCCGTGATGTTGGTCGTCTCCGAATTTGATAGAAGTAGAACCATGGGCAATTTCTATTGTTCCCACAGTAAACAAAGGTCCTTTGATGACCCTGTAGCTCGTTGTCCCTTCATGCAAAAGCAGACGAGACGGAGTGTAATATCATATTTATCGCACGTCACTTCATTTAGCAGCGCCCTCAGGCATTACCTTTTATTTGAAGGCATGACGGGGAGGTCGAGCGATAAACTCGAAACCATGAATAATAATAATAACATTACGGGGATCAAACCACCTTCAAATCCCCATGACGGTGTAATTCAGTCGATGGCGTTGAGACTGTTTCAGCAAAACCATAGGGACCGTCATTTTGGTCCTTTCAGTTCGTAACATGATGAAAGAATATCAATACGGAGATACACCAATGAAACCACTTTGCAAGCGAATCATAAAGGCCGATCGAGGTCGAAATGTACGTTGACTGGTAAAAGGTGAACGGCACGTTTTATTTAGCTGATGTGCATGAAAAAGGGTGGGTTAAACGTAAACCTCATTCCATTTCCTTCGCTTCCCTCGCCTTCCTCTTCCACAACGACGATGCTATAGGCTGCTCTCAGCAACCAAACTTTCAATAACTTGTTTCCTACAATGGGAAAAGTTGCTTCTGACCTGGGTGACTCCAAGCAAAGCCTACAGACTAAAGAGCTTTTAAAATACCGTGTGGCAAGTGTAAAAACGTTATTGCTGAGGAAACCTATTTCATGACATAAGTTCAATTGATCCTGCCGGCAATGCAAAATGACTTATCATTGTCCAAAAACGTCGAAAAAATATCGTAAACCCATAGACGCTCAGTATTGAGGGAGAGAACGACCTTCAACCGGATAGGCCCGCTTTTCAACAACGGTAGTACGAAAAACCGTTGCTTGTGTAGAAACTGCTTTAAAGACAAATGAAGTGCAAATTGCCCCACAGTAGAGTCGGGAGGCATCGTGTTCGAGACATCCGTACATTTCAGCCCGTGTCAGCGTCTGTAATAAGTACGATCTGTCGTAAAGGGCTGGAAAACGCCCGTACATTTTCACATTTCTCACTTGTTTTGGGATTTCTGCTCGTAAAAGACACTGGTTTCATGGTCTTTGTACGGTAGGGATCAACATATATCCTCCATATAAAATGCCATGTGATTTTAAAAGGCAAAACTATGACGTCAACACTCGGTTGTCGTTGAGAAAGATTTTCAAACTTTAAATTTAACAGACTTGTGAGCCAGATTCTTTAACCTAGTTTTACAGCAAGCAACAAGTGTTCATCAAACGCTAATTGTAATTTCGCCGTTTTTTCCACTAGAAGAAACTTCTTCCATTTCATTATCATAAGAAGCTTTTCTGCAGGCAGTTGTTACGTCTCCTTCATTACCTAGGACGCTAAACCAGATCCTCTATTCCGTTTACTCATTATACCGCTCCGCTAAGTAAGGATCGCTCACGGTGTAATGCTGATGTTCTATAATCACCTACATACGGCGATAACGAGAAGAATGAGCGGGAAATAACTTTCCACACGTTAACCGGATCATGTTTTACGCAGATTAAAATTCCGATGAAAACTCAAGTGAGGTTCATACACACTCATATAGGTGAATTTAGAATAAAGGAAGGCTTACTGATAATGTAATGAGAAAGGTCGTTACATGTCCCCGGTTTACTCTGATCCGCTTTATGGGACTCCATTCGTTTGAATATAAAAATATAGTATACCTGTCGAACGGGAAAATACTGAAACTAATCCATCTTCCCATTTTACTGCCCGGATTCATAGCTCCATCAGATGATATTTACGGGAGGCCGATAAATTGCCATAACTGTAATTGGATAGTAAGTAGATGGAAAGCTACAGTAATAGGAATAAACTCCTTATCTGCATTTGTCAAAATGAAGGCATTCTCTCACTGTTTGCCCTTTCGTTTCTCTCTAGCCTTTTGGAAAATGAGAGGCGTATTATACAGGGCATTCGAACACAAAAGCGTCTAATCATATTAAGGAGGCATCTAATTTGTGAGCGAGGGAGGTAGAGAGAAGTTCGTCTTTTAATGGAAAGCTTCTTCCACTCCTCTCCTGTCATCGTTGCCATCATCAGGCCGCCATTCAACACTGGCCGTCATGGCGAGACGAACTCCGCGCTCCTCGGAGCCAGTTAAGCACTTTTCTTACCTCTGGTGCCGTAAATGCTGAATAGCTGCGAGATGAAACGAAGTAAGCTGTTAACTGCATCACGTTGGAACAATGTTATCCAGAGATAGAGAGTGCACGAAGGATCGTTAAAAATTTTGCTCTTAGGGAAATTGAGGTGTTATTACGCTACGTGATGATCAAATTCATCCGGGTTAATGTTCTGGAAGAAGTATTTTCTACAAACTTTTAAGAGTAGGTATACGAAAAAAGAAAAAAGAGATACAAGTTTTTTACTCAAGCGATGCACTGCTAGCCAGTTCAGCTTCATCGAACTCACACAATATATTTTGGCATTATCACAAACAAAATTATTATTCATTTCACCTTTATATGGTCGTCGGACCTGAGAGTAACTCGTTATACTGGTCAGGCTGGCAATGTTGAGTAGGTACCCGAACAGAGGAACTCAAGCTAAGGGAAAGCCGCCCTGATAAGTAGTACCAATCGATACTACCGTCCGGCAGAAGCAAAAACGCTGCAAATTTTGGTTCCGAGCTCAAAAATTAACATCGGCTGTTTACTCAAATTCGAATAAAAAGGTCTATAAAACCTTTTTTACAAAAATAAATAAATAAATACAACTATAAATAAATAAATAAGAATGTGCCGAACAGGGACTATTGTCAGCCCGTCATGCTTCTCGGCATGATAAGTCTAAGCCGTGGTGATAAACCGACAAAAAAGTTCTATCACAAGGGAATTCACACCACCACTCGTTCACGGATCACTAGCTTTCTCGGCGGCGACAAATATCCGGCTCGGAGCCCGGGAAGAATTCATTTTGACTCCAATTTGTTACCTACAAATGTAACCGCTTTTCAGGTCGAAGCTGTGGGCGCTTGAGCCCCACCCACTCGTTCGGTTGCTCTCAAGAAAATGGGTTTAAATTCTCAAGAGATCGGTAGGGCAGCCTCTTGCCCTCCGGTGGGAATAATGAAAACTTCTGAGAAAAGAAAAATGAGGGGTTCACTGCCCGTTTGTTCGCTTTTCCGCCAACCAACCTCTTTCTCGCTTAGTTTCTGAGCAAAAAGCGAGTCCCATGCAGACCCGTACGACCCTTACATGAACCCGCCTATAACAGTCGCACGGCTCTGCTCTCTATGGGGATCTAGAATGGAGCCATCGAACCACAAGTCTACATTCGCTCTCTTACCTAAATAATTGCGGATCGTAGCGTATTAACTAGTAACTCAAGCGGATAAAAATGAGCGCCTAATCGATTTGTAGCGCAAAAGGTTACTCACGGCGGGATGCAGGGGTAAAAACCAACAAGAAGAAATAAATGCGCATCGACATAATTTCTTCAGTAAGTACACGCTAACATTATGAAACAAGCACATGAATGATGATGTACCCCCAAAGCCGGTCCAGCGCGTGTGCGACCTTTTGGATATTATGCCCTAGTGGGATTTTAAAAAGACGTGGGACTCGAACGGGATAGAGCTAAATGGGAGGCAAGGAAACGTTACAGAAGGACCAAAAAATTACGACAAGAGGTCGGAGTGGAATGGTAAGGAACAAGTCAGATTGGTTTGACTCAGCACCATCTGACTCAGCATTCCCATGTGATAGTGCTAAAAGAAGTCAATCTCTCCGATTCGGCCCAAAATTATTTCTTGGACGTTTCAAGCTGCCAGGATCAAAATAAGCAAATAATGCTCGTCCGTCGTATGCCGTAAACCGTTTCACACCGACTTAGGTAGTGGAGAATTATATAAAAATCTTAAATTCGGGTCAAAGACCCGTTTCCGGTTCTACCTAGTTGGTCCTCAAAACTTTTTAGCCTGATTGGAACAAATGGGAGGGGGGGGGGGGGCTTTTTGGCAATCTAGACGTAGGGGGTATCATTTTTGACTAAATTAAGGATGCTGAATCCACGAACGATTGGTGCCCATCGGAAGAAAAGGGGTATCTATGCTTTTGGGTCAAAAAGACTCCATCTACCTATATCAAAAGTGGGTTTTCGAGATTTCTGGTACCTAAACCTGTGGGGTATCATTTTTGACTATATTTAGGACGCTGAATCGATTGGAGTGAGTCTCCATGCTCTGGTCAAAGGAATAACCAACCCCTGTTGATGAATTTGCAGCGTTGGTTATTCAAGGAATAATTAACCAAAAAGCATAAATGTAATGAAAAAAAAAAAAAAAAAAAAAAAAAAAAATGCCACTCAAACGGATGTACTTGATTGTGTATAATAATCAGTGTAAACGTAACAATGTAAAAACGAGCAGAAATAAGAGGTATGGCAAATAAATAACAAGTTATTATAGGAGACAAAGGCCAAGTTATGTCGGAAAGACTCTCAGAAGGGGACCGTTCCTCCTTATATGAAGCACTCTATTGCCTTTGAGATGAGAGCACGTGAGAGGGGGAGGGTTGCGTATATATTTTACCGCCGCTCGTACTTAACCTGTTCCAGAGATAAAAATGATCAATCTTGGATGGTCGCCAGGATTTCGAGCTCCCGTCGTATAACCTGCTCTTTTCTTTCTTTTCTTCTTCCAGAATATGGGAGGCTATAGCGTAGCAATAATGCATCAATAGAAGGGGTCCCTGCGTCAGAAATACCGGAGCTTAAAGGAATTATCTTATCGATAAATGCATAATATTCAGTTGTGACTGAGTGAGAATGTTTCCTGGCATCACGTCCTAGCGCTGTTCGAGCCAACTATCAGGCTATATTCCGGCCAACTATACTTTTTCTACTCGTCTTAAGGGGTACTATTGACACACCTGCGGCAGTTGATGCGCCATTCCATCGAAGGTTGTAGAAACTGAAAACTGTCAGAAAATTTTTAATTTAAATATCATTTATAGCAGAACAGGGAGGATCACATGAGATTCTTTTCCTCTTCACGTTTCTCCCATCATCCCCATAGAATGTGTGTTCTTATTGGTTTCAGGCATTCTTTCCCAATATCTTCCGTTATTTCAAGGGTCGTATTGCTTAAAACTAGTTTGAAATATATGATTTTATTACAGGATTTCATCGAGTTCCATTCAACCGACCGTCACAGCCGAGCAATCATGAGCTGACTGAAGGTAAACACAACGTTGGGGATGAATTTTTCCTCCTCAGAGCTGAAGCCTTAATTGATCTAAAGGAATCAATAGCCAGCGGCATGTAAAGGGTTTCCTCTTCTCGATAGGCGAGTAAAAATTGATTTCACATGCTTTAAAAATGGACTGCACACGCGTAAATCCTGAAAACTCATTTTCTCGCCAAACCCAAACTCGGCACGTCTACAAAAACCATCGCGGTCAATTTGGGATCTCACTCTCGATTTCCCATTTTCTCTTATTTTTTTGGCGATTGGTCTGCCAAGTTTTTAAGACCGACCAGACCACTAATTGACTGATTTTGAGAAAAATTCCTGCAAGAACAGCTCCAAAGCTGTCGAAGCTATTTTTGAATGAGTCTCATTTGCTGTAATCTCTTCCTTGATTGTCATATTCAAGTGAATGGAACACTATTAGTGTCACATTCTCTAGCAATAGGTAATGACAAGGCTGATTCTTATGATACGGAATCAAAAATTCAGTATTCATGACGTCCCTCTATTTCATACATAATTTTTCCTAGGCTCACTATCTGTATTATTCACAAAAAACAAAACAATTCGAAGAAGGAATTTTATTACCTAAACACGTTGTAGGCACACTTTGTGTAGATTCCGATCTGTCAGCTAGGATGAAATAAGTCATCGCATATCCATCGGAGTATACACAGGAGAATTGGTTCAACCAACGTTCGGCGGTGAGCACAAAGTTGTATCTTTGAATACGTGTCAAACTAGCGTCAACCCCAGAGGAAGTGAGAGGTTTTGGCCAATCTCGTAGCAGGGCCGGAGGTGCTCCGGCGAGCACGATTTCGAGGGTTGAATAGGTGTTGATTTGAGCATTTGCGAAGCCTCTTCAAGTTATATCGAGATTTCGACGGTATCGATGCTATTTCGTCCTAGCGCAACTTTGACGTTTAATATCATTCCAGAGGTGGCATGGCACGAACAGAATCTTCGGAGATCAACGCAGTAGAGAACTTGCAGTAAACTTTAGTTGAAAGGTACTAGCACAGTTATGCCTCTTCATGCCGCACAACATTACGAAGCTTTTGCTTGGTTATTCCTTGAATAATCAACCCATGTTTTCAGGCAAGAAGTCAGTTTCTCCGGTTCGGCCCAAAATTTTGTTTTGGGCGTTTCCCGGCTCTAGTTGGTCCTCGAAACTTATCAGCCCGATCGGACCAAATTTGTGGTAAGTAGGGGTCAAAATATATTTTTCCAAAAATGCGTTTTCGAGATTTTTGGCGATGGTATGGGATACCATTTTTGGCTCAAATTTGGACGCTGAATCCAACGAAATGGGTCCCATAACGATTGGTGCCCACCGGAAGAGGCTATGGGTAAAAATGGGTGTCTATCTACCAATTTCGAATACTGTGTGGGTTTTTGAGATTTCTGATACCAAGGAGTGTAGGGTATCATTTTCGACTAAATTTTGGGCACTGAATCGATTGGAATGGGTCTCCATGGTCCTGGTCCAAGGTTTTATAAGTGCCCTTCGCTCACGGTACCCGTCGTATGAAATCGTGTGTTATATTAGACAAGCCGTATGTAAAGCGACTTTAAAGTTCATAATGATCCATGGGAGGTGGATGAGAAGGCCTGTCGTCTCCAAAGTTTCCTTTGAGGTTAAAATAAATCAATCAATAAAATGGAGTCCACTATTCAATAGGTCCTTCAATAAGATCCCGCTGTGCGTCACGGTGTGACGCACAAATAGTATATGTTGGTCCAAAAGTGCGTTTGAGGTCAAAACCATGTGTTGACTGACGCTGATCCAATATCCTGGAGTTCATAATCACCCTCTTGATCACAGCACACGACTCAAATTCATAATTGAGATTCATAAAAGCAGTTCGATGTGGATTCCCCTTGAGGGATGATCTGTTTGTGCAATTTTTAAACGAGTTTGGTCCAGAATACTTCAGAACTGCCGTTACAGTATGCGCTTACAAATCAAAACAGTTTCAGCTCGGGGTGAAAATTTTGATCAGACTGAATATTGCATCATGAGACAAGCCTACCTGGTCAAGCCGGCCATTGATTGCACCGCCATCATAATAACAACCTTCAAACGTACAGAAATGTATCACCTGTGTTCTAAAAATTTCCTTCAGCGTGATTAGGTGTGTAATTAGGTTTTTATAAGCACTTCTATCTAATAACGGTGATTGTAGAATGTACATTCATAGTTGGGTGAAAAGGTACAACGGCTAGCCATCAGAAATACACCGAGAGAACAAAAATATTTAAGAAGTTCGGCTCATTTCTCTACAGGAAGTCTTTTATTACCAATTTCCTCGGTATTGTAGATTTCATTATTTCATTTGAAAAACGGCTTTATAACTCTTTGAGTCATTCACTCAGAACCTAGGACAATAATGAAAACGGCCATAACCATCCTCAAAAAGTCACAACTTCTGGGTTCAATAGTGAACTATTTCCACCGGTAACCAACCTCTAGTAATCATCGTGCTTAAGGACGAATATCAACCACAAGTTGGGAATTTAGAAAGCAAATAAAATACAAAGCAGAATGGCATATGAAGGAAGAAAAGTTATTCCGTGATGACAAAGGCTGGAATGACTTTGACCAAGATTATTGGTTTGTGATAAGTGATGGGAACTCGGTCACTTGAACAAAGTTGCATGGTAAGGTAACTCTGTATTACGTTAATGGAAACACAAGTTTAGTGAAGTTATTACACTTTCATTTCATCGAAATTGTGATTATATATTCAGCCTCTTAATACCTTTTACTAGTTGTGACCGTTTCAATTCTAGAATCCCGTGGAACGATTTTTTTCCTCTCTGATAGGGACTATATGTGACTTTCTGTTGAAGGCTCATTATGCAAATGAAAGAGTTTGTTCAATCGGATTCTCGGTAAGGAACACAAGGGAGAGGAAGTTTTGTTATCCTCGGAAGAACTCGTTTCGCAATCTAAATTGGCATCTAAATCTATTCGCTTGTAAAAAAAAAAAAAAAAAAAAAAAAAAAAAAATGTAAAGCATTGAGACAAACTTAAACAGCTGGAATGTGCTAGGTAGGAAAGAACCATACCGTCAGATACATCAGCCCGGAGTTCTCGGAAGGATCAAAGACGTATCTTCCCGCATTATCCTAAAACATGCTGCAAATTCTTTCACAGGGGTTGGTTATTCCTCAGATCAGGAGCATGAAGACTCATCCAAATCGATTCAGCGTCCAAAATTTAGTGGAAAATGAGACCACACAAGCCAAGGTACCAGAAATCTCAAAAACTTACATTTAAAACAGGTGGATGGATATGTACCCATTTTGACCTGATACTTCTTCCGGTGGGCGTCAATTGTTGTGGGACCCGTCTCATTGGATTCAGCGCCCAAAATTTAGTCCGAAAATGATACCCTTCACACGCCTAGATCGTCAAAAGTATCGAAAACCCATTTTTCAAAATACTAATTTTGACCCTTTCCCCCTCCCCTCCCGAATTTGGAGTGATCGGGCTGAAATGTTTCGAGGACCAATGAGAACCGGAAACAGGTCCCTAACCCAAGTTTCAGATTTTTAGAAATTTGTCTACTTCCGAAATCGGCGTGGATGGTGGACGGCGTACGGTGGACGGACATTAGCTTATTTTAATCAAGACACCTCGAAACACCCAGAAAAAAGTTTTCGCGCAGCTCAAACCGATCGAGACATGATGCAGAGATACCAGAATACTGAACTCAGGTGCGTCACGAAAGTTGCGTGATACTTCACAATGACCAGCTACACCACGACCTGTCCATCTTCAAAGGCTGCAGGATCATGTCAACGAGGAGGCTGTTTGACTTACTGACATGAATAATCTCCTTAGAAGGCTTGAACGCACGAAACTGCGTGAATCAGCTCGCTAATGCAAATATGTATAATGAAGTCTGTTAATAGAATAGTTTTGAAACGAAATAAAAGTGGTAACATGAAATTTCCGAGCTCACGGACGTTCACTTCTTGCGCAAGCTCGTGCTATCCTGTGTTTGATTGTTTAAGCTGAGCAAAAGGGTAAGGAAAGCTGCAGGAGCCTCTGTACATGGCTGCTGATTCCCGGAGCGAACGTGTAGAGGTTTTGGGAGGGTCATTGAGGTTACGACCTAAGGATGACCACTGTCGCGACACCGAAATAATATTCGACGACAAGGTTGAGACTGGGGGTAAAGGATCACCACTTCAGTTACCTACTCAGCTAAGTTTTTTAACGTACAGACCTACCGACTCAGTAATATTGATGGTAGATAGTATCACATTTCATGTGCTACGTATATTAGTGACCTTGATTGCATGATTTAGAGGTGAAGTGCCCCGACTCATTATCACCTAATGAGAAGCGGTTGGTAAGATCGAGTACCCTTCATACTAAGTGCGGCGCCAGTAAATTGAATTGCCTACGAGCGACTACAATAATCAACACCTGCTGAGGACAGGTAATTTATTGGGACATTCCGTCTAATAAACTCTCTGGTCGCAAATCTTGGATGTAGGTGACTACGTGAACCGTGGGTGAATCTGAGAATGAAGATGGCCGGTTCATGGTCCGGTTGTAGGGTCGTGTAGTCAGCCGTAATACACCTGATCACAGCTGCTTCCTACTAGATAGTACCAGGTTTTGCAGGTCGCCTTCCCCGTTTCCCCTACAGAGAATACCTAAATAGAAACCTCTTATGTAATTCTAATCAAAAGTCGTCAAATGTAAAGTCATTCATAGATGGAATTTAACTTACAAATGAAGGTTTGTTCCAGATGTCAGGGAGGCCCGCCCCGGGAATATGGATATTTTTATACCCGTTGAAGACCTCACTTCCATCCCCCCGAATTGGGGGCCCAGGCAAGGACGGCTTAGCAGAATATTTTAGGCTGCAAAAATGTATTGATGTAAAATGATTAGATGCATGCAGTAATTAAATAAGTAAACTGTTCACTAAAAAAAAAAAAATAATAAAATAAATAAATAAATGAATTGTCGCAAAAGTTGAGATTTTATGGACCCAGAAAACCATAACAAATACATACATAGTTTCCGTGATAAAACTTCTTATTTAACAGCAGCTGTAGCCCTCAATGCTAAATCTGATGAAAAACCAAATTCATCAACCAAAAAATTTCGTTAACCGAAAGACGACTCCATAAATGCCTCTGGTGCTATCCTCAGGAACGTATAATACACATTTTTCTTGCGGCTGCACGTACGCTTGTGATCCAAGTAGAAGTCACGGGGTCGTCACAATATAGCAGTTCTATTTATAAACATTGGAGGTAACGGAAGAAATACCGCGGATCTAGGAAGAGGCAACATTAGGGCGAGAAAAGGAGAATACGCCGGGCGAATAAATAGCTATTATTCCTAAAAGGGTCCGCCGAATCGAAAGAGGATAAGGGTTATGAATGGGAAATATCCTATGAATGATGGAAAAGGTCGAATCCATTGCATAAAAAATAACTGAGGAGGGCAGGACACGAAATCATTCTCGATTCACCCCGAAAAACAATCACTTGTTCCTCGGAAGGGAGAACGATGGAAGTAGACTTTTCAAGCTGTCGATCGCCCTTTCTGTTTAAGATCGAACTGAAGAAACTGAACTGTTGTTTGAGAAAGAGAAAAGAAAAAAAAAATCTGTATCCAGAGTCCCCATTTTTCCAGTGCGAGAGCGGCGTTATTATTTCAATTGCCTTCCACATCATTATTTAGAATACGCACTGCTGTGGTCTCATAAATAGATAATTACTTCCAAGAAGACCTTGTTCGAGTAAAAAAGCATGCCATCGTTCGACGGAAATAGCCACAAAGTCAGAATTAGTAGGATGCTTTTCGGTGACTATTCAAATTGAGAGTGTTAATTAGATAATGCAAGTCCATTGATGTGGATTCATCAAGCGCTCAAAATAAATAGAAATCAATAAGTACACTTGCGATACAATGTAAATACACTGATATGATATTGATAATTGTTGTTAATCAGCTTTTAGACAGAAAGAAAGGACCAGTGTCAGGGAAATAATCAATGAGGTAGCGTGTTTTATTTGTATTATTTACTCTGTGCGTTGAGCGTAATAGTTTTGTCAAGTTCAACACGGCAAGCTTGTAACAAATAATCAACATTTTGGTTGTTGACTCTTTGACACTTCTCATACTAGTTCGTGTTGTTTTCTCCGTTTTGAACGATGAGTTAGACCCTTGATGTCCAGGAGTTTGACCCTCCTGCTCGACATGGTGATTTTAACTTATTAACTATCTTTAACTTGGTGCAATTTTAATAAACAGAGAAAAAAAGTATAAAAAACCATTTCTGAATTCAACAAAAGGCTCAGGGTTTTTCCTTCTTAACATGATCTTCCCATTTCCCTTTGGCTCAAGCGTCATACTTGGCATGAGGAATTGCCTAATTGCTGAGACAGACCTCGGCTTTTTTTAATTTGAACCTAAGCTTTTCATAGGAGACATTGTTGATTGTCGAGTGACGTCTAGAAATGAACTCGAGCAGAACTTTTTTCCTCTAGGGGTATTCTATTATGTTCACTGACCGATGAAGTTGATCTGTTGTTGAGTGATTCTGACAAAATCCAGATTGAGGTATTGAAATCAGTTTACTTTCCTTGATGAGATCTGTTGATTTCTTGTGGATTGATTTTTCATCAATAGTTTTGATAATATCGGCTAGAACGGGCCAAGTCAACGTATCTCATGTCCATTGTTACTCGGACGTAATGCATGTAGGCCATGAAATTAGAACCGAATGGAAACAAGTTTATTTCAAGGGGTATGGACGAATTGGGACAGTAATCAACAGGGAAGTGGCGGTTTAACGCCGAGAGTAGACGGTGGTTAAAGGGCTGTTGGGCAAAGAGGGCGCAAAAGGGCCAGCCGGAAGGTCGCAAGGTTCCAGGAGAGCACGAGGAAGGGCGCGAGTGCAGGGAAGTGGTGTGCGAAGAGGTGAAGAGGAGGGCTCGCCCTTGTTTCAGAGTCCCGGGGCTAATTCCCGCTAGTTCTCACCCCCTCCACCACACCCCTGCCACGTAGTCCGTAATAATTATTCAAGGGGTGGCTCCATGGCGCTCAACAACCGCGGTTTTCGAGTGGATGCCGGAGGAATTAAAATCCGCGAAACGTCGACGGGCGACTCAGTAGAAGGAATTAAAACTAACGCTGCTCTCCCGGATCCCCACCACCACGTCACGGTTCGTTCCCATTTGATGAAATATGAGGCGACGTTTCTCTCAGACCTCTCATTTTTGCTACTGTTTCACGCGACCAAAATGCGCTCTGATGGACATAAATATGAAGACTGTAGGACTCGACGAGTGGTCGCGGATTATCCATGAAAATGAATGTCTCTCGCTAGGTAAAAGTACACTGATATCGTATTCAGGCATCTTACTGTCACGGGTGTATTCACTAGATCTAATTATGATATTAAAGGGCTTACTGAATGTGGTCTCTCGTTTAACGGGCATGTATTAAAAGTGCTGTCGGAGATACTTTGATGGGCATGTTATATACAATGCTCCGAGGGGCTTATTCATTCAGAGCTCTTCTGAACTCGTTCTAATGAAAAATTGGACCCCTATTTCAAGAGTGTACGTTTTAAACCGGGAGTGCCTGCCTAGCCCCCTAGATGATTGTATTATCGAACAAAATAAATAAATAAATATACTAAACCATCGAGTTGCTAAATTGGCCGTCTCGAATAATAAAGGTACACAACTTCTTGATGGTCTATTGGTTCGCATGATTGTTCATCATCAGGCGTCTAACGAACTAGAATGCAAACAAATAGGGAGAACGGAATAAACCCATTGCTGTAGTTGAATGCAGTTATCAATGCGAACCATCGTTTAACATCAAAATGTGTTCGTTCGTTGGTGCAAGAGGCTTAGGAATTTACTCAAGCTTACAAGAAGATTTGGCACCAATGTAACATTGAGAAGTTGACTCACTTGACTGTGATAATAATGTAATTAAAATATTGCCGCACTACATAACTCAGTCGAAATAATATCAATCAAAATGTCTCCAGTGAAGGTCTTTCTGCAATAATGATTTCAAACCGTTCAGTATAAGATTCTGTCAGCAGTTAAATATGAGAGTATGCATAAAAACACACTCAATAGAGGCTGCCTGTTCTTAAGAACCGAGGTTTTCGAGCTATTCGGGCTGACAAAGAGTGCTCCTCCTTTTAAATTCAACCCAGGATCTCAAAACGTGAAGAGACAGGAGGAGAGTGTTCTGTTATCGCGCTTCATAAAAAATTTCGCAGAGAGAAAACGATGACGGAAGGAAAAATATGAAATTCAGACCCTCTTTGGGCCTAGCAATCAACTTCGAAACGCTTCTCTTCGAGCGAACAGCTTGAAAAAAAGGGCACCCGCAAGAGATGGCGGCAGTGCCATGAATCTCGCCTTTATCGCTTATGTATCGGGATTATGCAAATGGGCAGCCAATTCCCCTTTCTCGCCCCTACCCTCTTTCCTTAATGAGGCGTTTCCTTCAACTCACCCACCTTAACCTAATAGGTAGACAGGGCGGTATTTACAGGCCTGACAAAGCGTTAAATGCTCCGGCAAACATTTTGCAAAATATGTAATAATGCTACGGATGAGAAAATTCAACATACCTACTGATTATATAGTTTAGCTGCTTATACCAAAAGTATCAGCAAATATATTTGGAGTTATTATTGGATTTAAAAATGACACCAATTTCATGCTTCTCGTAAATTTCGTCTCACGTTCCCGCCATTATCTTATAATTTCTTTTCCAAAACAGTGCGTATCGTGTAGTAGATTGAGCGATTTGTTAATAGCCCTAACTTACTGCTTAGTGGTCACGAAACGAGAGATTCTATCGTTAACCGACCTCGGGGTCAACAAAAACATAAATCAGCGAGAATTTTACGTTAGCCCTTAATTTGGTTTTCACTTCAACAGATACTACAGACCTAATACTAGAAGTTTACAAACTTTCTTACGATAACAAACTCATCATTGGCATTTAGCGTGATTTTGATGCGGTTGATCGTCGTGGAAGTGAGCGTAGTATACAATGTATACACGTGCATTATAGTATAGTAGGCTGTGAGATGCACCACGGTAGATGCACCACGATACGTAGGTAGCTGTAATTCTGGGATAATGGAGTTGAGCGGCTCTGAAGACGCCGTAGACATATGCGGGTGGTGACGATGGGGATCGGATTTCGTGGGGGTAGGGAAGGGCCGATGAAGTAAAATGGGGTGAATAGTATTTTATTTATTTTTATTCAAACAATTTTGAGGAGGCTCCAGTTTTATAGCACGTGTACCAGTGTTGAATACGGGACAAACGCATGCATCTCAAGGTATTCTGGCCGGCTCATCATTATGGATCTTTGTGATCCTGATTAACTGGGTAACAAGCGTTGTAAAATTACTCCTGTAAAATTAGTTAAATGCTCATGAGATTTAACAGCTTAGGGTCTATCGTCCTCCCAGCAATGTGATTCTTCCTTGAAGCGATTTACAAAGGTCTTATCGCTTTGATACGCAGACTTCTTTTATACCCTTAGGTTCGTCCCAAAGGACGTCCAATTACCCGGACGGTCTGAGGACGAAGCAAGATTGGAAGACAACCTTTAAGATTGGGTTAGGTACCCCTAGAAACGCTTGGATGTTTTCAGTGCTACGAACGTCCAGCTATTAACCATTGGAAAAAAGCGGATATCAAACCTTGATCGGCTCTATTACTACGAGTACATGGAGGAATGACTGTGGTATAGAGGCACGGAGTGAAAAAAAACTCCCCTAATTTAGAAGCTTCCCTATAAATAATGTATGTTAAATTGAATTAGGCCTCAAATTCCATCAAATTCAAGTCAAGTGCTCAAAAAGCAATTTCCAGAATCCACAAACAAGTTATGCTCTACCACTACGGGAAGTCTTTGCTTTTTGAAGCACGAGGGAAGTGCAGAATTGGGCTAAACCATATCTGTTGTCATAATAAATTGTTACATTGGTGGGCGAGAAAAAAGCTAAATAGTGTTTGATCTGATTTCCATCGTCAAGCTTTATATGAGCAGTTCAATAATAGCAACGACTGATGTATACACATAAATAAAATTAAATGTGGTTATGTTTACCAGAAGATGAGGGACAAAAGGCTGAACGCAGAAGACTGCCAAGAAAGGTAACGAAATCCTCAAAATTCCATCCTTCATCGTGAATGGGCCTGCCCTCAGCAGTCTCACTGTTAATTTGCTGGGTTTCACGCCATCTTCCGAGGAAGAGTAATTCTCGAAATACAGTGAAGTTTTCATGTGTCTGGAGCGAGTGAGATACGGTCTCATTCATTGGGTAGGGTTTTATGAGAGACGTGAGTTCGAGCTCCTCAGAATATTCTTCCATACATTCCCACTCCAACCATATATTAAGTCGCTTAATTGCTCTCTACCAAATTTGTTAATGACTCTCCGACATAGGAGATACCATCGCCATGGTATAACAGAGAAAAACTTTTGGTTGGATCTCAAAATCAAAAGCCTTCAGTTGATGTAAGAACTTTCGCAACTTATAACTTTTTACAATATCAACAGGAAGCGTAAATGTTATCATGAAAGAGTTGTAAGGTTTGCTAAGGTAGTTTTCCAACTCGAAACAAGGCAGGTAACTTTTTTACTCCCACGAAACAACTGCAAAGAAAAGAGAAGAACGGGACGGATGGAGGAAAATGAAAAAAGCCACCTCGGGATAGAAAAGATTCACGTCACCTCATATTATACGACTTTCATATAGGTAACAAGCTTTACCTGTTGAATTATAGATGCTGGCTTGAGCTCTAGGATAGCATTTAGGGCCTTGTGGTGAGAAAGGGCTGTACAAAGCCAAGGTTAATCCTTTTTTCTACACCCTTCAACTCATAAATGAAAGAAGATTGATAGTATTGAATTTAACCGAGGCTCCTCATCACTTTTGAGAAAAAAGTTCCTGAACTTCAAATAGGATGAAACAAAGACAAAAAAAGACCCCATGCAAGTCAAAAGTTTAGCTAATGCGGTAATCAGTCAGTTTCTCAACGGAGTCAATATATATATTATGCAGGCACCACAATTATTTTCCGAATTGACTATAAATTGAAAAACACTATCAATTATTGAGATGTTGCTGATGATGACTCCTTTCGGCAGATTAGAGTAAAATTCTTTAGTGAGTATCCTTGGTTCGAGGGCAAGATTCCAAGAACATTAATAAAAGCTTTTAGATACCACGGACGAAAACATTCGAGCTCGAAACCGGTTCATTATGGTGAGCTATAATTGGTTATCTGAATCACCAAATACTTTCTTTTGAAAATATATATGAATCAGTAAGCATTTTTGTACAGGAAATTCATGCTATAATATTAGTAGCACCCAACCATTTGCATTATATGACAAATTCAAAAGGTTTTAAAAGCAATAAATATTTTAATGGAAACTAACGAAACAAAAATCAGAAGCGCTAAAGCGTTTTTAGTAAATGGAATTTAGAATGAAAATGTTGATTTCGTACTGGAGGAAGACTTATTCCTCCTCAAATGAGTGAATCATAATCTTCGCATTTCACGAAGAATTCAACGAAGGGTACCGTTGAAAATCTCAGGGAGAGAGTCCTTAACGTTAGCAGACAAAATGATTTTTCTTCCTTTGCGAATGAAGCTATCTTGAAAAAAAAAAAGAGTTAATGCGTTGATCCAGCGGAAAACGCGATCTACGTAGAACACACGCAATACGTGTATCAATCCTCGGTTATGTTTTCATGTTTCACCGTAGCCATGTTCACCTACCTGGATTCATCGAAACGGATTAATTGATAGGGGATGTTGAGGTATGGTCAAGAAAATCCAGATTTAGCCAACGTTTCTAATAACGGATTTGTCCATCGTCAGGGCCTACAAATGCATGTAACTGGTCAGAGGTTATTCAGACAAGGTGAGGAGAGGGAGGCAAAGAAACATATAGTAAGTACACATTAATACATACATACAGCTATAAACCGATACAAAAGTCCGAAATTTATAGGGAGAGTAGTGAATGTATGTTTTACTTACATAAAACGAACGGTGTCAAGGTGTCTTGAAGTCCTTCAATACACATCCTAGTAGGTAATTTACTTCGGCGTTCCAGCCTGATGGCATACTGATGTCATGGACACCGTTCGTTTCATGTAAAACATACATTCACTACTCACCCCGTAAATTTCGAACTTGTATCAGTTTATAGTTGAATGTATCTACGAATTTAGTTGTGTACTAATACTTTTTTTCTGTCCCTCTCCTCGCTTAGTATGAATAACCTCTGACCAGTTACAGGTTCACCAGTTGAACATCCCCCATCAAATAACTCATCTACGGCCAAGAACTCACCACTCTTAACTAATCGAAACGGATGTTGAATCGGTTATTTCAAACCAAATTGTATTATTAGAAGGGAAAGTGATTGAAATTAGTGCGTAATTTGAATAAGAGACGCAGAAGGGGGAAGGGTCGTCTTGAATCAATGTTCAATGGTGTTCGGCGATGATGATTCCCCTGAATCCTCAATATATCCACTACGGTTTACCAAATAGTAGTTTACAGAGTTTCTCTGACGTAAATTACTAATGCGAACATTATAGAAAAGGCATTCTCGTTACTAAAAAAAGAAGACAAAAATAGTGGTTGATAAAGAGATCCGTAAGACAATTTGCGATACTTAGGACCAGTTGTCACTGTATATACGTAAAAGTGGAAATTGCCCTATGCGTCGCCCGGAAGCAGTAATTATGAAAATTCCAGTTCATATTGAATAAACCTAACTAACCGGGGTTTGTTTTCAAGTCAAATTCGTTGATAAAGCTCGGAATAAGACAAGTTTGTATTCAGCGAAAGATGACATTTTAATTGAGACAGTTTTCGCGCTAATCGTTGAGTCAAGAAACGAAGTCAGCCTCATCACACAGTATCCTACGCTCTGTAACGAAGAGGGAACTAAACAAGTAACTTCCTCTCGAGTTATGAGGAAAATCAAGAAACTCGTCCTTAGGATTAGTTGGAGACAGAGCGCGGTGGATTATTTTCAGACAAAACGTATAAAAAGTACCCCTTGTCAGCACACAATATCGATATTGGTCATGGAAATGAATAAACTATTGTAACACAATCCATTCAGCATCCTTTACTCCGGAAACCGAATCGTGAGTGTACAACACCCGCTCATCACAACAGTCGAGACCTCACATCAACCAGATACGGTTTCGAATGTCCGTGATTATAGTGTCCCAGTTCCCTTCACGGCACTTCATTCTTGTTTGCGCGGTGACGGGCAGTAATAAATTGACTCATTTACATGCAAAGCCGACGGCCAATGCCTCCCCCTACGTGATCCATTCTTTCCCTAATGAAACGTCCACGACTGGACAAGCCGTAAATAGATACGAACTTATCCACCAATACGGTAACATATAATCCTGTTGAGATTAGTTGCAACAAAATTTTCAGAACTTGATGATACTCGTTGAAGGGATTTTGTCAAAAACAAAACCTTCCACAAGAGCAGAATTCATTTTCGTTACTAAACTGAAGGCACCAGCTCAATCTGGATGATTTTGACTTTATAAATACGGTTGATCCATGTTCTTCATTATAACCGAAAGTTTTCAAATCAGAGGGATGGTTTTACTGAGAATGAGGAGAGCTACCCAACTTACACCTGAATTTTTTTCTCTTTTGCGGAGAGGCTCCTTCAGTAAAATCATGAAGCCCATTCCACAGAAGCTTTTCCAAAGAAGTTGAAAGAAAAACCCTGAGAAATGAGAGCTCACCTCTCCCCGAAGGGGTTTCCTCTCAGATGAACAAGACCTCATTACCTCCGAAGCTGTTCTTCCTACACCTGCTTTCACTATTTTCCCGTCCTTTTTGAAACAGCGCAGGACCTGATTCTTCTTTGAGCTAACGTGCGCCTTGGTGTTAGTGCCTAAAGAAAGGTATGCCGATTCGGTTATTTATCAAAATAAATTAAATTCCACTGATTAGGATCCCTCATCTAACTACTGTGTGATGAAATAAAAATTTTAAGAGACTGAGTAGTTATGCCCAAACCAGGTTCACTCCGGGCAGTTGAAAAGGTACGATTTTTATGTATGCAAGTATTCCATGTACAAACATGATAATACAAAATAATTGAATAGTCAATGATCCAATGAAAACTGAGGATCGTAACTGAATCGATGCTGAAGTTTCGGGAAGAAGTACTGTTTGCAGTGTTACAGCATGAATGGTCTTCCTCAGCAATGAACAACAATGAACAAGGTTTATTGGATGGAAACACGGAGATAGAATCATGAATGTAGACATACAACATGTACCTTCCGACATTACTCTGAGTGCATCTTCACATATTACGGAACGTCATACAAGGAACGACAAGGGGGTCATATGGATGAAGCGCATACATAATCACGCAATGCAGAGAACCCTTCAAGCGGTTTGTTCATAAACAACACAAAGTTTCATTAATGGAAATCAACAGTACCGCTTCCCAACTGGTTGGTTATTACCCAACAATACTTTAGTATTTGAACAAAGATATTATTTATGTTTGTTTCTTTGTAGCACGGGCAAACTGCTGAGGATCACGAAATTTTCGATTCTTAAAGATGATCCGTAATATGAATTTTAGCTGAATTGCCATGGATTCTTCCATGTGAATTGCCTTACAGGGTGAGGTTCAAACCATCCACCGTTATACCAGCAAGTTCCAACTTTCTCTGGACGGAATAGTACCGACTAAGGTCAAGTTAAAATGTGAGGCATAATTTTTATCGAAAACATTATTCTGCCTGAAAAAGTATTTACCTTCGGATGAGAGAGTTAAATGTGTGTAGTTGTTTTTGTTTTCAAGAATAACGTTCCCTCCATCTTGTTTTTCATATGCCACTAGAGCGAAACAAGGTACGTATAACGAAAGTGGTTTTGCTCTCCTTTAGGTTCTTGCACTATAACGATTCTCATACATCTGAGCTAGTCACGTTAATTTCTAATGGAACCTACTTACCACATGGTATTCTTTCTTATTATTAAAGATTTGCTCCAGTAACTGCTTCATAGCTTACCTGTAACATAAAGAAGACAAATACGAGTATTAGATTTGAATAAGATGACGATGTTGGTCAGTAGATAGTTCACATTCGTAATCTCAGTAAATCATGCAGAAGTAATCAGCCTCCTCGCGGTGTGAGCAACTGCTGCTGATTCCTATCTATGTCAACTGGGAATTCACAATTTAATGCGTATGAAGCCCTCCCCCTCCCCCACATACCTCACAATGTGAGGTGTGTGAGACCAGTTTTGCTATGAAAACGGAAAGAAAACCTATTGCTTTTGTTCCTGTCTGCATTCAACAACCAGAAAATTACCTATTATGTTACAATCTGAAAGAAAGAGCCCAGCATTCAAACAACGATCAACTTCCGCTGTGCGTAGGCAGTCGCGGAAGTCACTGTACCAGGGATAATCTTCACTTCCCTGACATTATTCTCCCCGAATGAATGCGAATGAGGGCGAGAAATGTATCAAACTCGTTTAGTAGAACTTCCCTGCATATTTTGTCATTCAAACCCTTTCATCAACCGCTCTCGAGGCTAGACATCTTCCGGTAAGCCCTTCATCGTTAGAAATGGGAAACCGTAATCGGTAGTAAACTCAGGATAAGTTCAGGTTTGATTTAACCTTCTCAGAGGAAAAGGAAAATAAATCTGAGATAAATATAGAAAAAGGAAAAATAAAAATAAATCAACAGAGCTCCATTTATATTCACGGATGTCAATATTCTCGACGAATGAGCAAATTCAGATCTTTTATAGAAACGCAAATCTACTGATGTAAGTTGGAGAAAATAAGAACTTTTTTTATAACGATAAATTCACGACAAATTTGTTTTCACACAATAAAACTGAAGTTTAGTTCCAAGAGACTTAGGGAAAGCTGTGTCGGAAGAAAACAAAGTTAGATGAAGTCTATTGTTCAATCTAGGAAAAAGGAAAGGATGTCGACGGTGGAATTATTATTGTCGCCTTCAGTTTTCAAGTTTTTCCACCGTAGTCCGCGATTTTCTCTCAAACTGAAACTGGCGGTAAGGGGTAGCTCGGAAGGGTGGTGGTGGCGAGAAGTGAAGGCAAGGAACTAAAAAGAGAGTAAGTAAGTTGATGTTTATTCAAGCGGTTACTTGGTCACTTTGCAGTTCCAAGCGGCTGTCAATATTTGCCACCGTTCTCTAAGAATTATAGACCACTCTTTCCAACCTTTCGCTCGTCCTTTCTTCCCTTATTCCACTTCAGTTGAAATTTCAATATTTTATGGAGGACGGAGCGACTCACAGAGGAAGAAGGAGACTTTTTAGCGAAGCAAACAACATGGGTTTGGACCGAGTTCAAATTTGAACTCCTACGACTAACAGCCTTCTCCTTTCGTTTGAAAATAAGGGGGCAAAAAAGCTGAGAAGGAACGTAGAAATACAGAGGTTCTCACAACTTCCTTGGGAAACTAGAATCCTATTAAATAATTTCGTTAGAGTCCTTTTTTCGTTGCGGCAAATTTTCAACGAGAAGAAGGCTTACTTGTGGATCCTACTGAATTGCCGTAGGATCAATACCTCTGTTGTAACTCAATTATGAGGATTTTAAGAGTTAGTGTTTAAAGTAAAAAAGAGCCGGCAGGCAGAAATATTGACGGATGAGATGTAAGCCAATTCGTCAGCATGATTTCAGGCTGTACAATATAGCAAGGGAGAACATCGTAAACACATTTTTCGGGTCAACTCAATTTCCAATTTAAGTTCTCAACTAGCAAACGCACTGAACAAGGTGGATCTTCAAAAAAGGAAGGCTGGGCTACTGTAAACTAGTCATAGGAGGGAACATCAATTACTTTAGAGGTATTACCAAATTTATTAAGCTTGTACTCCTGAAACGATCGACAAACTGAGTATTTTAAATTAATCTTACAAGGTCTTCAGACTCAAAGGAGTTATGATTTTCTATAAACTCGAGTACCAGACTGTCAACTTATTCTTTCCCTTTGGATGCAAATTTAGAACTTCAACACTTTGACATCGAATGGCTTGAAGTAAAATAAAACTGACCAGTTCTTACAGTAGATATAAATGTTGAAAAGTGTGCAGGTTAGAGCATTTAAGCCTTTAATGGGTCTTGCATTTACTGGGCTACGTAGTGGGACTGGAGCCTTAGCCATCTCAGGCTTTTGGCGAGTAGGGCAGGATTGGTGGTATGGCTGGTGGGTCATGTTGGTGGGCATGCTCTTCGACAGACTGCCAAGAGTTTGCTTTGAGAGGCTAGTTGGACTTTCAGGACACTTTCTTGGATCAAGGTTCAACTGAGCACTTCAATCTCATCTTCTTCTGCAGCAGTTATTCTTGTAAAAATGTCATTCATTGGTCATGGTCTCAAATGGAACCATCAGGATCAAAGTCATTAAGCTGACCTCAGCAAATCTTAAGAGCGATGCTCTTGCTCTTATATAATTAGTGTACTGTGACTCAAAAACTTCTTTTCTTGCGTAACAATTGCTTGATCCCTTGGAGAAAACGTAGATGACTGAATGTAAACTGTTGATGAGAGTATCCTCGGACCTTACCATGTTTTCCCAATGGAAACACCTGGTGAAATCTTGTTCAGACGAAAATATTCTACTTCAGTTCGTTTTCTACCATCCATCTTACTGTTGCTAACTCCAAACCACTTTTGGGAAATATTGCTAACGTGAGACTTGAACTAACCGAGGACATCGGTTTTGACATCGTAGATCCAAATATTGATACCCGATAACAAACGTCGAGCTTTCCCTACCAATTTGTATGATAATGATGTAGATAGCTTAAGAGATATTGCCTTAATGGAATTGCTTGCCGCAAAGCCACGGCAGGAGCTCTGGTAAGGGTAGCCGGGTGGATGGTCGGAGGGGGTGCCCTGGGAGGAAATATGCAGGACACAAGAACGGCCCATACCACCTACCATCAGACCTTCTTCGTCTTGCCTACCTTCTCTACCACTCTTCTTAACCTTTCGCATTTGCCTATAAATGATGGCGTGTCACTCGCTCTCCCTTTTTTGGCTCTTCTTAGGACGAGATCATCTCCATACTATTCCCTCTCTCTCAGGTCCAGCGCAGAAGTGCCTTCCAGTAAAGTCGATCTTGACTCCCAGGAGTCCTCTCCGTCAGTCTCGTAGTCAATTCCAGGCCCTGTCGCGTACAGCACGAGTATCTCGTCTTACCGCGATGGCAACTTGGTATGCATGAGTGAAAACTAATCTCGGGACAACCAAAGATTCCAAGCAGGCAGTCCCAATATGTGTAAGCCCATATTCGATAAAACCGTGACAATGTACAAACAGAAGGTTTTAAGTCTCCTAGAAGTCGATGTTATGTCAAGTTTGGTTGTTTTTTGATAGGACATGTAGTTAGAGAGAATAATAAGCCTGATTTGACCGGTTGCGCAATTGTTTAGGCATCATACGACTTGTTCTTTTGCCTAATAAAAACGACCTGAAAACATTCTAGAGATGGCTGATTAGAGAATAATGTAGGTTCCTCTGTTATCATGAAACCCTTAAAACATGACAAACCAGTTTCTTAACAATACCATTTTTCTGCCAGAAAATTTAAAATTTGTATCATTACAATACGGAAACGAATGATAAATAATACTGCTAATAAGTAGTTGAGCCATAGTTTCCTTTAAAAACTGGCGTGATGCCTCAACTTCTGGTGAGATGAGAGTGTAACCACCCTTGAAGCTTCTACCTACCCAAGTTGTCTCACCATCTAGGTACATGGAAGAGTTGTTTTGGAACGGCCACAGGCTAACCAATTTCTCTGGTGGCTGCAGCGCATAAACCCGAAATTCGATGCTAGCGAATGCCCTGCTCCACTTCAGTGCAATGTTGAACACTAAGATAATAATATAGAAGTGCTCGATAAAAGGCACACTCAGGGAATCATTCCATGTTCATGTGACCAATCATTCGAATTTCAACCAAAATGCAATTATCATCCCCTATGATAGGGGGCAAATCAACAGTCCTTGATGCCGTTGACACCACCAGACTGCCACTACTTCCAAGTCAACTTGCCATTCACGCTAGAGAGCATCAGTCAACAGAAAATATGGATAAAATGAGATGAAGCGGGTCAAAGATGATTTAGCAAACATCCACCCATTAATTATTTTCTACCATTAAATACCTATACGTGCTTCTCCGGAGAGCTCCAAATAGATTGATCCAAATAGAAATGTTCCTAATCTTGATAATCCCGCGATAAATCTCTTTGCGAACGAGGTCTCCGAAACCACTTCAGTGCCCATATAGGCCATCAGAACTTGCTGATGTTCAACCTACGATGGTATGACTCATCACCATGGAAAATATCGAGGGAGAGGGAGAGACCATATTTGAATAAAGAAATCACGGATTTGAGAACAACCAGGTCTCTCACCTAGCGTGTTCACCCTGAGACAAGATTCAAACATCCAAAACAGTCCACCAATGTCGAAAATGAAAACCATGTAGGATCAACCCTAAACGGAGACAAATGATTTATTATAGACAAAGTACAACAAAAATATAACTTTGCCGGAGGGGAATATTAATGTTTTCTATGAGTTCCTGCTCAATTGTAGCACTGTACTATTAAAATTTAATCCCACAAGAACAAGCGCATGACAGCTTCAGAAAAAGAATATGAAAAGAGGAAGAATACCGTAATCACCGTCGGTTCATCTGAGATAAGTAGACAGCTAGAAAAATGAAAGGCGAACAAGGAACAAGAGTCAAGCCGGTTACGACAGACTAGCTCCCATCCAATTAACTGCCTAGCACTAGGCCTATCGGTAAGCCTTCTGTCTGCGTCGGACAGACTCGACTCGAGGTAGATAGGGTGGCTCTTATAATTCGCTTCTCAAAGTAAATTACATTTTCCTAATTACTGCCACGTCTGGAGCTTGCCGTTCCAGCTGGCCTGATTTATTCTATCCATTTTCTGGAGGTCTAGAACGAAACTGAAGCCCATTCATTAAAATCTACTTCAGAATCGTCGGCGTGATTCTGGCCTAATTGTGAAGGTTTGACGTCCGTGATTGCCTCTTTTTTTAGTAACACCACCAGTATATTAACGTAAGATTTACGTGAAGAAGGATAATATAGCATTTGAACCATCATCCACCTTAGATGCACAAGATTCTTTGATACATCAGTAATTTGTCAACGGTACGTGGTTACTAAATGTTATTAATTAGTTACCGACCGGTAGGTTCCTAGTATTAATCAGGGAATGCATAATTATCAAAAATATTAATGCAGTCCAATCGCCGATCTTAGGCGGACCATTAGGTGCATCGGCGAAATAAATATGGAAAATTTAAGAGAAAAGTAAAAACCAAGACGCTGCAAATTCTTACACACGGGCTGGTTATTTCTCGAACCAGGCGCAGTGAAGACTAATTCAAACCTCGGACCCGGCGCATGGAGATTCATTTCTTCAACATGAAGAAAATGAGGGAAACAGTGGGTGAGGCGGGTCCCGGACCCATTCCAATCGAATCAGGGTCCACAATTTGGTGAAAAATGATACCCCACACGCCTAGGCACCAGAAATCTCGAAAACACACATTCGAAATAGGTAGATAGGTACCAATCGTTCCGGGACCCGTCTCATTGGATTCAGCGTCCAAAAGTTAGTGGAAAATGACGGCGGACGGATATTTGCTAATTTTGATCTAGACAGCTTGAAACGTCCAGAAAAAATGTTGAGCCGAATCGGAGAGATTGACTTTTTGCATGAAAACATAGGTTGATTATTCAAGGAATAACCAACCAAAAGGAGAAACGTGCTCAAAAAAGTCGCGCAACACAGCCACCGTAGAGAGGGAGGAAAATTCCACTATCACGAAATAGCCTTCCGCAAAACAGATCACTGACATTATCATGAAGCTAATGTCATAATGAAAACAATGAAAATTGTGATGGTCTGCAAATAAAGATTCAACTTTAAATCTCAGGATGTTGCGGCCGACCTTTTCTTTCTGTTAATTGCAAATTTGCGTCACCGTTCTCTGGTATGGTGAAAAATATACTGTTGACGGGTTTACCATTTCCGACGGCACCTACGTATTTTCACAATTGCAGGAGGGATGTTTTTCAATAGAAAAAAAATGTATTTTTTCTAAGGCATTCATTTTAGTTTGGACGAAAAATAAACAAAAGAGAAAAATCCCCCCTTTAATCCTCGGAGAATTTTCAAATGTATAAGAGGTAAGTACATAATATTTATTTATAGCTGGACACGAGGCCAGAATGAGTCCAGAAGACATCCTTCGAACACTTCCGAGCGATACACAGCAGAAAACAAAGATGTCTGGCGGACATCACACCAGAAGACCCTGATATATCGTGGTTTATTGTGAGAATGGAAGAAGAAGAAGACGTAATATTTATTTCCCATTTCATCAAGTGATCCCATCACCCTACCCTACTCTCCCAGTAAATAGATCCGAGTAACTCGTCTTAGCACTTTCGTGGCTCCGAAATTATGATTTCAAGTCTACACCTGACATCCTCAGATATCTAAGAGACCAGGCACCGTTGCTTTTGCGGAGGACCGCCAATGCTGCGGTATGCTAGTCGTACAGTTTACCATAAATATCCATAGTTTCGTCCCAGCTCCATGTTGGCCAGACGATGGCCTCCTCCATGCGGCCGAAACGATGAATCTCTTACCTCTTGAATGAATGAATGAATTGAATGAATTGTTTTATTTATTCCATCGTAAATCACATTACATGGGTGACCGAAAACTTGCCATACATTGGAATACACCCCAAGCCACAGAGAGCTCTGTGCGGCTTGGGGGAGTTGCGTACATAGTTTTTATTTTATTAATTTTAATTCTTAAAATTATATTTACATACATAACACACATTTATAGGTACGATAAACACAAGTAAGGTAGGGAGGAACGTTTTAATTTATTTGGTTATAAATAATTAGGAACAATTTGGTAATTTTTTTTTTTTACAAATAAAAAAAATGTTTAATAAATAGAGAGGAACATTAGTTTACATACATGCTCACAGTAGGGCTTGACTGCAATCTGGACCAAGAGATATTACCCAAGAGAATACTAGCTTTTTCTTTCTCACATCTCCACAACCATTTCAATGAAAGAAATGGCAGGTCAACCCCGCAGAGTATAAAAAGTTTCTTCAAAAAACTATTCAAGGGAAATGGCAAAAACCAAAATGACTCGCCGTAAATTAAAAAAAAAAGTTGATGATATTTGTTTTGTTTAACGTTAATTAGTATTGTCAAGAAACAGTTCGTCCCGGAATGAGATCAATAGTGTGGCTACGTAGTAGAAGAAAACTGGATATACTGTAGGAAATATGTTGCTGGTTCCTGTCATCAATTGGCGGCAGGGCGGGGGAGCCCTGGCCAAGTGAACCAACGTTTAAATTAAATTTTTCACTTAGCTATTCAGCCAATTGATTTTGAATCAGTTGTATACACTCGTTAAATAGTAGCATTGAATGATTTGAAGAACGAACCAAATCACGGAAATTAACCAGTGTAAGCGTTTACAAGGAGCTTCCATTTCAAACTTGAGACGCACAAGGGATGTTGTAATATAAGCTGATGATGTTGAACGTAATTACTACGACCTCTGCGATACCCTGCACAGATTACAATCTCTAATGGTTTCTGCGCCCCTGTTCGCTGTTCGTATCACGTTGACAATGAACTCAACTGGGTAATAATTCATTTAACTGCAAATTATGGCAAGCGTATTGTCAATCAGTGCGATGGCACAGGACCACGCGATTTCAAGATTTCTCACCTCCACCCAGTGGTGGTTTTAAGAAACATTGAGAGTACACGTGAGAGTTGGACGTTTGCAATCTCGAACAGGTACCTATATCCCCCGGAAAAAGCTAATGGTTGTGTAGTCAGAGCACCTGGTGAACCTAAAACCGTTGCGACAGGTCGAGAAAAAGAAGTGACCGATCGCTGGCCGTATCGTAGAAGCCATTAGCTTCCGCCCAACCAAAACTTCTTTTCTCCTCTCACAGTGTTCACGGTGACGTAAATCGAATTTTTCTTTTCTAGTTCACCGTCAATCCTTCCATTCAAGTCCCTCCACCGCTCCGGGATCCTCGATCCCGGACGAGGGCTTCCCGTAAACTATTCAAAGGCCCAAAAAAAGGTTATTTGTTTTTAAGAACCCTACCACGGCCTCGGAATTGATTGGCGTTCATCAACCTGCTTTTCATGCAATAACCGCTGAAATCTCCCCAGTGACGTTCCACCCATCGACAGCCGATTGAAGTAGAACAGGCTTTCAATTTTAAAAATATGAGCCCAGGTGGGAGCGTACAGGCCCTGAAGTTAATGTTCAAAATGTAGCTAATGGTTATTTCCGACTATGGCATACTCTCCCATAAGATGAGAGCGATGCAATCATGCAGCTAGAATCCCAACAATACTTTTTGAAAATTACTACAGCGCTCGTGACTACACTATGTAAGGCACCGCACTGCTCCTGTTGCTCTCCAATGTTACCTCCCACTTACGATTTCTCTTAGTCGTAATTGATCCTGTTGGGCACTCTCTCCCTATACTACCACAACGGTCTGAACGGAGTCTCAATATCAAAAACGGTGCAAATTCGTTCACACGGGTTGGTTCTTCCTCGGACCAGGCGCATGGAGGTTCGTTTCATCAATATGGTGAAAATGGAAACAGTGGGTGTGGTGGGTCCTGGACCAATTCCAATCAATTCAGCGTCCAAAATTTAGTGGAAAATGATAATGTGGGGTATCAGGAATACAGCCTAGGAACCAGAAATCTCGAAAACACATACACAAAATGAGTAGATGCATACTCATTTTGACCCATAACTTCCTCCGGTGGGTGCCAATCGTTCTGAGACCCATCTCAATGGATTCAGCGTCCAAAATTTAGTGGAAAATGGTACCCCTCGTCTAGATCACCGAAAATCTCGAAAATCCATTATTCAAAAAACACATTTTGACCCCTATTCCGCCCCAATTTGGTCCGATCGGGCTGAAAAGTTTCGAGGACCGATCTAGGCCGGGAACAGACCCCTGACCCAAATCAGAATCATTAGAAAATTATTAGAAAATTGTCTACTACTGAAAACGGCGCGGGAGGTGGGCCGAATCGGAGAGATTGACTTATTTCGTGATAACAGGTTGATTATTTAAGGATTGACCAACCAAAATTGACGTAAATTGTGAATTGATCTATGGTCCATTAGGTGCAACGGATTCATAATATTCATTCTTTTTCGTATACTTTTCCTATGGTAATGAAACAGGAGAAGCGTAAGGACGAATTCACTGTACAAAAGGTATACTTACGCGCAAAATTAGGCTTTGAGAAGAGGATCATTTCGAGAAATCAAACATTCAGTGGGGGTCTTATCAGGAAGAGATCATGTATATTTCAACACAATTTAAATCTTCAATGATTTCCACATCAAAGGCATATCTTCGAAGATGCTGGGTTATTTTGAGTTTGTATAAGAGTGTCACTATGCCAGGAAGTATACCAATGTAGTAAATAATCCATTCACGTCATGGCACAGCCAGAGATCCCCTTATACGAGCGCGTCCTCCCTGAAGAAAGAGAACTGCAGGTTTTCTCATTTCAAGAATTAATTAATCATGAAATGAATAAAAGCCCTCCTACTTTGAGGTCTCATTTGGGAGGACTTCGGACTGAAATAAAAGGGGAGAAAAAGGTAAAAAGTGAACTGAAGATGAAGGGCGACCAGAGCTGTTGTGTAAAAGGCTGTCACCCTCTTGAGCGGGTCGCGTGTTTGGGGTGGTAGAACCAACCTCCATTTCCCCCCTTTTCTCCTCCAACCCCTCCCGCCATCCCTCGCACCCTGCTCCACTTTATCCCTCCACTGCCATCGCCGCCACCGCGCTGTCGGCCTCAAGCGCCTACTCGTCCCCTTTAATCTCTAAACCTGCCCTTACCTTAATCATCCTCCCAACGTTTCTTCCCTGCCCTTGGAAATTAAGACAATACTTTCAAGTTAACGAACTTTTTTCCCCTCCTGCTTTCAACCAAAGACGGCGTTCCTAATTATTTGAGAACGACCGGAGTAGAGATTTCACAAAAATGGTTGTCGTCATTTCATCAGCAAAAAAATTACAACGGGGAAATTCTGATTAGATTCAACTTTCGTTGTGATTCTCAACATATTATATTTCCTCAATAAATAATGTGATGTACTTATTATTGCTCAAAATAAGTCAATTCTCTTGCTCAGCAAATCATATGACCCTGTAGGTAAGCCATGAATACTTGCTAGGCCAGGGTCCCGGGTTAAGGCAGAAATAGCCACGTTTGCAGATTTCATATTTCATCACTGTCACTAATCATTCAGCTGAAGCCAAAAGAGACTTTAAAAGCGTTTTCCCGGTCCATAAGAGAATAATTGGTTACGATACGAACGTCAAAACTCATGTTTGAAAGGACGTATTTCTCCTCGTATTTCACAACATTTTTTCAAAAATAATTTGGTACATATTATGTACTTATTAGTGTTCCTGTTCCTCCATCAAAAGTCTTTCACTTTCTCTGATTATTAGGTATTTCATTATCAAACTTTTTATATTACGTATATAGTATTACGGAGGACTTATCGCGAACCCGTCGCGTCGAGTTGAGCGTTCACAAGCATCTAACAAACATCACTGAAACATCAGGCAAACTCTATTCATACATGAACCCGACAGATGACCAAGCCTTGAATAGGCTTCCTACCTACTTGAAAAGTAATAGTGATTTTGGGTGATCCTGAATCTTTGGCTAGTCTCTCCTGATACTTGTATTAACTACATAGAAACTTGTCTTTATTTGTATTCATGCTTATAACCCCCTACTCATTAGTCAATTAACTTGTTCATCAAAGAAAGAAACTGGAACAAAGAGAAAACATGGAGAGAAAAAATGGGGAACGGTTATTCATGAGTTTTATAACATACGAAAGCACTACAAAAGCAATTCATGCAAGTGGGCAACCTTGCCGTTGGCCTTGGTGATGGGAATACACTCGAACAAAGTGATAATAATAAATAATAAATTAAATAAAGAAATAACAGTAACAATGATAATAATAACCACTGGAAAAAAGATTTCAACTAAACATTCATAATTTCTTCATTAATACAATTTTTTGTAATTTAAATCAATATCAACCTGGTGTGAAACATGATATTTTCGTTTGGTATTATTCTCTAAAGTTAGTATCTTAAGTGTTCTAGATACATACAAGCAACAATGAGTGTATTATGCTCTTCCTGCTCGACGAGAAATAGAAATTACGGACCGATAAGTGAATGTGGTGTAAATGGGAATGCATACAATTCAATCGCAAAGGCACTGACGAGAATTGGCTACACAAATGATCTATTCTATGCGTGAATGTACAAGAGTTCCTGGAACGTTCCCCGAGGAAAACCCTTTAGTTGTCACCGATTAACTTGGTGCGCTAAGTGGAGATTTTCTGGAGTGCAACCTCACCATCAAAGCTCATATGTCTTGCGGATTGTAGTCTATATTCGTAACGCCAGTCAGGCAGAGTAAAGGGTCGCTAAAAATTTAAGCCCAGCCCTAATAGATTTCTACATTGATTGCCAGAATTTTTATCACTGATTTGGAAGAAACCTGACAGAAAATGTCTTTTGAATGCCACAAAATCTTTGTTCCAATGCAAATTATAACAAAGCTCTTCTCATCACAGCACGTGTCAATACTGATCAGTAAAGGGAACCATGAGAGAGCGACCGGGGGCCAACATGGCTGATAGCAAGCCAGTGGGTGTAAATATCCCACATTTTGTGTGAAATGCGTACCGCTCTCTAGTTAGGTCAGAACAAACTCATTCGCTGAGCGGGGTACACATTAGTGCACGAGGCCCACAAAAGTGAGGTTAGGCCGAAATTATGCCTGCTCATGCGCTGCATACACTGGTGTGTGCCTGGATTTGGGAAAGAGAGAGGATATGAACAACTGAAGAAAACTGCGGTACATTTAAAATATAAGGATGTCCAGTATAAAGAAGAGCTTGAGAAATAAATGTTTGAACTTGAGCAAGAAGTGAACAGGCAACCCCCCCCCCCCTTACAAATACCCTATATTTACAGTACTCCCCGACCCATAAGTACCAACGTGGTGCATTATCTAGAAAAGATTCTCGAGGATCTTGTGAAATCCCATCTTCTCTCGAACTTTGCCTCACGGTAGATCTATAGTGCTGAAAACAACTGACAATGAAAGAAAATAGATAAATTCTTAATAAGTGAAAAATGAATAATTTAGGTTTTTTTTTCTTTGAAACAAAAACCGTTTTTATATGAACCCTCATACTGAACATGCCTCCACCCAAAACAGGCTGAGTCATCAGTAACTGACTGCGTCTTATTGTTGATGAATGATGAATGATAAGTAGCAGGACCTAACGCAGCCCCGTGAAAAAAGTAGTAACTATAACAATAAATATTGTGATTAATATTTCTCCATTGCCATCTTCAAAAGCATCAAAACGAAAAATCATATTTTTCTTGTTTACGTTATCTGTCGAAAAAGGATTCACTGTCGGCCGCTGATAGATTGAATGTTCCACTCGTAGCAATGTTTCCATTGCGGAACTACACAAAGTGGTTCTCGTACCTAGAACGTACAGTCAGTGAACGGCGACACATTTGGCCCAAGGCAGCAGGTAGAGGCAGAGTGGAGTCATAGAAGAATGGCGTGTAGGCTTGGTGGAGGCGTAAAAAGCAGTGTGTAAGGGCGAAGAATGGGGGTAGATGGACGGATTGGAGAGGCAGGCCCGGCAGGACCAAAGGTATAGATGGAAGAAGAGGGGGAGAAAAAGTATTGTGGACGGGCGCAGGAGCGAAAAGGGCTGTAGGTAAGTAGGAGTGTGTGAGGGGGTCGATATTGCTTCCCATTTCTCTCAGTCGTCGACTAATGTTGAAGATTTGTCTCTCCACCACCTTTCGCCATGGTCCGCGATATACTTCTTAAATGTACTCACTTCCCAACACGCAACCCCCCCCCCTTACACCGCCGCCATCATCCATCCGACTTCAGCTGTGCCCAAAAAGCCTGGGCCCAAACAACGATTGAACCGGCAAAGCCAGCAATTCACTAGACGATTGCGCCTGTTTTATGGCCTCCGATTCCCATTATTCGTGGCTTTCCATCGTTCCCCACTGCGCATTCGGTGGACTCGCGGTTTTATTTAAACCTTCATCGTGATTTGTATGATCGTTAACTTCAAATTTTTGTGAAGGGGATTTGAATAAATCTGAAAAATTGCGATACAAAAAGTTCCAACCTATCATGGACAAGGTATGGGGATGTAAAGTTGATGAGTTCATTCGTCCAAAAAACGACTACACTCATGATTTTTAAAGTCACGGTAGCCATTTGGAATTTTTGAATTCCGTTGCCGTAATCCAGAATCAATTGTATAATGTGGTTTGATAAGAATGACGAGTTTTAACTCCATTATCTTAAGAGCAGTAATGTTTTGTCGTTTTCCTAATAACACTACAAGCCATTTTTGATCAAAATTTTTTGTGGATTCGAGCCTACATAATATCAATTCAGATCAATGAGTTAGACCGTATTCTGGAAATAATGTGTCCCATAGTTGGGAAATGCACAACAACAACCGTTTAATTAAAGTTATTTAATGCGATTGTTTATGCATTTGCAGGCAAATCGCCCAGAAGTATTTCTTTATACGAGAATTAAACATTTCTTTTTTTATTAAACATTTTGGCTGGAAATTCACGAATCACTTAAATTTACGATGTAAAATGGACTGATAATACCCACGATACTGTTATAACATATTTGAAACAATGAATGTATCAATCTGTGAGTTTGTATCGCAACTGCACTAGTTTCGTACGGTTAGGATAGAGAATTGGTATATATAACAGCCTAGAGAATCCCTCTGGAATTACAAGAAGCGGAAAAACTTTTCTGGAAAAGTTTAGTTAAAAAATTTAGAAAAAGAATATTTACTTAAAAAGGCTTCAATCTGAGTAGCTCAAGTCACTTTAAAATGAGAATCATGAATGAAAATGATTAAGAGAAGATTCCTGACAATGCTAATGGTAAGGAAATTTGTAGAATATGTTGTTAAGATGGATTGTGATAGTAACAATAAAGCTTGAGGCGCTGTATGAATCACAATGGAATACGAAATGTAATTAAAACATTTCTTGTGTTGGCGCCCACGCTTCCATACTTAGGCAAATAACTTTTTATGACAACAGACTTCTCAGTACAGTTCAGCTTTGAACAATTTTTCACAAAACAAACTTCACTTCATTTCCCATTAAAGTGCTTTTTGAAAATATTTTCTTTTTACTTCCAAGTGCCTTGAGCTACTCTTTATATAATATTGTGACTCCCTAATATCAAGGGACCTGGTAAACCTTCATTTTGGTACACAATAAGGGGGCACATCAATAATATCATAGTAAATGAATAATTTTCCCCCGGCTATATACCACCCAATCCTGATCCTTATTGATGTGTATTGAGGTGATTTCACTTTTTCAAGACGAGTTAAACATTTTTATTTGTTTACTCATGTACAGACCAAGAAGTTGGCACGTGAAGATGTTGCCGGCACCCCTTAGGTGTTCAGCTCTTCAACTGCTTTCATATATGATGATAATGAATAAAACAACGGAAATTTTCTTGTAGCGGGTAAATTTCCATGTTGAAACTTGTTTAGTCATTAACAACCGAACTTAGTAATGTGAACTGTAATGGTGTAAGATGGCTGAAAACTTTACGAGGTCTCGCAAAAAATATTCTTACGCAAGTCTGGATCGATATCACGCTATCTTAGTCTTTCTTGTAATGAATCTCTTTCAAAATTCTTGGTTCGTCTTTTCTCTCTGTCCTTGCCGTGGGATCCCCTTCTTCACCGAGAGGAGATAGCTTTGAGAATCCCTGAGGTAGAAAAAGTCACTATCCAGTTCCCTCTCGAGAATGCTTGTTCTCAGGCGACTGCTTTAATTTGGTTGGCAGACAAGAAGATTTTGGTCCAACGAAGACCTAATGAGGTGACTCGGAAAAATTAATTTAGTCACGTGAGCATCAATGATCATTACATGGCCGAGGCGTTGATTTCCGCATCTTTCAAGAGGAAAATATTTCTTGTTCTGCATTGCTAGCCGATTCCTCATGGCAGCACACGTATTTAGTGGAATAAAAATGATGACTTTTTAGTATTGTGGCATCGGAAGCGAGTACATGTCAGTTATTGAGAGCACGTGAGAGCGAATAATATTGCCTAAGCTTGGAGAACACTCTATCTCCCATATCGTCTCAGAACATACTTGGTCTCTTGATTATGTCGAGATGTGGGTCAATAGTGTCGAGAAGCGGTTCGATTGATTTTCCCGAGAAGGGAACCTTGCTTAGGTTGAACTAATGCATGTAGGGACGAATTAAACGAGAGCAGTTAGTTTTCCAGACATATTGACAAAATGTTTCTTGAGAGTTGATAATTTGGTTATTGATGGCTTACATAGCACTCAGTTAGGGAGAAATCCCAGCTCTCAAGTCCTTTTAAAAGCATGACCCTGATTCTCTTCGTCAATGACGTCGTTCGAAACGAATAAGGACAATTAATTAACATTTGTTTCATTTTTTAAGAATAATAAATTATTGCATCAAGTTTTACACTTATAAGCAGCATCTTTCTGACAATGATATTTAATTTGACTACCACGAAACTTAGGTCTATGGGTTTTCGAAGTTAGGAGTGCCATTCGTTGCACCTGGACTTTCACTTTTAAGCGTTTGACAAAGTCTACACAATGGACCTGCGAAATATGCCAAGTAGTAACAATCTTATTCATCAGATCGATACTTCCGAGTGAAACATGAAGATGTGAGCTCAGAAGCTCATAAAATGTATGCAGGTGTTCCGCAAGGAAGTGTACTTGGTCCACTCTTGTACGACCTGTTTACCAGTGATTTAACAGAACATTAGGAGAATATAATAGCTAACGTTTACCGAGACACAGTGCTTGCAGTTGATGATACAGACCATGCAACTGCAACCAAAACTTGGAAGATCTATTGAGAAACTCGAAGACTGGACTTGAAATGGAGGATCATGATGAATGATACGAAACCCATTCATGTCCACTTTACCAATCGAAGCTCGACCACAACCCTCTTCATCTTAATAGATAGGCAATACCACATGCCAATGAAGCCAGGTATCTGGACATGACCGTGGATACTAAATTACGGTGAATGTGCATGTAAAAAATTAAAAAAAAAAAAAAGCAGAACTGGTATTCAAATATAGGATACAAATTTAGACGCACACTATTAGGAGTTAAACCCTCAGAGATTAAAATATTGGCTCTATGGTCAGGATGAAAACAATGTCTGACAGACACTAACCTTTAATATTGATAAATCGACGAATTCTTCACGGTTATCAGCCGGTTAAAACGGCTATTTTTTACGTTGTTATTTTGAGAGCGAGACTGATACTCTGTAAGGTGGGGAAGTAATAGAAAACTCCCTTCTCCATGAAGTAGAAGTGTAGTAGAGAATACTTTTCAGGACTTTGTGATCGGGAGGCTGAGATTTACTAGGTATATATCGGAAGTGTAGGGGAAATGTGGATTAAACGCTCAATGAGATTTCCGATCATGACTCCTGTCACTCAATGGGATGTCAACATATCACCTAATGTGTTTCCAAATTTGGTGACATATTTCAAAGACTGGGTTGGAAAAATTCCAATCCGGGGTTGGAAAAAAGTACCGGCTCCATTTGTTCGCTTCTGTGAATCAATTTGTTTGGACATAACTAGTCTGATGGACAAGAAGAGACTACGCAGAGTTAAATAACCGTGAACATACAATCCGTCGATCTGAAATACATTATCTAAACGTTCACACGAGGCTAACGCTAAATAACTAACCAACGGACAACCAACAGTTGAAAGTCTACCCAATATTTTTATGATTGTCTTTGGTGATCCTAACAGGGACGGAGAAGAGGCCAAATTATATTGCTTGGCCGAATCCGTACGGTTAGGCCACGGATCTTACGTAGAAATCTTCGTGAACGTGCCAACCAAGGGAAGCTCCCTCGAGGGCTCCTGCTTCAGTTGAGACCAGGAGTGCGAGGGAATAGATAAAAGAATCCCCTCGAAGTCGCAAGTGGTCGCAAATTGATTTCCGACCACGGCCTCCCGAACAGGACCGGGGGGTAAGTTGGCGCTGAGAGGATTCCACCTGGACGGAGACTCCAAACCCTCCAAATCCTCCTCTCCCTCGCACATTCACAATAACTCAGACAGGCCTAATCCTTTCAGCTCGAGTAACACCCCCCCCCCCCCTCCACTAGCTACCGTTTTCACGACCATTCGAGTCAGTTCTACCCTCAAAAAGAGAATCCGGCTGAAGGTGAGGGCAGTTCTGGGGTATCCCGGTATAAGGTTAAACCCGGATTTTTCGATGCACCGTCCAGATATTATTGGCAGAGGAGTGGAAAGAAGGTCACGACGTTGAACATGATACGAGAGAAATCGGGGAAATGGTGTGTGTAAAGCTCGGAACGCACCCGGAAAAAATGAGTCTTTTCACGACCATAATTTAATTTTTATCTCCTCAGGTGTATATGTTGGGCGTGATTAAAATCGTTATTCAGGGGTTTCATAAAGTTTTGAATTGTAGGAAACTTCTAGGTATTCACCTTCCCACCCACACCTGAGAGATCAGGTTCAGGAACATAGATAAATGTGTTTTTTAGTCCCGAACCTTCCTCAAAATGGTCTCAGATAAAATAAAAATAGAATCAATAAAAATGTTGGTTGGGATGATGGCACTGCGCTCGCTCAACTCCCAACATTCACCCAAAGTCCATCAATTTCTTCCTGTGCGGGCTACTACGGTGGACCCTCGTTTGAAAGGAAATGATTTCCTGACCACGTTTGACTCCAAGGGGATTCAACCGTGTCCGATCTATTCTGCTCTCAGTATTGTAACAGTGATCCTCGGGTGACGGAGGTCGGAGTAATGTCACACAACCCCTCCCCCTACCCCTCCGTCACTGATCGAGGCAATTAAATAACAATTACGCCACCCACCCTTGGGGGCTCGCCGTGTCATCTTCCTGGATTAATGGAACCGCTGGCTTTCTCCTTCCATCACTTATGTCCAGGTCCTCATCCACGTCGAGGGCGTTGTTACTCCTATATTATCGATGATTAATCCTGACCACGCTGCTTCCCATGAATTCACGTTTTGGAGAAAAGTAAGACATTACAGGAATGCATGCATCTATTTCTAATCTTAGACAAGATATTCCTCTGATATGTAACACCGAATGTCCGCTCCATTCACATCAACACAAGTCTTTCATGCGGTAAATTTCTCCACTCATTGAAAAGAGAAACACTGGGGATACAACTATGATTGCATTATTATTATGTAGATATCACAACCATGAGAGTTGATGCTGTTTCCTTTTCAAATTATCAATGATCTCTACATTATCGTATTTTTAGCTTTTGTTGGTTGATCTTCCTACTACCAACTTTGCCACTTTCTTACAAGTTCAACCCAAGCATAAATTGAAGAATATAGGTAATAATGTTTGTAACTACGTTAAAATGAGAGTGGCAAAATGAATAAACTATAAACTATCTGTACCATACAATTCCTCGAAGGTACGGCGGTGGATGCAGGACATTATTTGATGACAAATGGAGTTAGAGTAGTTCTCGTTCGAACTGCTGAAAAAATTGCGCCTGCTTCCGTAGCTTACACTACATTTTTTACACACCCCGCTGTTCCTATCATGTGTCCACTTAGCATACCATTCTCCCGATAGAAGTACGAAAAACGGATTTTAACCTAGCATTTGCAACAAACTCATACGAAATAAGTGAAATACAAGCACCTAAACCTCTTCACAGGTACTGACTTTTGCATCACATCAGATAAACTCTTGATGTCAAAGCATTGTAAAGGTGAGGTCGGGTATTGAATCGAAGCCCGTAGCACTTCACATAAAGGAAATAAAATATACATTTTTAGCAGAAAAATGAACAACCAAGGCTCAGAGAGAAAACGCTGCTCATGGTTCAAAATTGTTAAATATTCAATCAGGATCTCTTTTGTTTGGGGAGGCTTGTTTTTCAGGATTCCACAGTAAGTACCTACGCACATTTCAGGGAAACAGAAGTGTTTGAACACTTTTTTTTCTCACTCAAAAAAGGTCCTTGGGAGGAACACGGTTTTCCTGTGCATGAAGCAACACTGAAGAGTTCTAAATATCTTGAAGAATCTGTCTTCTTTTGAATTAGAGGAAAGAGACCCTTTTTATCATTATTCATCTTTTTAGTCGAGAGCTGAACGATGGTGGAAGTAGTTCATTTATTCAGCCCTTAATCAAAAGATTCATTACCCAGCTCATTTTTCAGAAGGGGAATGCAAAGGGATTCCAACGTTTAATCGACCTAAGTGAACTTTTCACTCGTTTTCCAAGGCCCATGCGCATTACTCAGTCTGGATTGTGTCCGAGGTTGGTGAGCAGTTTCGGAACCTCATTTTACCGGTTAACTTGTACCGTCCGCCAAACCACGCTGGCACAAGACCTGACTGTTCTAGTTTCATTTGTCTTGACGTTATTATTTTTCCTATCAATGCCCTTGAGAAAGGAACGCAGTCAACCCCTGATCAGAGCGTACAGTACTTACAATAGAGTTATACCTAGTACGCCACCGCATGCCGTGAGGTTACTGCGTAAACTTCATTCAATTATTAACTATGCTTTCACGTCCACTATGGCGTGGAGCCAGCATGCGATCGCCTACAAAATTACAGCTGGCCAATCTGATGATCATAATTTTTTTCACCGATAAACATCGCTCCTCAAAACTGCGGGTTTTGCCCGTTCGAACCACACTGTTTGCGACCTTGTCACGCCACGCTGCCCGAATGGTTTTCTGTCGTTTCAACAACAGGTGAAGAAGTTTGGTTTTCACTTAAAGTTGCATGCAGTTCTGTGCGTATCACTGGCAAATCGACGATTTATCACAAAAGCCGAGGATTCCACTGAAAACGCCTGCAAAAGATATTTCTTGTGTGACATTGTCATCGATATTCCAAGTCGGAAGGTAGATGACGTTACAAGTGGGTTCTTCTCATGACATGTCTGGTTATGGAAGCAAATGATGCTAACGTCATCTTCACTTATACGGGTGAACAAATATAAGATTTACCTTTTTAGTTAGGAATTGTTTCCCACTCTCTCGAAACGCCCCTTTCTCAAGACTGGCTTTTCTCAGACTTGAGTTCAACATTGCGCGAAACCCAATATCCTTACAGTGCGATGTGAGGAATTCCAAGCCTGTTTAGCACCTTCTGCCGAAATGTCATTAGTCGATTGGCTTGGGGGCTTTCACTCTCTCACTGAAATTGGAAGCTGTGGCTCAAGAGGTATGTTACTTTCAATTAGTTGCACACTTCTCTTGAAAAGCGAGGGAAATGGGAGAACGGCAATCACGTGTCTATAAAAGGAATCGGCAGGCGTCCATTAGGTTTTCTCTCGAGCCTTGCCGGTGTTCGCATCGCGTGAGTTGGCAGCTTTATAACCAACCGATGCTGGAAATGAGTGTACCAATTTTGGGAGTTTCGAGACAGCTCTTCGAATAGGGCGTCTCATGAAAGTCCTCTTCCAATTCACGTAATTGAGGTGGTTTTGGTAAAAGGCTGAAAAACCTCATGTGTAATAAGCCGACTAATTCATCCTACTTTTTACTGAAGGATGACAAATAGAACGAGTTAGAGCCTCATGGAATGCACAAGTAATTGGGCATTCCAGAAGGGAAGGGTAATGCATAAACTGACATGTGTGGACCAGAGAACTGATCATGCGTCACATGAGTACCTTCCGTAGGATCAACAAGGTCCAATCGTATGATATTTACTACCCCAGACAGTAAAAATTCATTCACTGTTGATCCTACGCAACCGACAAGTAGTTCATACCAGGAGTTTGCATCAATCATTTGCAAAGATTATACGCAGGACAGTAAGATGAGTGGGCGCCTAACAATTATTCGACTATTATGCGGATCCGGTAGAGGTAGCTCATAGAGTAGACATGATAGGAACACCCTCACCAACCCACAAGTATAGCTATAATGTTTCCTGGTACGAGGGAAGACAGATGCGGTTCGTAAACTGCTTCCTGAGATTTGAAGCTATTGTGATGTTGAAAGCTTATTCAAGAATATTAGAACACGATAGCGCCGTGCTTATCCGTTTCTAACCTGATTTCAAACTGGAGGAGGAGGAGATTGCTTACTATGTTTCAGGAGACCTCTTCCTTCTATCTGAACAATAATTGGCTAAGCGAAAACCACCTCACCACCCCCTTCGCTCACTGCGCATTCCATTTCGCTCGCCTAACCAAGTGAGGTAAGTAAGAAACCACATCAATTACATGTTCCCTACGGTGGTTTTAAAACTTAACGCTTGATGTAACACGTTTAGAATGTATTGTTGAAGTTGCAGCAGCCGGATCGCCAGGAACAGGAGAATCGAGGGAAATGTTTGCTGAATATCAGTTGTGTTGCACGAAGCATTTTTCTTTCATGGGGAGACAACCTGCTAATAAGGATGAGATGAAAAAGCTTAGTTGGAACACACAAACAGTCCTACAATATTTAGATACATCTAGAACTTCCTCTCTCCAAATTTCTTCAGTTATTATAATATTATTTTTAAATTTTATCTTCATTTTTTGTTATAAATTATTGTATGAGAGACGCTATTGATCAAACCCTTGAAAAAAAGTTTAATTTTTGAGACCGTTCAAGTAGCCACGCTGAATAGTCTAAGATGGGACTCCCATTCATTTTTACACTTGTCAGGTGACCTTAATGACCCTACTTCCCCCAGAAGGGCGTATTACCTAAGATAATAGAAAACTGTAAAGCGGTTTGCAGCATATATTCTTGAATCGATTCCATGCGTAAAACAGTTGCAATAAATAATTAATGTTCCTGAAAAAGATCGCAAAACGCATGTCAAATAAATATCCTTGTTTTCTTCGTTACCCGCTTTGCTTTCCCTACCTGGGGTATTCATCGCCCTGCCCAAAAAATCGATTTCTACAGTAAGATCAACTACTCACTAGCCACACAGAAAGGGGGAAAAAAAAGACATCAGTGCGAATGCATCCGTCTGTATGCTTGCAATGTATGAGTGTCCTGTGATGGGAATATAGGTAGCGGAAAAAAGGTGAGATTAGGATGACAAGAGTTATATTTAACTCAGATTGAAGACGTCATCGTGAGTTAAATCGCCCTAGCTCACCCACCCTCTGTCGGGTGGTTGGCTCCCACCGATTAGAAGTGGGTCCAGAGAGTTTCTGCATCAGAGCGGTTTTGGTCCCGTGTCATAGTAGAAGGGCCTCGTCGGTCCGACAAGTGCACCATTAGAAGTGAACCATGGTGTTCACGGCCCATTAATCTTCCTCCATGACCTCCCTCCCATCAAGGCCAGACATCGCTAATGTTACGTCCATTCTCCTTCCGCAATTAAGAACGCCCTGCCCTGGCCCTTGACGGCAACCACTGCACCAACTTTTCTTCTACCCTGGATATAATATCATGTTTAACTCAACTCTCCCTCATCCTGAATCTCGGCAGAACTTATAGTTGATGGTATTTTGGCCAATTTATAAGATTATGCAGTCTAGTCTCGGCCTGGATCGGTCGTTGACCGGCTCTGTATGGCCAGCTCTTTACAGAGGAACTTAGCATGTTTTGGATTTGGTTAACTGAAGTATATCAAACTTATAACAAATAAATAAAAATCAAATATTATGAGGAGGGGAACTACCTTCCGTAGGAACAATTTTTTATACAACGATTCATTGACCGTCGATGAAATCAAAGTAATTGAGAAGAAATAAGTACTACCAGGCCATGGGTTGAAGAAGATCACGATCAAAACGTAGATTGCTGGTCCAGATGTGATCCTAAGTCAGTCATCTCAGAAAGGAAAATCCTCGCCGTTGAATGCAAAATAATCCAATAATTCCTCATACAGAGGGTAAGGAATATATTATGCGGATGAATGCCAACGTCGATGGTGTATTTTCGTTCATTAAGATCTTCTTTTCCGTCGTCTCACGGCCACGAAGGGATGAGAATGCTTGGCGGAATGATCGGTATTTGCCCATTAGGTGTTTGAAAGGCCGCCGATCGATCGTCCCGGCTCTGCCCTGGTTAGTTTTTTCTTTCTCTCCATCAGGAAGGGAAACGGTCCGGATCACACGTTTGTCGATGTCACTCCGCTTCCTAGCGTCTATCAACTTGTTCGGAGGAGGCCTCAACTTTTTTATTTCTCTCTAGTCTCCTGAGCAGATGGTTTTCAACCAAACAGCCAACGATGGTAAGATCCAAACATGGGGTGGAAGAGCGTCTGAGGACAGATCAGTAGATGTTTGAAGAGGGAAGGAGGGATCGAGCTGACACACTAGGTACCTACTACCTATGTAGGTAGTAGACTAGAAGTCACGAATGTGCCTCATAGGTTTCGCTAACGTGGAAAAATGACATTGAAAGTGCCCCCCCGAAAGCCTAACAATTTATTCTGCAGAGTTCTAACTAATCATTCAATTTATGATTACCGTTGAGTAGCTAATAGTAGACAATCCATCCTTTTTCCCAAGAGGTACCAATCCGCGTCGTTCGTAAAAAATTCTCGAAAAAATGAGCCTAGAGGAATCGAAGGAGGTGGCGGCAGACCGATTACACTGATATTGAATCCCGTAGCTTATCATTCCTTTAACAAGACGGGGGAAACCTCTATTCGAGCCATATAACTTGCTATTTATAACTATGCCTAATTGAAGACCCGGGGCGATGCATACTATGTGATACGGGAATTTGGTACAAGAGTGGTCCGAGCTTTACTTATTCATTCCCAAGTTACTCCCTATTAAAGTTAATGGCAAGAGCTGTGCCCTGTGGATATTCGCCTTATCTTTTTATAGAAATAAGAAATCAATGGACGTTTAACGTACAGGAATATCTCATCGACAAAGGAAGGAGACCGAGTGACTAGTATCATCCCAGAACACACAACTAATTCAGCTACCTCCTTCTCCGGAATATTTCAAGGGACGATATAGAGCTATTTAAAGAACTATACATTTTCCATGATCCAACCGAACGGTGACATTCAAACATTACTCATGCCACCTTGTCCCTCCTCCACCTCCTCACATTTAACTCGAAGTTCCGTGTTTAGGTCGTCTGAATGGAAAATTTATCATTCATTTTTTTTATTCTTTGCGGTTATCTCAACTTCTGCTCTACCTTCGCTCACACGAATAGAAAGATTCCGACAGCCAGATAGGTAGTGTTACTCTGATCTAAAATTAAACACGCGAAATGAGGCAAGGGAGACCATTAGGGCAGAATGAAGTCAAACGGCTCGAAAGTTCTTGTTTGACTTGGAATGGTAAAACCGAGCCTTCATCCATCAAACCTTAGGGTATTGTTAAGAGGTTGATAGTAAGTGTTTTATTGATCAGTGCACCAAAGGTGAATTCCTCGCTGACACGTTAATAGGTTCGCTATGCAGTGCTTCACGGTAATTCCGGAAAGTAGACGAAGGTTATATACGAAACATCCATTGTTGTGAGTGAAAATCGTTTTCCTTTCGATGTATAAGCGAAGGAATTCGTGGATTACATCCGGACGATTTCTGAACTGACTGACTTTATTCTAATGATTATCGTGAACATTGTATGAACGTGACTTTGCAATAACTAAGGCATTTTGTCTTTGAGGGAAGCTGGCAGGAGTGATGATTTCTTCAGCACCCGTTCAATCTCGTTTAATACAGACTTAATTAAGTGAGATTTAGAGGAAATTCCAAGTCTGAAATTCGTACAACTGAATTCCAATTCCTACAATTCCAAACTGAAGGACTAGGGGTGAGTTGGTATATACAAGCTAGCGACTAAGGCCAAATTAAAGGAATTAAAAGATGATCGATTTTCCTGACTATTTTCTGAAGGAAAAATCGTGGCAAACCACAAAATAGTCTCGTTTTACATCAAAACTTTGGGGAGTCATTTCACGTAAGACGAACGGAGTATATTTCCCCTCGCAAACTGGCTCTTACTTAGACCATATGAATAATGTCCACGTCAATAAGTATTTTTGATGGGTCATTTTCGTCCCTTCCAAACTGATTGGAATCTCGAACTTTAACATCTAAATGTATCACTTATCAGACACGATGCTGAAATATCTAAATAAAAATTTACTGAAGTTCAATCGTGATATGAAGCCTTCTTGAATAGTATCCGACCCTCCACCACGGTAATCTAATCTTGTCCGATGCATCTTAGTGAAGGTTCACTGAGCTGCTGTGACGCATAAATTTAGCATTATAATATGTTAAATGCTATTCCGATAGTCCACGTTCTCCACTGTCATTACTTAGATATTAAAAAAAAACTCAATGAATATGATACATGCACTCAGAAATGTCATTAAGGTAGTGACGAGCAATTAGCATCGAATTCCAGCACATCAAGAGCACTTCTTAACGACACGAAAAACCTTCTGCTCTCTTTCATCCCCTTCCCCCCGTCCATTATACGATCTACTTTTCTCCCCCAAGTTTGGAGCACCGTCGCAATATTGGCAGGACTTTTATCTGTTAAACTTTCATGATGAAACGAGTTTAAAACTTGGACGTGAGATCCCGCCACCCCTCCACCATTAGTCGTAGACTTTTTTTTATTTTATAAGGCGCTTTATTCACCACGCCATATACTCTACTATACCTCTCTCTGAAAAGGATTTGATTTTTAATAGAGTTCCCTCGTCGGCTGTTATAACATTTGTGAGTGATCCGAGAGACCTTCATCTTGTTATTATTTTTGTCACTTCCCATCTAAATCACCCTTTTTCAAACTCATCGTTATAACTCCCACGTCTAATTGAATTATTCATAGGCAGGAAAAATATGGTTCCGTTGGTGGATTTCGGGCTCTGGAAAGGTCAACTATAAACCATCCCACCCAAAACCTATGGGTAAATACAAGCTTCCAGGCGGTAAAGTATTGCTTCTCTTACCCAAGTCCTCTCCATTTTCTTCAAGTATGACTGAATGATTAATCTATGATAAATTTTATCTTTTTAATTATCTATATTCATATTTATATCTAATTATCTCATCAGCAAAAGTTAAAGCTCGTGATCTAAAATAAAACACCTAAAACCTGTTAATAATTAAAAAAAAAAAATTGCATTGCTGGTTGTTGTTTAAAAAAATAGCTTCCGCTGAATGCCTGTCCATCGGGTTCTTTCCTCTCTTTCTTGAGACATCAATGCAGGTATCAATTAGAATAGTAAACTCCAATGAACTGTTTATAGAGGCTCATCTCCAATTCAATTACTTTTGTTATCTGAGTGTCTCTTATAGGAACGAGGGGAAGCACCACACAGTTAGACGGTGCTCTCCTACAGCATCCATCATAATAACACATGAAGACGGGCGCAGCTGCTGGTGGCGGAGGCTGAGAGAAAGCTTAGCAAGACTTTCCTCTATTAGATATGAAGGGTCAGAGACTAGGTCTTCTAAGGAGTTGAGAGAACATCTGCTATGCTTGTTTGGTAACTCCATAATGACACGAAAATCTGCAAAGTTTCTATTCTAACAGTTGCATAAACTGGACACTTGCAACTCGAAGATTTACAAAGGTTAAACCGTAAGAATAATTGCTCAATCAACTTCTGATAGTTATTATTTTTCTAACATATATATTCAACCAGATATTTGAATATGGCATGATAATTGGAATAGAGATCGCTGGAGATCGACGCACTGAGTTTCAGTAATGCGAGGGACATGAAACTCACCAGCTAGTTCAAGCCTTGGATAAAATTTCTTTAAAAAAAAAAAAAAAAAAAACTTCCGTGTCAGCAACGGATAGATATTTTGATCTTGATCCATGTCCATATATCATACTTGTTGCTACCAGGAGGTTGTTAGAAATAACAGTTTTAGTAATGTAGATGAGCTATATGTACAGTTTCATAAAGGGCAAACAAAAAAATCTATTTGAGCTCAGATTCACCCAATGGAGAAGATTGAGGCCTAAACAACGTGAAAAGGCCGTGAAACAGGATCAGCTCGCATCAAATATTTCTAAAGAGGGAGAGTGGGCTGGAAGATCTTCAACTGAGCAGACATAATACGAAAGGTGCCGGAAACGCGATTTTTCCAAAAGTGAAGGGGTGTTCAAATAATGAAGTGGCAAAGGTGATTAGGTTGACAGAGGATGTTGGCGAGAGAAATTTTTATCGAAGATGGAATGGTTTTGGTAGGTTGGTGCCCCCTGATTGCCTGTCTCCCTCTTAACAAGGCACCCTGGTCCCTGAATACTAAAATGCCGAAAGAGCCTGGAAAGACGTGTTCCAGTATTGGCTTTCCTCTCGGTCTTGTCCTTCTTGACTGCCAATCAATAGCTTCCTGCCCTTCTCGCTTCAGAGCTTCCTGCCTCCGGGCAGCCAGAACTCCTGACATCGCTCTCACTAATTGTCTGAAAAGCGTATTGGGATAAGGCCATGTTTATCTCATGGTTCTCTCCCTCCTAATCGCTCCTTTCTTGAGCTTCTCATATTGCTTCGGACGACAGCACCCGGCATTCCTCAGATATCACTGGAGGCATGCGATATTGGACGAACAAAACGTATCTGCATGTGTTAACAATACCTAAAAATTTTAGTTGTTAGGCCGTGAAAGAATGACGATTTCATGATTCTATCCATTGTGACGAATCTCCTATCAAACCTCCCATAAGTATAATAATGGAAATAAGGATAGGGAAATCTAGAGGATCCGAAAAGCTTCAGCTCAGTCATAGATTATGTGTTTTCATCGTTTGATCTCATCTTGAAACGGCTGGATTATAAAAAAATTCTCGCAAGATTACTTCTACCACATTAGTACGCCGTTTTGATTTCCTCTCACGCTGATCTGATAGGTACGTCGAGGTGGGTAGAGAAACCCATACAGAAAATCCAACAAATACCAACCAAACGCCTTCAGCGTTTTCTTGATGAATATTCAATCTCTTCACTGTTTCTCCGAGCTGTCTTGTCTGCCAGAACTCAGGCAGCGCCCCCGGGGAAATTTCTACTTATTTAACGGTTTGCCGCCCACACCTTACCGTGCTCCAGGCCGTCATTCGAAACATTGGAGAGGGAAATACGTCCTTTTGAACCGAAATAGTATTTTTTCTCTGGTGCGTAATAATAATTTTTATCAACCATAGCATTAATTCACGGTATTCGTATAACATTCAGAGTGAATATGAATCAGAAATATTTTCCTTTCGTTAACTTGGAGAAAAAGTTAACAAGCAAGTGACTAAGTGGCAGCAGATATACGCAAAGAATACTTTCAGATTTCAATAAGACTATATTCGATTAGAGAAAAGGGGCCTTTAATAGGATGAATGTCCATCACCATAGGAAAGCAAAGACTGGTTGATACAAATTTGTTTACTATTTGGAGTAAATGGGAGAAAAAAGGGAGGAGGGGGGCAGGCTTGTAGCCCATATTGAGTATTATATTTCCAGTTTTTGTAACTGTTGTACTCAATTATTTTGATTTAAATAATCGGAAAATGAATAAAAATGACATGAATGAATGAAAGGGGGAAACTGAAAAACGTCCTCCAACTTCGTAGAGCGGGAATCGGCTCAGGAGCCATGCGATCGATTCATCGACCAAAATTTGATGGGAAATAATACTTAAAACGCCTCATTTACAATGTGACGGTTTTCACTCACAACCTATCACCACTTTGAGCAATTGAACGGGATATTGGTAAATATTTGAATTACATCATTTTAAAGACATTTCATGGTCCGGCAGGCTGAGAGTATGATAACCAACCAAAAAATTATACATTTCCAACTGGGAATCTACAGCATCATTGAACTCCTTGAAATCCACCAATATTTCCAGTATTTTCGGAAATTTTCAAGAACACAACATCGGCTCAGGCCCTACTGCTCTTCCCAAAAGCCTCAAGTCAAAAACATCGAGTGGCCACAATGAAAAAATAAACAGATGTCCTTTCACTTCAAAGGGAACGAAACGAACGACTTGTGAGCGCGACAGTTGAGGATATCGATATTCCACGAAAGCAATACTGGATCTTTACTGCTCTTTGCTCCACACGAAGGGAGCACTAGATCACGCGTATCCTAAAAAAAACTCTACAGTGACGTGAATAATTCATCCATCATTGACCGTTTCAACAAGGTGTATCATCGACAGCCACCTATAGCATAGTTGAACCATTAATCACAACACCGAATCTAGGAATTGGTCAAGATGGAGTGAAGTTCTGAGGCTAAACTAGATTGACGGATTGAGGAAGGAGCTAAGGGATGATTAAACGTCGGAAATATGGAGATTGGTGGGGACTATCGTATAATTCATGAACGTGATTTGGAGGAAACAAGCTCGAGGGTATCAAGATTGCGGTATGTATTGTGAAACTTCACCTCAAACCAACCAACTCAAATGCTTCAGCATAAATTTATCCGCATTCCTATTCATTGATGCGCCTGAGCTTTCGCAATAACTTCATCAGCCAAGAGATGGGAGGTATGCCTACGTTAGCTACACTACTTGGTGCCGAATTCGTTGAACCCGTCTCTCCTCCAATGTGATATGACAGCGTATGTCTCACACATTTAATCAAAAGGATGTGAGCTCACAATTTTAACCGTAATACCATGTTTCTATTTATCGTTGAAAATATTTCTTTCCAGTGACGCAAGGTGAAAATTAATAGAAATGTTTAATATTCTATAAAATTCGGAAATTCCTATTGTTGACATTTGCAGTTCCTAATGTTGACACCAGTCTAAATTTTTGAGAAAGTATTTAAATATGCTTTCCCTCTAGTTATTTCTCAAAGTAAATGAACAAACGATATTAGGAACGCGTTGAAATATATTTAATGTTCGGCTAGACTTTAGGAAATGGATGTTAAACAGCATAATCAGAAAAATGGGTAATTGTGCACAACAACCGCAGTGCCGAGCCTTACATCTATAGCGTCTTCCATTTGCTGGACAGCGTACTTCAACATTCCGTTCTTGTTCGGAGGCATGGTAGTAGTCGACCTGTTGAAATGATAAGACACTGTATCAGAATCATCTGTTATTTTAAAATTCTGAAAGGTACTTGGTAGTTTTGAATAGGTCATAGGTAGGGGTCTAACAACAAAAAGATCAAGTTACCTATACGTAGAAATTAAAAAAAAAAGAAGTGATAACATGTCAACTTAAGGTTCCAGTACTATGATTTGAAAAATGCAATAGTCTCAATATACTACGAAATGATTTAAACCCAAATATGACATTGGCAACCTGATCAACATATTTCCCTAATTTTGACACAGGTGTCAACATAAGAGCACTCGCCCATTTCATGAAACCCTAATGTTGACACCCCAACTTAACCATCTATTTCAACGAAATTCAGGTGTTTAATGCTTACAAATTCTTCCTTGCGCTATTATTAGGGCAGGCAATATGATAAATAAGTGATTACTCATTCAATTTGACTCGAAAAGTATAATTTTGCTGACTTACCTCACTAACCTGCGAGATAGCGATAGCGTCGCTGTGTTGACTGATCCGGCCGCTACGGGCTTCAATATTAGCCAGACGTTCGAAATGTGTAGCAATAAAAAATAACTAGCATCGAAATAACTAGCAAAGCCGGCCTACCTCAAATCTCATATCCTTATCAACGGAATGACGCCAATTCCGAGTACCTACAGTGTCTCAATACCTTATGTTTACGTTTTGAAATTTATTGAAGTGTCAACCTTAGGATAAGTGTCAACATTTGGTGCTTTTACCCTAGGTTACTGAGTAAAAATAGTAAAAAAACTTAATGGCACTTTTAAATCAGCGTCTTAAAATTAATTCAATGAGTTCGTTTCCTAATCGTATGAAGTTCTGCCCCTCAAAAAATTTGTCGGCAGCATCCGAAGGGAACCATTGCACTGCACCTCATGTGATTGATGAGGGAGTAATTGGTGCAATTACGACTAGTCGCCATTCGCTCGGTTCGAGGATTCATTAACAAGGAATCTTTCCAAGTAATATTGGGTGTGGCTACGGAAGATGTTGACGTTGAGGAGGTACACCGGGGGTTTATTGGCATCAATAAATCTCCAGCCAGAACTTCCTTTACCAGATATTGATGATGGCGTGGGAGATTACCCCTCCCCCCCCCATACGGCCACCGGTTAATCGACCTCTGAAGTGGTATGTGTCCTGCACACGAAATTCCGGTCATTGCCACAAGTATTATTCCCTTTCAGTGGAGGGCACTATTCGTGGCCACTAGGCACCACTCCAGGATAAATTGCAAATTGAAATAAGATAAATAAGTAGGTACATAATTAAGAAATTGTATATTCAGCCCGTCCTAGCACATTTTACTCCTATTGCAAGCTCTTCATGCAGAAACGGCACAGACCGGACTATCCGCTTCTAGAAGATGTGCCTCAGTGACAGATGGCGGGCACCAAGAGTTGACAAGCATGAGTTCATTAAAAAATTAGCAGAGTAATCTCCATTTCTTCTAGAAAATAATCTCAGCTTCGGATGGGTAGCTAGCTGTTTCACAAACGTTTCAGTGGGCTTGAAATGATTTTTCGAGTCCTGGTAGTGAAACATTTTGCTCGTCAACCTTTGAATTACTCGGAAATAATTAACACGAAGTTGTAATGTAAAACCTTTCGCCAAAAGAGTTAAATTGAATGACCAGCAGAAAATATTCGGTCCCAGAGAGGTTGCTCACAGAAGATTTGTGGTCACCCCGATCCTTTGAATTCTTCGAAGACATTGTTGGATGACGGAGAGCTGGCAATAAACCATCGCACCTACACGTCGGCATTGAAGCTGGTTTTACTGAAAGCTCCTAAGCTGAGTTGTCAGGCTTGATGTGAGCCGGTTTATCACTTGACAGGCTTTCCGAAATTGACAATAGCGCTGCTACAAAATGGGAAGCTCAACCCTGCAATGGCATTCAGGCCGCTCTATCTCTCTTGGAAATATCAACAATAGGTATCATTATCATCAGCTCACTGAATTAGGTAGTGAACATGACTGCGGTATCATTATTCGAATCGGTATATGTTGAGGTTTGAGGACAACTACCCAATCCTTGACATTCCCCTCTTAGCTAAGTGACATCATATACAAGCGCCATCTACAGTAGAACTAGGGAGGTCTCTGTTGAGTGCTGCTGTCGCGGAAAAGGTTGTAACCTCGAGGAGTCTTGTCGTTCGGCCTTATTGACTTTGGTGCTTGGCTATAAAAGTGTTTGATGTATCTTCTTTCGAGGTGAGACGTATTTAACGAGAATACAAGTATATCGATTCTATCCTATCATCTTCCCCAGGTTCCAATTTAATTGAATTAGTAGTAGTTAAACCAATATCGCGTTATGTATACATCGCTTAGGCGGTTATAAATTCACTTCCACTCAAAGGGAAGTCCTTGGGAAGCGTCCGATCATTTGCAGCTTAGGCTGGAGTTCTGGTGAGAAGTGGTTTTATGAGTTTCACCCGCTCAGTTGTACCCGGCAGCTTTCGTGAGTAGAGAATTAAGGCTTTGAATTTTGTAATAGTTTAAATCGTCGTAAGAAGGGACGTGGCCGAGGAGTATGAACGATATCCGAGACGTTGGTTCAAAGTGAAGTACTAGAACACAGCAAATACTAAAATTGGGGTAAGATTGAGCGAACCTAGGGTGGCGTTTCGTGGAGTAGGAAAGACGCGACATAAATCATGGTAGTCGAGGAAATCCCCATTGTGGTTCCACTAGAACTGCTTATGTACGATGATGGTTAGTGGACTCGGTCACGTAGACAAATTCTAGCCGAAGATTACATGAACTCTAATCTATGATTCTAACTAGTGCAAGAGCTGTTCCACTAACAAATGAATGAAACGTCCCATAAAAATTAATATGAACGAAGGAAAATTAGTCGGGGGAAAGACGCTATGGGATGACAAAAGCTGGCCAAAACAAGAGAGTTTGAGTAGGATTAGTAGTTAATAGATTCTTGACTTGTGTAATCTATATGAAAGTAGACTTGAAGGCATGTTTATGTTTCAATGCATGAAGCCCCCTACATTCGGTTGGCAAGCGCTGTGTCTGATTCGTTTGGATTTCAGGGAATAAAAATTGACAAGGCACGACGACGCAAAGACAGGAATAGGAGATTTACTAACTAAATTTGTACGTTTTGAATTTGTGTTTGTTCTGGTTGTCTGTGCTTACAGGGAGAAGAGGAAAGTTAATGTCAGAAGGAATAGAACGCATCGAAAAATGTGCATGGAATTCCCAAGCTATCCAAAATGAAATTTATTTATTTGTAAATATGCAATTTACTAATACGCTGCCAATGTTGAATGCAAAACTAATTGAATTGACTCCTGTAAAAACATGATCACTGTAAGTTGGTAGTAATTATACAAGTCAAGGGTCTCGTGAGAGAGGTATGATCTGGATGAGTCCCAAGGTAACCCCAAAAAAAAGCGACGCGGTCTCCGAGGGATCATATAATTTGTCCGACTCGCTTGAAAAAGGTAGTCCAGCAAGCTTAGGGTTTAGGGTCGGAGTGCCCCCGTCCAAGTGGCCGTACCTGGGATAACGAAGGTACACTGGTACTCGTGCGTACCGTTGAAGTGCAGTCACCGGGGGTAGACAAAGTGGATACCTCAAATCAAATCGCTGTACTTACGAGGAAGAGGTATCAGACTGGTCTACCTTGAAAACTCGCGCAGAAACCAAATTGAAAAATGCCGGGGAAACGGTGGCTCACACGGTATCAATCCTGTCCGCAGTCCCTTCTTGCTGCAGTGGCATCTTTCATGAATTCACCGAAGGCGATAGGTTTTGTTCTCATGTTTTGGGAAAGGGAAGGATGTGTGAGTAAAAATATGATATTCCAGAGACGCGACGAGTCTTGATTGCAGATGGGGAACAGAGCTAACTAGCCGGTACTCACTGTAAGCAATATAAGACCAATGGCGAATCTGGAGTCAGAATTTTAAAGTGTAAGTACACAGAAACTAAATCGTTAGGAGCAAGTTGCACGTCTGGCTCAAGTCTGGCAATCACGCAATGATGTGAACTCACATCTAACTAGGGCAGCTTTGGGAACCATTATTAATTGCACGATTCTGAGAAAAATATACAGTTTGGCCACTGAGATATTTATGCTCTACTTAGTGCAAGGTAAATGGTCTCAATGCCTTCCTGGGGCAAGAGCATAGCCAGATGGATAGGGGACGGACGTAAAACGTAAAAATAAATGAATTCCCAAGTACCAAACTCATGAGAACGTGGAAAAAATGGTTGATCAATCAACCCAAAAGTAAAAAACTAATCGAATTAAATCAAATTGGATCATGAATGAATAATATCACATTTCATGGATGTGGAGAGCATCCTCAGAGGAAATATTTGCACTATCACAAAAAGTCAAACAACTGCAGTTAGGAAAGCATGTTCTTAAAATAATTCTGAGGAAGATGAGGAACCAAAGGGGATGTAGGATAAGACAGTGTATGATGGTCCTCAGAAGGATGCCAGTTAAGTCAATATAGTGTAAGAGTGGAAAATTAATAAAGTGCTGTGTTCTAGGAAATGTGACTAATTTGTGTGGGTGAAGATAAACATGAATTAAACATAGAGGTTAATGCCCTGTGTAGTTTTGCAGGAAAGTCATGATGGATAGCAAGACGATTCAGGCAAGAGAAGCTAAATTCAGGCAAGACAAGCTAAGTTCAGGCAGAAGGTGATGAACAGGTTCACGCAGGAAGTGGTAAGGATGTGACCAGAATTTAGTGCGCTCATGGACAATACAGCCGAGGCGGCTGCCACTGGAAGACTGGGTAAGTTCCTAGACTTACTTACTTCTCCTTAGAAGAATTCAGAGATTGATCTTGACAAGCAAACTGAAAAGTAACTCAAGAACCCAGAGAAGAAAACGTGGCTGCAATTATTCCATCTGTAGAAGACAGAAGAGTATATTCTTCGCCCTGGATGTCGGAAGTTCGATGAAACACAGGACTACTCCCTCTGGCGCGGCGTTCTTTGAAATGTAGTTGAGGTCAGCAGATTGTTGGCACTTGTTTGACCCAGACATCAGAACAGTCACAACTACACCAGGGAAGAACTCAAGCAGATGAAGAATTATGTGACACTATCTACTACCTAATTACTGTACCTGCTTATTAACATGACAGAGACACACCGACAATGGTGAGGCAAGAAGATAACCCAAGGGAGATGCTTTGTGAGATGGACCAAGCAATGGACCCCGCTATTACTTGGACGCAAATTTACCCTGAGACAAGAATATGTGAACATGAAATTTGATCCGAATTCCCCAACTGTGATGGATATCATCAAGTGCTTCGTGTTAAACTCGCCAAGAACAATCAATATTACCCAGGAGCTGCATTGGATGATCAAGAAGTAAGGAGGAACTTGGTTACACAATCTGAAATTGAATACTTGATCACAGCAATTGGTGAGGCCTGTCCTAAACTAAACTAGATGCTCTGAAGACAAAAGCCAAGAATAGCTGTTGGCACCATCAAACAGATGATGTTTTAATTGTACTCTGCTATGGACAAAAACAGGAGGAGAGTTATGGCTCTGGATCTGGAGGAGCATTGATTGGCTACACCTGCGTCAAGATGAGAAGAAAAGGAGCAGCCATAGCAAGCCAACAGAATGTAAGATACCCATATAACCATGTTACAAACGACCATATGGACACTTCGTGCAGAGCAATTTGGATTAGCGGTCCTACGCCTTGGCCACCTCTTCCTTTGCCACTTCGTGAATGAGCTACAGACCAAAATGCAACTAATGAGGCCAGTACAGTCAAATGGCAACAGGCCCTGCTCTTGCTGGGAGGAAGGATGGAAACAAAGCAACCCCAAGAAGGTAAGAAGAATGCAATCCACAAAACAGACAAGAGGAAATTTTATCATTATGCCATTATTCTTCAGCAAAGAAAACCGATACATGAAGGACTGGCAAGAGGAAGTCAAAAACCCCTGCCCAAGATCACATGGTTGTGCTCAAAAGTTTGAAACTAAAAGCCAGAAGCAGTTGGAAAGTAAAAGAGCAGACCTGAGATAGGACTCTAAACCAATGTCAAGTCTCATGAATGATGAAGTTGAAGGTGAGTCTTCAAAAACTGACTCCTCTGTATGCAATGATAAACTATGGCACAAGGTACTGCTACAACACGAAGAAGAGGAGGAGGATTTGGACTACAAGGGATATGGTCCAGCAAGTTGTACGGTTAGGAGTAACTCTGCAGATCTGGAAATTTGACGGAACAGCGGTTTCTACTCTCAAACATGACAGTGAGATGCAACTAATTGGCAGAAGAATTACAACCATTCTGAAGGAAGGACAACATGAAGGAAAGTTTTAGTGGGTCTCCTTTAAACTGCCAGTACCACGAGAACTGAAACTGAAACTGCAAATACTTTAGCAGGCAGACTCAAATTTGAGCTTGGTTGCTGACACACAGGAGGACATGCAGTCTGGGGTGCGGCAGTCAAAGCAGACTTCAAGTGACTCCACAACAAGTTGTAGAGTCAGGAGGGAGAGAAACACCGTCAAAGCAACAAGATGATACAGAAAGCCATTGGCAAGAGGAGAGTTCGAAGCAACTTGAATTCTGGAATGAAGATGGCGCTCCTGGGATCCTAGTAACTTCAGAGAGAGAACAAAGGGATAGGAGGGAGTCCTTGAGAGAAAATAAAGGACTCAAGGCATTAATGAATGACCCGTACCTCCAAATGATACCTGGAATTGGCAATGAAGTACCTGCCAGAATTGAAGAACATCCAATTCAAAAATGACACATTTGATTGCCCAGGGCAAAAGGAAAAAGACAGCCAAGTATTCAGAAAAGGAATAGATCGGAAATCCCGTTTACAAGATTCTACTCAGATCTAATGTGACCAATTAAACCTCAAGCAACAGGACCACAAGCAAAATATATAGCGACAAGATATGCCTTTGCCTACGAACTTGTAGATAAAACAAGAGTTAAAACGGTACTAATGTAATGACTCGAAGATGGACGCAAGATAGCTGATCCAAGCATGATGGTGGCAGAAATAAGGCCAGAGGCTTTGAGTACAAGATGACAGAAATGAACTCGCTATTGTTCAGAGAACAGATCGCATTAACAGTGTGCAAACCTGCGACGCCTCTGCACAATGCCACTGCAGAACGACTGAATCTAGAGCTTAAGCAGAAGATATGGTGAACTTAATTTTATCAGGCATACCAATGAACTTCTGGGCTCATGCCATGTGATTTGTGTTGAATGATCACAATCTTCTAACTCTACTTGTGGATTCAGAACGCAATATGGAATGGCAGTGGGTCAAGTGCCGGTTCTGAAACACCTGAGAAAGTTTGGATGAAAAACTTTTGTTCTGGACAACCTGGCAAAGCAGAAATTAAAGTTTGCTCCCAGAGCTCACCGAGTATATCGGTTAGATTGGGAAGAGACTGGCTATGTACTCTGACTGGAAAGCAAGAAGACTATAATTTGATCGAATTCGTCGAAGATAAAACCTATGAGGACTTCAACACAAGGGAGACGCACGTCCAAGTGAGGCAAGAAGTAATTCAAATATATAACATTAAGTAAGAAGAAAATAAACAACTGGAAAAAGAACAGGACGCAGAAACAGAGGAGCAAGAAGAACTACGAGATGAAATTCCAAAGAAAATTTGAGTCAAGGCAAGATAGAGGAGTACAACTTCTTCGAAGAAAGCAAAGGCAAAACATAACTTGCCTAAATAAAAAATTATATATTAAAAGAAAAAAATAAATAAATGAATAAAGGCAAAAGCAAACCCAGATATCAATAGCTACGTTGAAGCAAGACAATGGATGGAAGCCATTAACCAGGAATTCCAGGCGTTGGAACGATATGAGACTTCGAAAATAATCCCGCGATCCTAAGTTTCTTTAGGGATCAGGATTATGGAAAAATGCTGGATGCACAGAAGGACGTTGGAAGTTGATGGAACTACAAGATTCCGAAGCAAGCTGATTGTAAGAGTATGAGCTGCCAGAAATATATACGCCATTAGGTGGACTACCTAACGTACGATTCATGCTCATAGTTGCAACGTAATGTAATCTATAGTAGAACTGAAATAGTTTCCTGAATGGCTTGTTGGATGAACCGATACCTATGTATAGATGTGCTGGATGGTTTCTGCAAGTACCTGGAAAAACCCATCAATTAAAAGAAAAAAAAAGAGTGTACGAAGTACATTGGGCTTTATATGGATTAAAGTTAGCGCCCAGAAGATGTTACGAATGATTCCTGGAAGTAATCGAAAGACGACCTGAAACCATACGAATTTCAGCCATGCCTATTCGTATGGAGGAAAGAAGAGAAATTGGCAATCATGCTGCTGTAGATAGTCAACATTCTCTCCGCAACCAACTTCGAAAGAAAACCGGGACAATTTTAAGTAGTAGAAATCGTAATTCTCAATTACGGACCTGGAGGAACCGACGAAATTCCTAAAGCTGGAAATTAAATGTAATAGGAAAGAGAGGACGATGCGAGTGCACCAACATTCATGCTACAGCATTCGTGTTGATACAATTTCGGAGAGATACGATCCAAATGGCAGAAGATCTCGGGAAGAGATACCCATGATGAGAAAGATGAAGAAAGGGAAGAAGAAGGAAGTATGATGAGATGCCATAAAAGCATTCAAAACAGACAAGCAATTATGTTGCTTATGTGCCTACAAGGAGGAAGCCAATTGGATATTGCTTAAGCTGTTAGCATTCTCAGCAGAAGACAGAGAAACTATACGGAAGAAGACCTGGAGAGCGGTACTACGAGTTATCCAAAACCTATGAGGAACCAGAGACGTTGGACTAATCTACAAGGGAAAAGGAGAATCTCAGGAATGCTACATGGACGCATTGCTCGGACGTCGAAGATGGATACTTAACAACAGGACTAGTGATAGAATTATTTAGTGACCTAATAATGTAGAAGGCTCAGAAGCCGAACTACATAGCACTCTTTTCAGCAGAAAGCGAATTTGTAGCTATGAGCTGGCATGCCTCAGAGCTATTTTCCACAATTTACTAAAATTAGGTACCTTTTGCACCAACTTAGAATGAGGATTCAAAGCCAGCCATAAGATTGGCTGAAACTGATTACTTCTAAGCATTGAAAATTTTGGTCAGTGTTCAATTTGTTCATTTGAGAAGAGTACCTTCAGGGCAACATCAAAATTCAATAGATCTTTAAACAAAATAAAAAGGCGGATGTTCTGATCAAACCATTGCCAGAACAGTTTAATTAAATTTTGAAATATAATGATGTAATGAAGTATATTGAATATTTGATATTGTGGTGAATTCTAAAATTTGTTCTGTGTTCTAGGTAATCTGATGTGGAGAGCCCTAGCCTGGTTAAAAACGTGTAAGACGAATAAGCAAGACGAACGTGGAATGAAGATGTGTAAGACAGAAAGTTCCTTGGAGGAAAATATTGCAGGAAGAAGTCATACAGATGCCGAATCTAAGTTATGTATATAGGCTTCATGGGTGGGCAACCATCAAGGTGGTAGCACATCAGGAGCAAGATTTTATTGTCTAGAAAATGTACATAAAACCAAGTTTATACACAGTGTGTGATATGCATCCTTTGTTTCTAGCACTTCACAGGTAACACTGGTGCAAGAGATCTAGTTCGACAGTTCCAGAGTCTACTGGACTACGGCAACAGCTGAGAATACGAGGATCTCCGCTGGAGCAGCAGGTCCACCAGACTCACAGACGACGCTGGACAGATGGCTGAGATCACGAGACTCGTCAAGGAAGCAGCTGAACCTCAGGCAACGTCGCGACAACTGGAACTACATGGATCTTCACAGTAACGGCAGGGTCAACCAGACTCAAATTAAAACCTGGCAATTTGAAGAACTATGAGACGCCAGGGCCAACCAGACTGAAATTAAAACCTGGCAGTTTGAAGAACTAAGAGACTGTAGCAGTGATCAGCAAATCAGAATTTGTGGCAGCAGCTGAGTTTTGTGCCTACTGCAAGTAACATTGAAGTGCCTTGCCTTATAGACAGAGGAATCAAGCATTGTGCAGTTGGGAGGGAGTGTTGAGGTTTGAGGACAACTACCCAATCCTTGACATTCCCCTCTTAGCTAAGTGACATCATATACAAGCGCCATCTACAGTAGAACTAGGGAGGTCTCTGTTGAGTGCTGCTGTCGCGGAAAAGGTTGTAACCTCGAGGAGTCTTGTCGTTCGGCCTTATTGACTTTGGTGCTTGGCTATGAAAGTGTTTGATGTATCTTCTTTCGAGGTGAGACGTATTTAACGAGAATACAAGTATATCGATTCTATCCTATCATCTTCCCCAGGTTCCAATTTAATTGAATTAGTAGTAGTTAAACCAATATCGCGTTAGTATACCTACAAGTTAGACGCGAAGAATAATTTGAATCAGGAAGCTAGTAGGTTGCGTCAAAACACTAATTAGTGCTATGTTCGAGTTGAGAAAACTATTCAAGGGGATTAAAGATAACAACGATAACAGCAAATTGATGTGGAGGCATATGATCGCATCAGCCGTTTGTTGCCAATGGAAACTAAACACTATGAAAATGGAACGTACGTTGTTACTCAGTGTAGAAAGAAAATTGGATAAGACAACAGAAATACTTTAAAATCGACTTCGGAATCATTGAATTTTTTCTTATTTTTCTGCATTTTTATTTTCATGAATCACTCTCCAGAAAGAATGAAACCCCTCCTCACTTTTACCCAAGAGTGTGGCGATGCTAATGACGATTGATCAGCTTTTGGACCGAGCAAGGACATCACAATCGAGTTTCAATAGACTTGCTGGTTGAATAAAAAGATTTGTTTTTATTAGATAATTTCTGACATGGTCATCAGGCCGAAGAATCCTCATACATGAACACACGAGGAATATTCATAAGAAGAAATTCCAAAGCATGGAGGGATGCGAGCATTCGAGCTCATTAATCTCTAGAGGAAGAAGAGTTACCCACACGTTTACCCAACGAAAACAGCGATGAGCTTCCCATCCGTTCGTTATATTTTAATTATGCAATTACGTTTAGAACCTGTTTTTTATGTGCAGCGAGAGGTCGTAACGAGCTCGGCCAGCCACTCCATAATGTTTTCATATCCTACGTCGTGGGATTTCGTTTCCCTTCTCGTTCCCATTTTCATGTTTATTTTCAGAACCCTTGATTTCCAAAAACGTAACCCACGCCCAAGTAAATGAGCTTTGTTATACAGAAGCGTGTACTTTTTTTCAGTTTCCTTTGGCTTGAAACCTTTTTTTTTTCACTGAGGGACGAATGGAAAATCATTGATTCTGTAAATTAGTTCCTATTATGGAGAGACTGTTGTCCTTTCTATCGTCATGAATAGTATGTTAAGGAGTTGCGTTTCAAGGTAACATGGAAGGGACGAGTAGAAAGAAGAGGACAATCCACATCCGATTAATCACTTCTTTGGCGACATTGAACATAAGCAACAAACTAGCTCTTGGGATGGTTGATGAAATGGCTGCAGAAAGTCAAGGTTTTAGAGGGTTGATTCTCGGAGACTTCTTGAGATAGTGATAGCCTCTTAGTAGTTATTCGCGCTCATTTTATTCTAATATAAGAAATGTTTCACACGTCCATGACTCTACTGAACGTTGATATGAGTCAAATGAGCAAGAACCGATTGTTATACTGCTCTATCAAAACTCAATATCTGATCATGATCCTTAAACTTTCCCATTACACAGATAATTTCCGATAATTATTGGAGTTTCTCAAACTTAATTCGAAGCGTATAGAGGTGGAAACTGGGCTCTTGCGGTTGAGGGGCTAAGGAGGCACAGGAACCTGCGGGATTCCTGTGGAGTAGGAAGTTGGATGAGCATTGGGTAAGTTAGGGGTAGGTAGGTGGGATCAGGAAGGAAGGAGAAGGAGACCTAGTAGGCGGGGAGAGGTAGACTGTGCCGTGTCGGGTTGGATGGATCATATTGAGCTAGGGCTAACTCGAAGCCAAACTAATTTGCTGGGACTCCACTTTCACGTTTCTCCTACAATTATTGAAGGAGGGTGGAGAGAGTTACCAAGTAAGACGATCGCCAAGGGATTGTTTCTGTACAACTCAACGTTCGAGCGAATGAGACCGCCACGGTTTCTGATAACCGTCACTTGGACCCGTTAGCCTTTAGTTGGAGGGACGATTTTCACCTCAGTACCTACACTTCTTACGAACTTGTAGAAGATTAACCATTACTGTGCGAAATGGTCGAAACGAATTAAGATCTCCCGTTTGAGGCCGACTGACTACGTCCACGACGACATAGTAGTAAATCCCCAGCCTAAAACGCCTTTTTGCTTCACTTACATTACAACCATAATGTCCAAAAAGGCGTAACTTGATTTTCATTAATTGTTCCCACCGGAATAATCCTTTTATTCGTATTGAAAAGAAAAAGGTTTTTCTGTTCGAAAAAAGCAAGTAGGCAGATGAGCTTCAGATTGGTGTGGTACCGACCATTCGAAGGGCAGATCGCAAAATCTTGGTCACACCAATGTTATAGGTCACACATGTCTAATCATATCAAAAAACGCTGCTAATCATTTCACAGGGGATGGTTTGCCGTTGGACCAGAAGTGGGGAATATATTTTTCTCAAGAACAAATCTACGAAGTTCGCTCGTGAAGACACAACAAACATTAAGTAATAAAAGTTGATATCATTGACGATTTTTAGAGTAATTCACCAGATACGCAACTACGCATCTGCAATTTGACCGTATCTCTTTTTTTTTCTTTTTGGTTGGTTATTCCTTGAATAATCAACCTATGTTTCCATCCAAAAAGTCAATCTCTCCGATTTGGCCCAAAAAATTTTTCTGGACGTTTCAAGGTGTCTAGATCAAAATTAGCAAATGTCCGTCTGCCGTCCGCCGTCCACGACGACTTTGGTAGAAGAAATTATTCTAAAACTCTGAAATTTTAGTCAGGGATCCGTTCATGGCTTCAGTTGGTCCTTTCCAACCCGATCGAACCAAGTGGGGTAGGGGTCAAAATGTGAATTTCGAAAAATTGATTTTTGAGATTTTTGGCGATCTAGGTGTGTGGGGTATTATTTTCCACTAAATTCTGGATGCTGAATCCAATGAAAAGGGTCCCCGAATGATTGGCACCCACTGAGCTTATGGGTCAAAATAAGTATCTATACCCATTTTGAATATGTTTTCGAGATTCTCTGGTACCTAGTCATGTGGGGTATCATTTTCCACTAAATGTTGAACGCGGAATCCAATGAGATGGGTTTCGGAACGATTGGTGCCCTCTGGGTGAGGCTATGGGTCAATATGGAGAAATATTTAGCCATTTCGAATGTGTGTTTTCGAGATTTCTGGTACCTATGCGTGTGAGGTATTTTCTACTAAATGTTGGACGCTGAATCCATTGAAAAGGGTCCCGGAACGATTGGAGTCTCCATGCGCCTGGTCCAAGGTTAAATTAGTCTCCATGCGCCTGGTTCGATGATTTTTTTTTTTGTACTCGAGCGACACACACCCGGAATTAGAAAGGATTGAGTAAGTACCTTTTTCTTCTACGGGAAGTTGGGGAAAAAACCGTCGTGACACCAGAACTGCGTTTGTATACTTCATAAAATTAGGATCCGCTCTTCAAATTTTCGAATCATCTTTCGAAAACCACGAAGTTCTTTGGATTATGCCGGGAAAACCTCCCGATACGGTTTCATCAGGTGGCTTCTCTCAGGGCAACATGTGAAACATCATTAACAAACATAAATTCTATTTCATAAGTAGGTAGCGTCTTCTGTACTTTCTTTACCTCCCCCGTAAGCGACTTCCAAGCAAAACCAATTTAAAAATAAATGAGGACTCAGTTGTTAAGGTAAGAGGAAAAAGGGGAAGGAGGAAAACTGAGCAATGCGCTTTAAACAGGTTGAGGGACGTCGGACGAGCTCGAGTGTTTAAAATTCAACTGTCCGCTTTTCCTTCTCCTTTTTGTCGACGGAATAAAACGTTTAGGGAACATTAAAGTACAAAGTAGGACAATTTAAGATGTCCGCTGGCCTCCATTTTCAAGCTCAATGCAGCCCTCCCTGAAGAGATCTTCAACCTCAACCTCGCCATAATGAATAGCGCTCGAGTGGGAAAGGGAGGAATTTAAGTAAAAGTTTTCCTCAACCGGGGAGAGCTGTCAAAAGTCGGGACCTTCGGCTGTACAAGTTTCTTCTGTAAAGGGACTAGGGTTGCTCGAGAGCAACCACGCTGAAGCATCTCCTGTGGGAATGCTTGCCGGGTTAACTTTGAAGGGTGAGCTGTCATTATGATTTGTAGCGGGGATAGGGGTCTGCCGCGAATATATTCGTTAAAGATTTTTCTTCCTTCCAGCCGTGTTTGAACGTTCAACGGTGATTGAATGTTGTTTGCAGCTGTGAACTCGGATCGAAAAAGTGGGTTTTTCCTTCGTAGAAAGCACCCAACCGCAAGTTTTAGGCGAGACTTACGGAACGAAGAAACCTATAATGTCCGCCACAAACTTGAATGATGTATACTCACCGTTTTTAGTTTTAAATCTTCGTTGTAATTTTATGCGCAGTAAAAATGAGAAAGATTCAACCTAGTGTGGTGATCCCGCCCTTTGCCCCTTCCGCCCAGACAACCCTCGTCGAATACTTACTATAATTTTAGCATCGAAGTTCCTGGAAACTCCAGTGATTTTTACAAGAGTTCTCAAGAGTAATCTGAGATAGTTTACATCTCAATCTAAATTTCTTGTACATTTTTAGGGGTAGAATCCTCTCTACGTGGTGTAAGTTGTTTGATACAAACTTAAATTTGTAGAAGTGTTGCGAAAGTTTGCCATAGTTCAATAAAAACAGTTGAAAAGTTCCAGGCCTCCAACGTTCCAAATACACTTCAATGACGTCCATATTAGGCCACGTTGTTATATATATATTTTTTCTAGTGTTGCCTCGATCGGTTGAATTTGCCAATAGACAGTTGCGAAATACGAGCACAGATGAGACCGGTTGATTGGTGATAGATCCCACCCATTCATCGGGAAATTTGACAGCCGGATGAATAAATCTTCTCTCTCGTGGAGGATGAGCAGAAAAATGGCTTTCTATAGCCTGACATGTACAAGGCCGCAATATCCGCATCTGGATCGAAAATAGACACGCAAGTTTCAACGCTATTTAAGACGACCCATTTTCATTTTTTGCTTGTCTCGAAGTTTCTCTCAAAGTGATTTTACGGAATGTGATGTAATAGGTGCATGACAGCCAAGAAGTTTTTCATACTGGTCGAGGGCTAGAATGGAGTGTACTCAATGCAGTTACACCTTGAAGAGTTACGATGTAGGCAGACCGATGAATGCCATCTTAATTGGCGCCTTAAAATTACTGCTGAAGGCTCTGCTCCGAAGGACTAGTTCTCTTAGTGAGGGAGATGTTATGACGAGGAGGAGATCTAGCGATTGCGAGTGCGGGAAGAAAAATAAGATACTGGGTTAACCCAGCCAACCAAGAATGAGAACAGCGAGGTGGATAGCGTGAAATTTCATTATGACAGAAATGTTATATTCCGCATGTAAAAACGACGAGGATCTACTGCTGCCTAATATTAAGAAGATCTCCAAAAAATACTCTTCAACCTAGGTAGTACCTCCCAACAACGGCACACGGAGAAAACGCCATGGAACGTCGCGTTTGAGAGCGTCCTGGGGACAACGGGACTATTTATACGGATTTTGGCCCGATAAAGTTGGCTAGACGGCCAGAATGGACTTTCTATCGTAACACGTGCATTCATAAAATACACTATGGATTTGGCAGAAGCGAGAGCGATAATGGAGATTTGGTCGTTGGTCAACATTTCAAATATGTAGCAATGCAATTTAAGACTCTTTTGGGGAAATTTGCGACTTGTAGAACACTCTCATCATGATGAATCAATATTCAATAGTGAGTAGAGACACGAATTTATGCCATGAAAACCGCAGCATGCATGGGGCTCAAATATAAATACCTCAACCCAATCATACACGTACGGTGTAGGCGGCAGAGCGCACTGGCAAAGAGAACTTGCTCCCGGAGAATTCGAATTTATTTGAATCTTCTCCCGAAAAACTTTTCTTGGGCACAGTTGTTGTTGTTCATTGTCGATTCAATTATCCGACAAACCTCCAACCGCCCACATCAGAGCTGGGCGATTGCTTTCACAAATTCATCGATCCTGTTTACCGGTAACGCTCTTGCAAAAAGGCTTTAAATGAGGTTACCTCGTTTCTAAAAACCTCCATTCCGCTTCGTGAGAGTCGATTTTGGAGGGCCGAACAAATTGAAACGACAACTGGTGTTAGAAACTGCTTTCGCTCGGTGAGGCCTGGGAGGCTCGGGGTCCACTGATGGCCAACGGTCGCCTGTACGACTACATTACGAACGTTTACCTAACCATTGTTCCCTTTTTCTGGTTCAAAAACCCCACCGCAGAACAGCGGGTGCCTTTTAAAGCTACGCATTTTGTTGTTCTATCGAACATCTCAATAGCGACACATTTTATGATGGTGAATACTTCCTCTGCCGGGTGTTGCTCTAATAGTGGCCACCGGTGCAATGGTATTAAAAACTGCCTATGAAGAAAATAAAATAAATAAATAAATAAATAAAAATAAAATAAAATAAATAAAAAACCGATTTTCTTTTTAAAAACTGAAGGGTGTTTGTCCAAGTCCAGAACATGACCCAATGCGTAATCAAATACCTCATTTTTAGCTGAGATTGTGGTGGACGATGAAAATGAATTCATCACACAACTCCACAGATAGAGTACTTTCGGTATATAACTTGATTCTTGAGTTGGTACCTAACTGAAACTAGATTTTGCCTAGATGTAATTTTTGGTTGGTTATTCCTTGAATAATCAACCTATGTTTTCATGCAAAAGGTTAACCTCTCCGATTCGGCTCAAAATTTTTTTCTGGACGTTTCATGGTGTCAAGATCAAAAAACGCTGCAAATTCTTACACAGGGGTTGGTTATTCGTCAGACCAGGCGCATGGAAACTAATTTAAAAACATGGGGGAAATGGGGAAAACGTCCATGATTAGTGAAAAAATGATACTCCACACGCCCAGGTACCAGAAATCTCATAAACACATATTCAAAATGAGTCATATTACCCTATTTGACCCATAACTTCTTCCAGTTGGTGCCAATCGATCCGGGATTTTTAGAAAATTTTCTACTACCAAAAACGGCGTGGACGGCGGACGGCGGACGGGCATTGACCTTTCTTGATCTAAGCCCCTTGAAACGTCCAGAAAAAAATCTTGAGCCGAATCGGAGAAGTTGACCTTTTGCATGAAAACATAGGTTGATTATTCAAGGAATAACCAACCAAAAGGTCAATGTCCGTCCGCCGTACGCCGTCCGCCGTCCACGCCGTTTTTGGTAGTAGAAAATTTTCTAAAAATCTAAAACTCTGGTCCGGGATCTGTTCCCGGCCTAGGACGGTCCTTGAAACTTTTCAGCCCGATCGGACCAAATTTGGGTGGGGTAGGGGTCAAGATGTGTTTTTAAAAAAATGGTTTTTCGAGATTTTGGGTGATCTAGGCGAGTTGGGTATCATTTTCTACTACATTTTGGACGCTGAATCCAAAGAAGTGGGTCCCAGAACGATTGGCGACTAGAAGAAGTAATGGGTCAAATTGGGTATTATATTACCCATTTTGAATATGTGTTTTCGGGATTTCAGGTACCTAGGCATGTGGGGTATCATTTTCCACTAAATTTTGGATCCCGAATCGATTGGATTGGGTCTGGGACCCACCACACCCACTGTTTTCCCCATTTCCCCCATTTTGAAAAAAACGAGTCTCCATGCACCTGGTCAGAGGTTCATTTATATTTTTCAATGCCTTCATGGAAATTTAATTTATTGTTATTGTTAACACGTTGAGTGCTCACGCGGCTACAACCGCATCTACATTTACTTTACATTGGAAAAAGGGGTTTGAGCCGTTACTAAAAGAGGTATTTTTGACCTGAGTAGTCAGTTAAAACCTTTCTACGACTGCAGTTCAAAGTGCCTGGCAAAATATACAATACAGGCCGTGACAGAGCCATAAAAGATGCGGTTGTAGCCGCGTGAGTCACTGGCAAGGCCATTCTTCTGCGGCTGTAGCCGAATGAGCACTCAACGTGTTAATCAATTAGAATCATATTTCTAAGGGAAAGTGTTGAATTCAATGTTATTCAGGTAGTGGAATAATTTGAGTGCTGCTATTTACTTCGGCATAGCTATAATGTTCGATGAGTGGCAACTGGAAACTGATTACGAACAAAATTCCAGCCTCAGTAATTGTGGTGCAAACAATATTGATGAAATACATCCAGTAAGTATTTTTAGTGTCGTCGAGTAAGCACCATGACATATTTATAGGAAGGCCGTTTTAAATCGACCGAATGAGAGCAAGATAAACTCGACTACCTTCCTGAAAAACGCTGCAAATTCTTTCACACGGGTTGGTTATTCCTTGGACCAGGCGCATAGAGACTCATTTCTTCAACATGGGGAAAATTAAAACAGTGGGTGTGATGGCTCCCAGACCAATCCCAATCGATTCAGGATCCAAACTTTAGTGGAAAATGAGACCCCACTCGCCTAGATCGCCCAAAATCTCGAAAATCCATTTTTCAAAAAACACATTTTGACCCCTACCCCGCCCAAATTCGGTCCGATCGGGCTGAAAAGCTTGGAGGACCGTCCTTTTTTTATCTAGACACCTTGAAACGTCCAGAAAAAATTTTTGAGTTGAATCGGAGAGGTTGACCTTTTGCATGAAAACCTAGGTTGATTATTCAAGGAATAACCGACCAAAAGTAGAAAAATAAAAAGATAACTCTAATAGTAGGTCAAGAATTTAGTTCGATGACAAGCCGTTGGGTTGAGAACAGCAAAGGAAAGTGGCTGACCAGGCGGTTTCAGTTTCACAACTCTACAAACTTATCGATGGACGCCGTATAACTTTTGAAAGCCGAGCACAGACGATCGCTCTTCTTGGAGTTACCGGACCGCGATTCAATTACCGTTAGTTTAACGATTTTCAGTTCCCAATTGTTCCAAAACCAGGAAAATTTTTAATGCAGGTCCACAACCACACGATGTAACTCCCTCATATGAGAAAGCGTATCGTCGATTTTTTTCAGGATAAATTTATATTTAAAGACAATTATTACCTTCTCAAAAATCATCGATTGGGATTTATTTTTTATTTAGCTTCCAAAACCTACAAGGAAAGGAAATCAATAAGCTTAGATAATAAGCTTAGGCCCTCGAAAATGAGAAACCGAGCATGAAAAATAACCATTCTACCCATTCAGTGTTTTCTTTCGTGACAATTGAGCGGAAAATGATTCAGACACAACAAGGTTTCAATGTACGAGCCAAATTTTAGATTTTTATCTATCTTTTATCTTAAGTCATGCGCCTTTTTTCTTGGCCCGGACGGCGGAGAACACCCCTAGAAACATAATTCTGTTAATAATCAGAAAACTAGAAGCCTGCTGATATATCAAGGTTGTGAGTCGGCTGGGAATCAAAGAAAGCTCTCTTGAGGACGCTTTTCAGAATTGAACGATAGTAAGACCGAACAAGATGGTTACATCGTATTACAATTTTGATTTCATTCGAAGGCTATTTGGAATATTTTTCCCTTATTCCCATTAAATGGGAATATAAAATTTTTGTTCTTGCATTCTCCAGCTTTGTTGAGTCAACCGCCGACCGAGTAGATAGGTACTTTACTTACTGCAATAAAAAAGGAACTTCGCGAGTGTTTTAGATGGAACTCAGCAAAGAGGTACGAATTTGTTGGAATTGGCGAGAAAGAGAAAAAAGGATTTCTTCATCCAATGCAAGAAAATGTCCTTTCGTTCCTCCTTTCCGGAGGCCTGAAATTGAAATCCTGCACATCAACAAATCCGTTTACCTGCCGTCCAAGAAGCTTATACGATTACTTTCCCTTCGTTTTCTCAGACTCCCGAAATAAACCGTCATTGGAAATGGAGGGGAAAAAGCATTTCTGGAAATGTCTCTACGTTAAGAAAAAAAGTACCTACCTGCAGCAAAGAAACTGAACCGTCGCCCTAATCGATAATGAGAAATATTTAAAATATCTTCAATCAGTTCTCTACGTTCATTTGACGTACCTTAACCTCCGACCGAACCATTGGTAGGTTTTAACGATTTATTTAAAAAAAAAAAAAAAAATGGTACCAATGGTGCTGCCACCTGACTATTGAGGTTGTGGCTCTTATGCACATCAGTGCAACTGACGCGAATGTTGGTAGATACGTCGATATTATCTTTCGGCAATTTGACTTTTTTTTTTCAAAGAATCTATTGGGTTGGTTTCGAAATTTGCAAATAAAATAAAAATTGAGTGGCCACATCTTCCAATTCTAATAGGAAAATTGTTTACCAGAGCAAAAGCTGCGTGAAGGGGCCGGTAAAGAATCCAGATAGAAGGGGCTTGACCTCCCGAAACCGTATTCAAGGATCCCCACCCTTGACTATCCATCATTCCTTCAATTTTCAATTTTTCTACTTTTTGTAATTTTAAATCCGAAACGTGGAAAATAATATTTTCCACAAAATACTATTTTGTATGACTTCCTCGAACTTATGATGTTCCCCATACGGCCGAAAAACTAGTGTCGTGTTATATTATACTATTTAACCGACACTGGTTGGTAGTTTAAATGCGATCGTAATGATTCGGGCTTGGTGATAGATCAATTGGATTGATAGGAAGAAATGAAATTAACCTTTAAGAATGTTGGTAATTTCTTTAGCGATTGGACACTGTTGATACTATAGGAGAACTGGAATACCTTATCAGTAGGTCTTACTTGCATAAATATGGAAAAGCTCATTGTTGCAGAATGGCGGAAGGGAAGGAAATTTATACAGCAGTAGGAAACGGCAATAAAGTTGTTTTTAAGTCACGTTCCTTCTTGCCGTTTTTAATCAACACCGAGGTCATCTTATCGCGCTCTCGGACGAGGACAGCCCCCCCCCCCCCCTCCCGGCCAACCTCACACTTCTCAAGACTTCTCCTTCGCCACCGCCCTTACAAGACTTCTCGCAGTAACCCAAGACACCCTCACTAGCGCCAACAAATAAGTAAATTTCTTTTTCACTTTGGTCTCGAGGTTGGTGTCGAGGGGGTTTTCCCTTCGAAGGACTGAAGAAGGATCTTTTTTCCCGCCTTCCGCGTGTGTGTTCGTCCTTAGGTAAAGGAATCTGGGGCTGTGTGAGTTCGTGTATTTGCGGATGTTTTATGTGAACGCTCGTGCGAGTGTGGGTGAGGAAAGATTGAGGGTCGCACGGATTGGTGGGCCGTAAGGAGGGGAGGAGGATTTTCGCTGGGCCGCGGCCAAAATGCTGCGGGCCAGGACCGAAAGGGGGCGCTAACGACTTGGGCGGGGTTCCCTAATGACAAAAACTAACCCCCTTCCTACAACTCCACCAACTGCCCCGTCCTCTACCTTCGCCCCTTCTTTCGTCACTTCTACGGGGTGGTTTCAAAAACTACCGCGCCGACAGTTTCAACCCCTTCCCCACCACCGCTAAATCTTTTTCCTGTTAAAAGAGCCCCCGCGTAGTGGAAAGACTTTTGCCATAAACCGGGTCCCCAAGGGCTTGTCGGACCGTGTTCACAACGCTAATACCTGTCACACCCATAATAACTTCCATGTGTCTTTGTGACTCGAAAAACGACAAATCTTTTCTCTCACTTTTCTTGGGTAGAACGCTATCAGCAGCAACGCAGAGTGAAAACAAAGTGTGTTTAAAGGCTCGATTATCCTTCTTTTGGAAACTACGGTTTCGACAGTTGGTTACCATGACCTAGACCAAAGAAAGGAATTCTCTTCCTTTCTGCTTAGGTGGAATCACACAGGACACATTACATCGTGACCGTCACAATAACCGATTATTTATGGTATAATCGATTATGTTATGTCTATATCCGAGTATCTATCCAATCGAGATTTTCACTCACTAGATGCCGAATGAAAACGCTGCGAATCCTTCCACAATGGTTTTCTGTTCCTTAGAGCAAGATTATGGACCAGGACTCATTCAAATCGTTCCAACGTCCCAAATTTAGTTGAAAATTATGAGCGACCACAAAAACCTCGAAAACCTATTTCAATAATGGGTAGGAAGTAATGTCTCGTGCACACCTCTGGTAGGCGCCAGGCTTTCCAGGACTCGTCCGAAATTTAGTGGCACATGATAAGCCATACGCCAGGTTTCCGAACGTGTCGAGAACCGAACAAAATCAAAAAGACGACCCTGACCTAAATTTGAGATTTTTATAAAATTGTCCACTAGCATGTACGGCCTGGACATGGATCGGAATTTCGATTTTGGTTTATTATTTTAAGGAATACTAAATATTATTTTGTTATTGCTAAATGAATGTGGTAGATGTCCTCCCATTTTGCCCGGTTGACTTCTCACCATTGGGAATGGCGTGAATAGCCAATATCCATAATCTTACTACCCAGTATATCGTGAATATTGAGTTGACACTCGGAGTTTATTACTAGCCCTCACTACCCATCAGTAAGGCAGTGGTTTCAACTGATTCGACTTCTACTCGAACTCACGCCATCTTGGGACGGCTTCTCGTTCTTGTCTTCTGGGCTCTCCTCTGAAATACTACGCTTTGCTAAAATCCTTCTGAATTCAAATCTTAAAATCTTCTGAATTCATCCTGTTTCGAATACTTGGTTTCCTTGCCTCTACTGAAAAAATACATCCCGTGTTGAGAACAAAGTAGTTTACTTCAGTATCAAGTAACATGGACACCAGATTATTGGGTTAGTTCTTTAGCACTTGAGTACTTCAATATTCTTGATTTCGTATATACTTAGGTTACCTAGGGGCACTAGGTGGTAGGAATTTGATTTATCAAGAAATACTCGCGAGTAAAATATGATTCTACACCGCTTTACGGCGACAGTCATCTTGTCGTATTCTATGGAATACATCTGGAGAAAAACCTCCGTAGGATTATTGGCGTCGATTTCAACATCTCAATAATACGTATAACCAAGAAGAAACAATTATGCTGTATTTTGTTTTGAAATAGAAGCGTTTTGTGGAAAACGAAATCCACGGAGAGTATTTTGACCTGCACAGTAAACAATGAGTGAAGGAAAACTTTGGTTAAGAAATTCCCTCCTAAGGGGAAACCAGCTCTGATGAATACTCTTCCGAACAATGGGGAATCGGAAGGTAACGCTCATAGTTTTGGAAACCTGTCACAGGGCGGGAAGAGGGCCTTATTTGTAAGGACGCCTTTTCGAGTAAGGGTTTTATGAACGGGATTTGACAAGAAAAAAAAAAATGTTCCGGCCCTAAATGATGTTGGAGCAGCGTTGACGAGGTTGGCGGGTAACGGGGGATTCCAGGGATATCAAGACGGTAATGGTCGTGCTGGTATCTAACGTCAAAAGCGGAAGCATCTCGAGGACGAAGGGATTTTTCAAGGAACTTTACAGTCGTAGTGAATGAGAGCTTTCCTTAACTCGAACCAGTCTCGGAGAAACTCACTTCGAACTTGTCCACTGAATCACTGACGAACAAATAGTAGTTTGGGACTGTCCCGACACCGGCGCCAATGGATGAATAGTGTAGCATCGTGCTTACCTGGAACAAAACAAAGAGAACTAACATTAAGCACAGATCGGATGGTTGTCGAAAATTGCATTTTCTTCTTGATTCAGGAAATCACTCAATCTTCATTCCGTCTATATGCGCTTGTTTTAGTGAATATTATTTCCATCTGTATGTGCCCCAGCTCAACCCAGCACGGGAAAACCGTGCGTGTGCCCCAATCGATATGAAACTCATCCTAGTTCATTTAGCGTCCAAAAATAAACAGTACACGGGTTTGAGGCCAGATGCGTTGATGACTGTCAACATTCGAACTTTCGTTTGTTTTCATTCCATAACCAACAATCCATTCTGGTGCAGTTTCAATGTGTTTAAAAATATGGTATTGAATGAATTTTCTGGTCAGAGGCTGCGAATCGTAATGCAGATTACCTAAACATGCAAGCTCGCAAGACACCCATAACAGGGGGAGGAAGACGAGTACGAGAAGTTCGATGACTGAAATGTGACTCTGCGGACTACTGAACTACTTTTTTAGTCATGCTTAGGCACAATTGAGTCAAAAAACCTATCAGAAGAGTGCGGTGGAAGCCGTGACATCAGGGTCTGATGAAAACAATGCATTTTCGTCCACTGTGGCAAGAGTCTGGAGGGTACCTTCATGGAAACGAAAGCTGCCGGCACATGTTTGACCCTTTACCAAATCATTTGCCATTTTTTGCCAGAAAAAAATACTTCATTGAATTTTTCTCGCTCTCATTGGGACAATAATGTTCTTACAAAAGAGTTGCCATACTTCTTATGACGATAATAATAAATATCGTGTAAGGACGCAGCGGTCGTTGTAAACTCATTGTTGATTACCATCTCACAATAGGATGATGTTTCAAGTGTAATGCTACTTACTTCTCGCCTCTGTCAAGCTGACAGTAATATCCTTACCCTTCACTATGATTTTCCAATACCCTGCAATTGTGGAGTGTGCCGAGGAATTTTGTATAGTAACAACTCCAACAACATCAGTTTGTATAAATCGGTTCTCACAACGGGTGCTTCTACCCTCAAAGAAAAAAATTTGGTTCAACCACTCATACTATTTAAGCCATCAGAACGCTGCAGCTGTAGTGCCGTCAGGTCGAAGAGTAGGAAGTTCCCACCGTCGAAGCCCCAACAAAACCTTACAAGCCCGCATGCTCCCAACTCTCATGTTGGATTCCGGCCAAACCTCCTGAATTTTCTTTTAAGTGGGAAGAAGTAGGATAGTTGGGAGCCAGTTAGGAATTACCCACCGGCTACAAATCACTAAAAACGAAATACCACATAAAAAGAAATAAATCACCAGCCCACTCGCACAATTCTCCTTTATTTTCGAGGTCATTCAAAAAACGAAACATAACACCTCCACTGCGCTGGTATTTAAACTCAAAAGCAACACCAGTTACGCACACATGGGTCAAATGAGGCGGCGGAAATAAAATCCTCACTCTGATTTCATTATTCCCCTGCAATGAGGGAAAATGGGGGTGGATCGGGCGGCGGGACCACATCTCTTGCATCTTGATAAGCTAATAATTAAACTCGGATATTCCCTTCCACGTTCACTGTCGGCTTGGTGGATTAAAACTGCTTCATTAGAAGAAAACAGCTAAAACCCGTTGTAGCGCCACGAAAATAGAACGGGTTCAAAATGAACACAATACAGGTTTAGGGGGAAAATGAAACACGGGGTGGTTTTAAACCTTTCACATTGACAGCCAATAATGACTTATAATAACCGCAAATTGACAGAAATACAAAATACGGAATCTCGGCCGAGTAGGATATGACTTATACGTAACCTAATTATTGGTAGGCAAAGGTGAAGGGCTGAAGGCCAATGGATTTACGGGGTAGCTGAAGGCTCAAGAATGTGAATTTAACAGAACGGTAAAATGAAAGTGATTTGTTAGTGTCCTCCCCTAATCCCTCTCTCTTTTCCTAACGTACGACAGACAAAATGCTAAATAATACGGTTCAATATACAACTCTATGATCAGCTTTCTGTGACTAAATGTCAGGGCTTGGGGCCAGATTTAGAGAGTTAGACTTTCGCGTTGCAAGGGTACGAGACAGAGATATTCACACTTACGTGTACCAACTTCTTAGGGTGGAACAAACAGGGTGACGTTCTTCGCGCTCGGCTCGGTCAGGGGAAGGCCTCCAGGCGAGGAGCGAGGTCTTTCCGACGGAGGTCCGACGACTGGCGGTGCGTGGGGAACATTAAACGAAAAATAGGTAGTCCTATTGGATTCTGAATGGAACTTGTTTACCCAACAATATTTTTGTGCTCAAATGGAATTGTTGGGGTTTTCCATGAATGAGAACTAAGAATTAGCCCTAAGAAACTGAAAACGATAACCGAACTCCCCAAATGACCTCCAGAGAGTTTTGAGATTTTAAATAAATAGAGGGAAGAACTGGGGAGAGGGGACAATTATTTAAAATAAGGGGAGAGGAGGCAGTTTCACAACGTAGAGCCGACGAGAAACCAAAAATCTGCAAATTCTTACACATGGGTTGGTTATTCCTCAAACCAGGCGCACGGAGACTAATTTGAACCTCGGACCAGGCGCATGGAGATTCATTTCTACAACATGGGGAAAATGTGGGAAATAATGGGTGTTGCCGGTCCCCGACCCGTTCCAATCGATTCAGGGTCCAAAATTTAGAGGAAAATGATACCCCACACGCATAGGTAGCAGAAATCTTGAAAACATATACAAAATGGGTAATAAATACCCAATTTGACCCATAACTTCTTCTAGTGGGTGCCGATCGTTCTGACTCCCATTTCATTGGATTCAGCATCCAAAATTTAGTGGAAAATGATACTCCACACGCTCTGATCGCCAAGAATCTCGAAAATCCATTTTTGCAAGAGATTGACTTTGGGCAAGAAAACATAGGTTGATTAACCAAGCAATAACCAACCAAAACGCCGAGACACGACGATGAAATACAACACTAAGGTCGATTAGCGGTCTCCCTACTCGAGTACTTTCTAAATGCCCTGTTTGACTTATATATTCCTGCCTATAATGTGTGGCGATCGGTCCTCACTTCATCTAGAAATATTCAGCGCCTGTTTTTTTAGTGAAAAATCATGCTCTCCAAAAATATTGAAAAAATCGTGTAGGACGATTGGGCTGCAAAGTATTATGGAGCACTTTGAGTAGGAGAGGCATTACTCACAAAAATTTCAAATGTTTAGAAAATGTCCTACAGCCATAAACCTTGTGCCCTGTCAACGGCAATCGTTAGATCCAGATATCTTGTAACAAAAAAATGCCATATTTTCAGTCGAATCGGTATGAATGGCAATAAATATCCATAAAATTAATCAAAAAGGAACATGGTTCAATATAATAAAATAATGATAATAATAATAATATTGAATTACCTACCTGAAAAGGAATTTTGTTCAAGGTGTTCTCAGTTTCTCAGAACGATAGACGTATACCTACGTACTTGATGATAATATGATAATGATGTCTGATTCCTACGATTTCTGCATTAAAATAAGCAAAACCGTCTCAATATTTGCATTTTACATTGGTAACCTGCTAAACAAATAGAAAAATATAATATTCACATTCACCGTGAACGGGGATTCATTCAGCCAAATTGACATCTGCAATCCAAATGAAACAATATAGAGAAGTGTTCTAATGAATGGTTTCGAGTTTTTAAATACTTCACAAATAGAATAAGAACATCAAAGAATGAGCTGTGACTTGAGTTAGCATGCCAGAGTGAAGCGATTCGTACTACAATATTCAATCAGCTCTGGTGTAGAACGCGCCTAAATGATCAAAGCAATTTCATACTCGATAAATTTCGAGGTTAGGCGTAGATCCTACTCCAACCTGCGGGACGACCACGGGAGAAGGTTCAGTTAATTTTAACGACACTAATACTTATAATTGATGAATATTCTCCTAATCTGGAAACGTTTGGGATAAACCTAGTAATATGGGACCGGAAGATGGATTACCCAATGAAACTTTCATCGACCCAGTGAGAAAAGTTGATTATTTTATACGAAGCGACTACCGCTGGTACATTGTATTTTACAGTCAAATGGAACTTTTATCATGAATTGTGTGAAACTTTTTTTTGAACAAAAATGAAACCTATTTTCAATTAAAAGGAGCGTCTTTGTTCATCCAGAATAAAACTCCTTTTGTCATTTCATTACCCTCTCTGTGGGTACTGTGAGCAAGTTAGGGTAAACTTTTTTTGTCAATTTTTGTTTTGATGGTTAAATGAAAATACGCAATCTTGTGAAAATGTTGCTTTATCATATTATAATAAATACAACTCATTGACATCAATTCAAAATTGGGCGTAGAATTAATGTCCGCCCGCTTCGTTTAATGGCTTCCTCCCCTGCTCAGTGAATTTTTTCTCTGGAACTGAACAACATACCATGGAAATCCTAAACATTGACCATCTCTCAAACTCTACCTGTACAGAAGTCGTCTGAATCATTCGATGAACGAATCGAGAAACTTCGGGAATCATATCGGGACTGGGAACATGGTCACCATTCCAACTACAAGTTGCAATTATTCTATCAACTACGGCGAAATTCTTTCCTTCTGGGGTCGAACAAGCCTCTGGAAACGAGGGAAGAAAACATGACTACAGAGAGGAAAACACTAACCGGAACCTCAGATTATACCGAAACTTTCAAACCAATATTGACAAGCAACAAAATTGATTCCAAACAAGACCGTGTATAATAACTTTACGTATTCTTCTTCGTTATTCTTCTATTTCAAATAAAACAGCTCATTTTCCTTCTTATCCTTGTTCTACTTCGAAGGCCAAGTGAGAACATGAAATCTGAAGCATTCTTCACGCATCTCGGGAGAGCGTATCGTAGCGTGGTACCGTCGCTGGTTGGAGCGAGGATCGTTGGAGGAGGAAAACAGCGATTTCTCAAAACAACGTCTTCCGACCAATTTGTTCCAGAATACTGTGTACGAATTGAACATAGTCGGCTTGGGGGGTATTATATAAATCGATTGTGATGGGTCTCGGACCGATTGGCACCCTCCGATGGTGGTTGTGGGTCAAAGTACCTACCTATTTTGAAAGTGGGTTGTCGAGATTTTTGAGTATAGTTGATAATTTTCCACTAAATGTATTATTATTTTACCCTATTCAAGATCCTCTGGTTGAAAATCGACGTATTGCCCTTGAATTCCCTCTGAGGGGAAATCCTGTTCTTGATTGATCAAGGCGCACATTACACTCTCTAAACTATGTTTTACTGGTTCTCCTGTGTACAATTCTACGATAACGCGCTGATTTGAGTAAACATCTAGCTCAGGAAATGCGAGGAGACAGATGAAACTCGTGCGTATTGATCGTCAGTGTAAACTCACCGGAAAGGAAATTCAACAATAAAGGATTAAAGCTGAAATGGAGGAACACATCGTCAACGGGTCGGAGGAAGGTTCTATCTGGCATGAAGAGTGCTAGGCCTAACACTGCTTATCGATTCAAGGACGTGCGCGTTGGAAGTGAATATGGGACATACGTCAAGAGGTATTCGTTTTGATGGATGTCTCAGCAATGGAACAAATTGAGGGCAATACCAAAAGGGAAGAATTCTGGTAGGGAATCCTCATAATTCTCAGCCGTGTGACATTCAGATCTGATAAAAATTGTAAGGAAGGTAAAGTTTAAGGTTAAAAGGGTTTTAAAAGTTTAAGTAGGAGTACGACTCAAAACGTACGTTTGCAAGATTGCACCTACGTGACAAATTTGAATTTCCAACTACTATGTGACACACCCAGTCATCACCTCCAATGATCTCAAGTCTTTTCGACGCGACTCTCAGTTTTGAGTAAAGAAAAACTAGCTTTAGAAAACAGTATCCTTCATAATCCAACAAAACTAAATTATGATGGAAGATTGATGGTGACCACATGAACTAAAACTGAAGGTATGTAAATTTTAACGTTGATTCATTTCAATTTATTTCACTTTACAGTGTGAAGTTAAGTTGACATAACCATCTTTTAAGGACCTTAAATCTGATTGGACGGGTTCTCAAGACCTAGCAAACTATCCAACCCTCACGACAACTCCCGTTCTCAATAGACTGCTTACTAGCACATTAAAGCATTCAACATCCCGTTCCCACGTTCAAATTATTTGAGAGTTGAAACATGATCTAGAGAGTGCTGTGATGTATATCACGTATGTTTGTACGCAATATTACTAAATGAAGAGAACAGCTAATTAATTCAAGGATTCGGGCATATACTCACCACGATGAAGAATATTGGAAAAAAAGTGGAAGTATAATAGAGAATGGGTATAAACTTCATTTATCCATATCAATATGAATCGCGTCGGAGAAAGCTTTGAGTATTTGGCATTTTCAACCGCGGCTCCAGTTATTGAAAATGAAGCGTTTGCCTCGTTGTTTCCAGTGTACAATTCGATGAATGCAGTCACAAACTCGCGAATGTTTTCAACAGTGACAAGTCCAAGCTCCACGATCCATCGATCAGAACGACGCTAACCTTCCCGTGGTGCAGAGCATACACTTTCTATCTCATCACTGTAGATCATTCCGCAGAAATAGCCGTTGAAAGCGATCACTGGACATCATTATCCTCATTATGCATCTCAGTATTATGCAATTCACAACCCATTTAGGCAATAATATATATTTTAAAAAAGTTGCCAAGTCAAGCTGATAGAGTAAGGATGAGGACATGACCATTATCTGATTCAACAACAGCACCATTGTCAATTGGTTCATGTGTATCATGTTTTCGTTGTCATATATGGTCTGTTTCTATTTTAATATGGTGTCATCATCTGGTAACTGGCAAAAGCAATCGAACGAGTAAGGAATACTTGAATTAAGTTTGGCAGATCCCCACGACGGAGCGACTTTTTAAAGCTCTGACAGATTGATTCCAGGTATCAGTGAACTTTCTACTAGAAAACTACTTTCAGAACTATTGTTACACCGACATCAGCACGGGTGTCACACTTTCCTATAGAATTCACGAGAAAAGGAGAATTTGAGGTGGACTAACATACACCACGACGGAAGCTACTTAGAGGGTAGCCGTTGACTCAAGAGAAATCCAAAGCACCCAGCGGCGCAAATAATCGCGGTCCTTCAGTAATCCAATATAGCGGCAATTGGGTTCTTCTGCTATTGGTTCCAAGGCCTTTGGATCGAGGTTTAATTCAACCCGTAACCTCGTTCCCCGGAAGAAACTTTCTTCGAACAATACAAGCCGCCTTGGACGCTCTTATCTCTTTGCTAAGCTACTTCTCTCCTTCTAGCGATTCTCAATGCATTCACCAAGTGCGGAGTCTGAGTGCTTCGGAGAGGGCATATTCATTAGAAGAGACTCTTTCGAAGGCTGTATAAAGAAAAAGGCATTTTAAAAAGCCACGCATTTTTGCACGCGTTCTTCGTCACTTGTAAAGGTGCATTAAAACGATCGAATGTTGAAATCGAATCCGGCCCATGGAACAAATCCCCTATTAAAAAATAATATAAATAAATAAAATTAAAAGATCATGTCAGGTTTGTTTTTATTAGATCATTAGGTAAATAAACCGCATTCTAGACATCATACAGGCTCTTTTTATTTTTTATTGTTTATTAAGGTTGTAAGCTTTTCTCTCCCTCTTAGAGGGATATGAAATCGGAATTTAATTCCGAAATGCGGGCTATTAGTGGAAATGGACCTGATTGGTGCCAGATGCAAGAATCGGGCCAGAAAAGTAGAGTAGAATTAAATGAGTGCGACAGAGGTTGCGAGGGGGCTCACTAATAGTTTGCGGGGCTACCAATAATTAATCTGGATCGAATAATCTAGTCGTATCCCGGCCTCTCTGAGTGAGGGTAACGCTGCCTCAGTAACTGCCGAGTAACACTTTGTTTGAATCATAATCATGCAGTATTTTCTCCAGATAAAGAGTGAAACAACTTTTCAAAAAACTAAGCATATTTCTTAACATTTACAAGAAACCTAACTCAAAACGCTGCAAATTCCTTCCACACGGGTTGGTTATTCCTTGGACCAGGCTCATGGCGACTCATTTCTTCAACATGGGGAAAATGGAAACAGCGAGTGTGCGGGTCCCGGACCAATTCCATTGATATCGCGTCCAATTTTAGTGGAAAATGATATCCCACACGCCTCGCTAGGTACCAAAATCTTGAAAACACATATACAAAATGGGTAGATAGTACCTTTTGACCCTAATCTTCTTCCTGTGCTGCCATAGTTCTGGAACCCCATTTCAATGGATTCAGCGTTCAAAATTATGGGCCTAGATTGCCCAAAATCTTAAAATTCATTTTCGAAATACACATTTTGACCCCTACTCCACCCAAATTTGGTCCGATCGGGCTGAAAAGTTTCGAGGACCAACTAGAAGCCATGGCGGACCCCTGACCCAATTTCTGATTTTTGAAAATTTCCTCTACCAAAAAATCCCGGCAGCGGACGGCAGACGGACATTTGACTTTTTTAATCTAGACACCTTGAAACGTCAAGGAAAAAATTTTCGGCCGAATTCGAAAGGCTGACCTTTTGCATAAAATATACTTGATTATTCAAGGAATAATCAACAAAACTGTCCTCACTTTAATTTATGGGTAAACTGACAGTTTTAAATCCAAGAAGAGTATGCATAGTAGGAGCTACCACCGTCACTTTTCAAATACCTAATATCCACTGTAATAAAGAGCTGAGGAGGCGGAGAAATGCGACTCGTCTCTTCGTTCGAGATTTTTGTTTGCTGCTTACTCTTCACTGGATCAACCTTTAATGCGGAGCTAATGCGGCGAAAGTAGTGAATTGGATGAGACGAAGAAAAAGAGGAAAAGGAAACTGAGTGGTTGTTAGCCGAGGGAAAATGTGAGTAGCTCTGGAGAAATGAAGAGCCCTAGGGAATGAGTATGGAAACGCTTGGGAAGAAATTCAATTGCGGCGGAGGTATATATTTTGTTAAAAGAACGAAGGAGTGATTGACTGGTTCAGATTGGCACCCATTCCTCGGCTCAAGATAAATCTTTTGTTTTGTCAGCCACACCCTACACCTCAATACTCTTTCTCTTCCTTGTATGTTTTCTTTCCGGCCTTTCCCTTTTCAACATTTTCTGCCGATTATTTAACGAGCTCAGCCGACCGGACCATTTACTCCGACCCCACAGAAGGATGGTTTGATTCCAGGGAATTTTCTTTTATGGACCGCGAAGTGGTTTCCTTCGTTTTCGCTCAATTCCTTCTCTTTTCACCATATACTTGCTTCATTCATTCTCTCCTCAAAGAATTATGAGTTCATCTGAGATAAAATTATCTTGAAAACTTAACAACAAAGCAATAACAACGATCTATGCCAATGTTTGTTGAACATCATAATGAAGCACAGGCAGCAAATCTCACCGACATCGCTAGAACAACGATTCCTTTCATCCACCGGAACTTTCCCGGTTTCAAGCAATATTGCACATAATAATCATTGTTGAATGAATGAATCTTTGTTACGAGGTGATCGTACATGGAACACGAGCCTACCCCAGTTGAAAATTTTGTTTTATAATGATCAATGACGTCCTTTTTTGTTTTCTGGACGTTTCAAGGTCTCTAGATCAAAAAATTTAAATGTCCGTCACACTGTTCGTCCACCCCCACCCGACTTTGGTAGTAGAGAATTTTTCAAAAAACGAATTTTGGTGAGGATCCGTCTCCGGTCTAGTTGTCCCTCAAACTTTTCAGCCCGATCAAACACAAATTGACGGTGAGGGGGGGGGGGAGGTTATGGGTCAAAATGTGTTTTTCGAGAAATTAATTTTCGGTGATCAAGGCGTGTAGGCTATAATTTTTCACTAAATTTTGGGCGCTAATTGTTCGAATAAGTCTCCATACTGCTTGTCCGAGGAGAACAACCCCGAAAGAATTTTCAGCGCTTGTTGTAATAATTAATTATTTTACAATTCTCTGAACTAGCCGACAGAGGGAGAATGCATCGTTTTTTATCTATAGGTGCATTGAGTTCAATAGTGACAAAAATACGCATTGCACAGGGAGCTTGGAGCCTAGATACTAAGAGAATGGAAAATGAAAAGAACACTGTCGTGGAACGTGATAAAAGAGCGGCTTTCGAAGACAAATGGCATTGCCGCTGAAGAAGGACAAAGTGGGTTGTGAAGTGTATGGAAAGTGGGCACAGCAACCTCAGGCAAAGACAGGGAAATTTCCTCTCCCACGCGTGAGGAATTGTCTCAATAAAAAGCCCTTGATAGGAGACAAGAACGAATACCGAGGAGGGTTTGCAGCTGAGGAATTCGCTCACGATTCTCTTCAATACTGTGCAAGGGGCTGAAGGAAACTGGCAAGCGAGCACGAAAATGCACTTGGATCACGACTGGGAATATGAGGGGAGTGAAAAGGATGTTGGGCTCTCGTATGCCTCTACTCTATTATGTCACTTGCCGATCTGGTTTTATAACTCACACTTTTGATCGGTTCACAAATAATAACAGCCAAGTGCCCTTTTTTGATACTACGAATTAGAAGGAATCTATCCATCTAAGAGATCTTTCTATTCCTGCCACGGCTACAAACCATATAATAATGTCACTGTAACGTCTTGAAAGGAAAGCCACGACCACCGGTTAGTGATGTTTTCCCTTGAATCGCTACAGTACATTCTCTCTCAAATTCATACGCCTAGATCTGCTCAGTTGCTGTCTCCCTGAGAGTTTTTTTAGCAAGAGACCCACCCGTTAATAATTATTCCATGGATGACGAAAACCTGGAGACGAGAGAGTCAGGAGACGTTTTGACTTTTATTATTAAGTACAAGTAATTCTTATTTGAGTTTTGAAAATGACTGGTGTACCTACTACGGTTGGTAGGGAGGAACCTTGAAGAATATAATCACTCGCTGATCGTAAAACTCCTCTCTCGGGATAACGGTGAAAACAGTTGAAGTATACTACAGGGGCGGTAGTAAAACCGACTGGAACCATTCGGTAAGGATCCTGTTCCCCGCCCGAGCTGCTGGCAAACGAGAACTCTGGAGGAAACTTATAAGATACGAGGAGCCCCTCGAACTGGAGTTTGTACAAGGATGTAGCGAGGCTCCTTGTGGTTTTCCGGCCTTTCGCTCTTATAATTTTCACATTCTTCTCCAGCACTTTCGGGAAATAGAGCCAACTAGAAGAATGGAAGGTGAGCGGCAGAGGAATTACTTAAGGATAGAGCGGCCCTCTGTTGTTCGGCCGAGGAGGCCGTGAAGGGGAATGAAAGCTCCGGAACTACATAAAGATTTATGGTTCTTACCTCCTAGTGAAAGGCAATGTATGAAATGAAAGATGTTTCACAAAATTATTTTATGAACCGTGAGTGGAATGTTTTATCGCGATAGGAACAGATAAATCGTTCACGTTGGTACTGAGACGTATGAAGAAATGAGAAGGTTATAGGATGGGGCAAAATATATGAATTGTTTTTAACAGAGCGCAGGAACCTCTATGGTGGGGGAAGAATGATTGGGGGTCTCATTGTAACAGTCACGTATGCCGTTTTTCCTTCTGACTACTTTAATCGTGCAAATGCTCTAAGGAAATGCTGAACAAATCCCTCCGAACAAACAGTTTTCTTTAGTAGTGCGACGAGAACCGACTTCCATCTTTCTGGATCTGTAAATAGAAACAATTTCCACAATCGGGTAGTTGAAAATCTAAGTTAGCCACGAGAGACCGCTCCACTCTTCAAAGTGGCGTTCTCTAATTGAAGAGGAGGCCTAAGCGCAAATATGGATACAACACGCTATTATTTTAATACTAAAAACCTTCCCTAAGCCCGAATTCGAAGATGAGGACTGATTATTTGATGGATCTTAATTGTATCGCCATCGGTTGGCAAGTTGAAGCAATCTCCGCTCAAGACTGGTACTTTTCAGCAGGATGTTCAGTACTGTTGCGTTCCACCATTTGTGCTTTGAGAATTTTTTTCCTGTTGGTACTCTGAGGAATGTTGATTTTGAACATTTACTCCGACGCCTTGATGAGGGCGCGACACCCAGGGAATAATCCGGTCGATACCCGGGTTCAGAATAATTTGAAAAGTTTTCGGAGCCGATTCCGAATCCTCTCCCTGATGGCTGCTGAAGCTGCCACTCGTAAGCTAGTATTTTTAAGAACTTCATGTGGAAGCGAAAGGGACGTATATAATTCGAACATCGTTTCTCTATGTTTATAGTTCTTATTTGTGGCATTTCACACACAATTCTTGATTTTGTTGTTCCATCCGGTACTCGGATTTTGATATAATTCAAAAACATTCTCTTCAATGAAGCCTACCTCACAATTCAATCCAACTAAAAACAGTATATATGTTTTGGGCCTCCTAGATGAGAGGCGGGATTGAAACGAAGGAAAACGGAGGGTGGATCCCCTTCCACCAAACATTCATGGATGGTAATGTTTCACGGTGGTCACAACAAAGAATATGATAATCCGGCCGGTGGGTTCATTGAGAATTAACTTCATCATACACATCCAGACCAAAATAGAGTGAATGCATAACTTCGTTCAAAGAGTGGGCCTTGCTCGTTTGAATAAATTTTGAAGTTCCCTGAAAATGCAAAACCATTTTTCACGGAAACCCCTGAAAAAGCTGAAAGGTTTCCGTCGTTGTTCCAGAGGTAGGAGGGAACGTCGAAGGGGTTTTCAGAGACCATTGTTTCATAGAGGTTGCATAGAAATTTCCAGTGCATTCGAGTCGATTTTAGTTTTGGCAAATGTCACAAGGAGCAAGGGCTTTTCATTCTATTTAATATTCATCCAACTCTCCCGAGTAACCCCTAACATCGATTTCTCCTCTTTTCCCTAATCAAACTGAAAAGTGAAGGTGGTATCGACATTCCCCCTTGTCTTTTCAATTAATTAACATTTCCAATGAGAGTTTGTCTCAGGTTCTAGGAATTGTTTTTAATATATGATTATCTTGAATATTTTTTTTTGTTGTTGTGATGGCGCGAAATAGCAAAGCTGTCAGGATGTTACAAATCTAAAAGTTACTAACAGCATAGTCATCTTATCGTAGCGTAGTTCAAGCTCTGGCATGATGCGGTTCAAGAACGATATTTTTACCTGATTATCAGACCTTGGAATGATCCAGAATGTAATCACTAGGTTAGGAGGTATCAGTCTAACGTTAATATGATGGTGGTTACAGTATTGTCCTTACGGAGGGTTTTAGTGCGCCAACTATACAAGGCTTCCTAATGTCCGTTCCCTTCGAAACCCATCCCCACTACATCTAAATCAATATCGGATAACATGGATCCTTCCTCTAACGAATTTATTAACTCTCCAGTTCCCAAATCCTGATTCCAGCAGTGGTAAGCGATGTGTTCATGTTTCACGAGTCCATTTGAGACAACAGAACACCCACAGTTATTTTCCGAATTGTTAATCCATATTTGGGGCCGAAGTAGGGTGCATTGGGAAGATACGTTAAAGTACGACTTCTTGTATGTCAGTGTCTGTCTGATGTTCGGTTGGACAGTTTACCGCCCTATTCTGGCATACAAAACTGTGGACCGATGCTTGAACATGAAAACCACGGAAAATTGATCAATAATTGACGCATTCTCTAATTCTCCTCCTCTGCTAACCGGCACTATGCAGCGCTCCCGATGCTTTTGGAACTGGGAGAAATCCGATACACGGATGGACCTGTTTGCGACCAATCTAAGGCAGTTAGTAATAATTACTATTGGGCTGCTTAGAGGCGATCCTTCAGAATGCCGTGGGTTTATGGTCCAAAATCTCTAGCAGGTATGCTCATGGAGTAAAGAGCCCACACCGGGGACTCCAAGCAGTCGGCAGAATCTCGGACGCAGTCTGATGTTTATGTTCCGAACATCTTGGGCTGGGCCCTGGTTGGAGGAGGTGGTGTCGCCACTATCAATCGACCAACAAATGAGTTGAGGTTGTTGGGGAAAGGTCTCCAATGCCTGCAATGGCATGACGTTTGCGTTCGATTTTTTGAACGCCCATCGTATTGACTTCGCTCGTGGGTTCTTGAATTCCATAACCCATTGTATTGTGGGAGTGGAATGTATTTTCGTGTATAAAAAAGGTATAATAACGAGATCCACTAAGGAAACTCCGATGATACCGCCAGCCCATTCACATGAGATGCTTAAAGTGGAACAACCCAGTCGATATTCGACAAAGGATGGGCATATACACGTTCATGCATCACATGTGTTTCAGCACATCTCCCTCCAACCACCCACTGCCTCTGTCCTACCTTCCAGTTTTCGTGAATAATCGCTTTGTTATCCACCGTCGGCCAAATGCCTCGTCAATACTTTTCAACCCAACATTGAGATCAGGAGCTTCCAAAAGGCTGACTAATTTGCGGACGTGCCTTTTTTTCAACTGGGCGTCGACTGCTATTTGTCAACGCTCTAGCTGCAGGATATGGGACGAATATGGTTTGAACCGAATTGAGCTTTCTTTCACATTAGAGGGTCGCGGTGACCTAAGATAAATTTATGTAATTTGGTTCCTACGAAAACACGAGTGAAAGCTCGAACTCCATCAACAATGTCAGCAATGACAGCTTTTGGAAGAGACATCCATTGCAATCAACACCTAAACGAATATCTAAAGAGACCGGGAGTGATTATCATTTAGCCTCTAATGGAGCCTAATACTCGAAGGCTAATCTCCGCGTGTTCTCAACCGTCGTCTACCCTAGTGGGAAATATAGGGTATGCGTTGGATTAACGTTCCCCTTGGCTAACAAATTGGGGAGTTAAAACTGAAATATGATATTCTCGAATTGCGACACCCCGAACCCTGCTAATTCAGATGTTCGTTCAAGACAAATTTCCACTTACTGACAGACTGAGGAGGTTAAGTGAAATCAGATTAACCCCTACAGCCCTCTTCACAAACGTAACACAGTTGGGGGCGGGGGAAATTTCCCATACGTATTTCCTTTAGCAGCGTCTAGGATGAAAGCCGCGTTGAAATTGAACTGGAATTCAATTCTTTCTTTGAACCTTTTTCTTTCTTCACCGTAAGTCAGTAAAAGCTCGTGTGCCGAGAAAATAGAAAGCGGATGGGTTCCTCCCTTCAATTTTCACGTTTCTTGTTAAAACTTTTTGTTTACTCAAGCTGAACAAATACCCGTCAGTTTCGTCTCTATATCAAATAAGGAGAAAAGAGCAAGAACCGATTACCACTACATAAACTTTGGGGGTTTCGCCTTCGTAATTTTCTCCGTCAACGGAAGAAAAGTTGGAGCTTAGATACAAGAGGATTCCCGTTTGGTAGGTACGATAAGAGTTTTCACAACAATAGGAACAAATACTTATTATGAGCTCCTTTGAACGTTCGGGCTTCCTTTTGAAGGTTGGCTGATCTGATATTTCAGGAACATTAAACGTGCCACTGGTGTATAGGTTAGCCCAACAAGATGGGACAATCTCGCCAACCCACTTCATTTATTGTTCATCGTTCCCTCTCATCAACACACACTCAAGGTATAGTCGCCAAGTAGCAATTCGACTGCAGCGCCCGACTTGATAATAACAACCATTTCCGTTGTCATTTTATTCTCTTCTCTCAGACCTTTTTTAATCCCAGACAGCTTTTGACCCCGGCGGCCTGTGGAAGATGAGATAAAATGAGCCGGGAGCTCAGTGAATAATGGTGATGCTTACGCCTATTTTCCACGAACGTGGCAGGTGATGGACAGAGTAGAAAACAGGGGATCAATAGATGGGTTCTGTAACATCACGGGGCTACCAATAGCCCACGGTTGGGAATCGGGGCTCGAGCGAAATGTCTCTCCAGGCTCGCACGTTGCCGAGAATTCGCGAGTGACGTCATTGAAAAAGTTACCTATTTTTGTATTGTGCGGCGTACTGTTTTTCGCTCGTCGTTCGTTATCCGATCTCCACACCCTCCACAGACACTGAAAAAATCTGAATATTCGCATGTTAAATCAACAGGTGGTTTATACGATTTTTTGTGCTTGGTATATCCAGTGAATAATCCTATGTTCATGCAAAAGTCAACTTCTTCCGATTCGCCACCAAGATTTTTTTCTGGGACGTTTCAATGGTCTTAGAATCAAGAAGTCATGCGTCTAGCCGTCCGCCGTCCACTCCGACTTTTGAAGTGAAAAATTTTCAATTTGTCTTGAAACGTTTTCAAGATTTCTGTAACTAGGCGTGTGGATTCATTTTCCACTAATTTATGTGTTTTCGAGATTTCTTGTACATAACACCCGTTGTGGGGGTCTGAAGGTTCCAACTAAGCTTTTTTACGACTGTGTAATCACACAACATGACACGCAACGCGGTTACCCCGTACGAACGATTGGTGCACTCTGGTCGATGCTAGTGGCCAAATAGGTACCTATCTAGCCCATTTTATGTTGTTTTCAGCTAATCTGGTACCTAGTCGTGTAGGTATCATGTTCCCCTAATTTGGGACCCTGAATCTGATTGAATGGGTCCGGGACCACCAACTCCTCTGTTTCCCAATTTTCCCATGTTTTAAATACAAATTTTCGCACTGCACTACTTCTCACTTTGAAAACACTACCTTGTTTTTTGGGTTTCGGAAACACCGTCAACTGTCGCCTCATGGCCATAGTTTCTATGTGCTAAAGAAACATACTCTGTCTCTACAGTACCTTTACTATAATTATCGGTATTAATACCTCAGAAAATTTTCAAAACTTGGAATTCATGGTAATAATATGGCTGGTTTTAACAGATTCTCCTCCAAAGCTACTACATACGCACGAGAATCCTAATAACATGCACTGATAATGAACAAAGTCGTCCAACTAATTGAATCATGCAAAAAATAATGACAACTTTGCTGTATTTGACGTGAAGAGAAATTTGGGTAAAAATAGGTACTGGGAAGAGCTTGTTTTAAAAGGATGGGGGTACTATCATCAATTTTTTGTAAGGGATGCCTTACAGTTAGAACCTACAATCTTAGGGGGTAATTGTGGTTATGGGAATTAATTAGAAGAGCTATGATTCAATCATCAATCCCCATGAGTACGACCATAAGCATTCAGTTGTTACTTTTGAAAGAACATCAACAATAATTTACATTACCGTATTGAGTACCCCAGCCCATTTCTAGCTATTTCCCTAATTTAGCCGCAAGCCAATGGGGGGGAACGTGCCCTCTCTGAGCTGACACCCTGTCATCTCAGCTTGGCAACTCGACGGACAAATTCATCAGTTTGATGGCTTTTCTTCTTTGTCTAGTACACTGCCTTCTCTCCTGGACGTGCCTCATGCCTCAGGCCTACTAGGATCCTTTCGCTCATGAAAAACATCACACCCTACAAATTTACACTTTTTTTCTATTTCGAGTT
>CM033998.1:7928360-7940088 GCA_019603395.1 Cyrtorhinus lividipennis
CAAAACGGAGGTATAAATATACTGAGAGAGGTCTATTTCCACGAAAATAATAGACTAATAGCAGAATCGATTCGACGATTAGGTCATTAGGTAACTAACATGACCGTCAAAATCGATTACATATTGACACATTGTTCTCTATTTTCGTGGAAATAGACTCCCTCGGTATATACCTCCGTTTTTTATTGAAATGGGTTTCCACAACCTCGTCGCGAGTGATCTTCTTCGTATGGGGTGGAAATTGGATTTCAAACAATCGTTTTACTAAAACCCAATTCATCCCCATGCATTTTTTTCTTGGATTCTCTTTTCCAAAACAAAAAAAAAAAAAAAAAAAAGAAAGAAAAAAAACCAGAAGAAAGAAGAAATGACATGACCACATGCCCGGTCACATCATCGTAAAACTGTGGCATTTTTATGTCAGTCAACGCTCTAAACGGGTGTTATTCTGAAAACGGGAACAAATTTACTTCAATGGCAGGTTCTAAAAGGTTAGATCGATTTCTCTTTCGAGATAAGAGAATTTTTATGTTTATAGGGAATGAGTAAAAAAAATTGGTTCCTCATTATTTGAACAAAAATGCTGGATTAGCCATTGGATTAACCGCAAAACTAATGTTGTAATGCTTGATCTGTGGTCTTGAAATTCAATATGATAATACAAAGTAAGGCCATCTCGGTAGACCAGAATTCAGCTCTACTATCGGATAAAACCCACTTGGTAATATTTTAGGGATAAATAACATGAAAACGCTGAAAATTCTTTCACAAGGGTTGGTTATTCCTCGGACCAGGCGCATGAAGACTCATTTCAATCGATTCAGCGTCCAAAATTTAGTCGAAAATGATAACCAACACTTCCAAGTACCAGAAATATCGGAAACCCACTTTTGAAATAGGTCGGTAGATACCATTATGACTCATAACCTCTTCGGGGGAAACCAATCGTCCCGGGACCCATATCTTTGAATTCAGCGTCCAAAATTTAGTGGAAAATAATGCCCCACGTGCCTTGATCGCCGAAAATCTTGAAATTCATTTTTCGAGAAACACATTGTGACCCTTACCCCCTCACCGGACCCATTCCAATCGATTCGGGTCCAAAAGTTAGTCGAAAATCATACCCCACACGCCTAGGTAACAGAAATCTCGAAAACACATATCATTCAAATGGGTAATAGATACAATTTTGACCCACTACCCCAGTGGGTGCCAACCGTTCTGGGGCCCATTTCGTTGGATTCAGCGTCCAGAATATTAGTGGAAAATGATACCCCACACACCTAGATCGCAAAAATCTCAAAAATCCGTTTTTCGAAATTCACATATTGGCTCCTACCCCACCCAAATTTGGTCCGATCGGGTTGAAAAGTTTCGAGGGCCAACTAGAGCCGGAAACGGGTTTCTGACAGAAATTTAGGATTTTTAGAAAATGTTGTACTACTAAAGTCGGCGTGGACGGGGACGGGCATTTGCTAATTTTGATCTAGATACCTTGATACGTCCAGAAAAAATGTTTGGGCTGAATCGGAGAGATTGACATTTTGCATGGAAACAGGTTGATGATTCAAGGAATAACCGACCAAAATGAGTAGATAGGTTGTCCGAACGTTGCCCTTTCTTCAAAAAAGATCGTAGGGATCCTGCCTCTTTTCTCCATGCTCACCAGATGTTAAACCCACAGCGTACGACAAGGCTCTACGAGTAAAGGTACAATCGCTCGAGTGGGAAGGGAGCATATCCCATTTCGTCGTGGTCGACCTGATGGTCGTATCATTCACACAGACACCGGTCCCTGTTGCTCGTAGTTGGGCTACCAGAATGGCCAATATAGGTCGCATTAACTACCGCCGCCCTTTTTTCTTCAGACCCTAGGTCGAGTGATGTAAAAATAATGAAAACCCCCTCATAAAAAAGAACCAACCCGACAAACGCGAGAGGCTTTTTACAGAGGGGAAACTCCCTGGCAAAAAATGGGAGCGTCCTGCAGTGCTCTCTTTTGCCCCTTCCTTCACACTTTTTTCTCTCTCGCACCCAGGGCCGTGAGTTAAAAACATTTTTGACCACCTGCTTTCATTGCAGTCGACATTTTACGTTTGTCGTAAATTCTATAATCCTGACGACGAGCAGAGGTTTTTTCCGTAGGGCTCTTTAGTCATCCGGAAGTGTCTGAGTTCTTGCACGTGAAAAAAGGGACTTCTCGCCCTCGCTGGAAGCTACTGTGGAGGGTGTAACAAATGTGTCACATTAATGTATCTAACCTAAACGGTAAATTTTTATTTGGGAGAAGGAACGTCCCCGATCTCGACATCATCGTCCGTGACCTCAAGGATGGTTCAAAACATTGTTCCGACGCATGTTTCGGCAGACTGTGACAAAAATGATGCATTAAAATACTCAAATTATACTCCAATATGTATGGTTTTATATAATCTTTCTTGCCCTTCACGAGATGAAACCTATTAGTGTTCCAATCCTGAAGGAAATAATAAAGAAACAAATCTATCCAAACCATCCAAATAAAGTGATTAAAGGAGGCCTTGATAGTGGAACCAATAGAAAATTTGGCGCCTCAATTATGACTACATCTTTACATGGCAATGCAGAAGCGAAGCTTTGGAGACTGTGCGTCAGTCTAGTGACCGACTCATCCACAAAGAGCTGTTACCAGAAGGGTATCGAAAACCACTCGTCTGCGAGACCTATGCGGATCGAGTACAGAGACTCTAAACGGTTTTTGGTCGATGATGGACTAGACGAGTCTAAGACGTGTTGGTAGGTTGTACAACCAGACCGATGGACTGACAAATTACTCCTCCACTCTTGTAGGGATGATTTCACAATATCGCCTTATGCAGAACACTAAATTCATCTTCAATAAATGCAAATCTGTAATTGAACCCACACCCCAATCACCTGTGAAAAAGGGCTCATATGGCTTTACAAGGTCACGTATTGATTCAGCCGATTCCAAGAACTTTGATCAGCGTTTTAATTAAAACTGTAAATAATGTGCAAATCGATGTTCTACGATACACTGTGTGAAATTGCGTATTTTCCTTGAAATCTGAGCCGGAAGATACGTATGATACTCGTATTTTTGGTATCTATATCCTCCTAAACATAACAATCGAGGAGTGTGGGGCTTTTTTCTTTGTCGGATAGTGTTGTCGTAGGGTTTGTTTTTCTTGTTCTTCTTCTTCTACGCCATTGCAGTCAATATTACTAATTCGAATTTCATCGTAGCCTAAATTTGATTCAGGCCCATTCATGTAACGCGAGTAACACAAAATAAATAGTTGGGCCATTATCTTGTCGTTTCTGGGCATCGGTCGGCCATGCCACTGAATGTCCGACACCGTTAACCGAAAGAATGAGTGGTCCATAGTGGCTGAATCCAAGTGGTAACACCTTCGTGCTCTCCGCATAATTTAGCTATTATCAGGACTGACTTTCGTTCGGTGGGACGTGAACAAAAGGCAGTATCGGAAGTAATGGCCTCAAGTTGACCACCAGAAGGCAAGGCAACGGCCTATTGGCCTGGAACATGGTCACTCGGCTGCCATCACGACCCGAACCATTTGTCTGGCCTGTTTGAGTTGTTTGTTTTGCCATGTATGTGACTGCGAGGTATCAGCAGGTGGAAAACGCCCATAGTTAAATGCCAACAGCTTCATGGCTCCTATCTTTGTTTCTTTGAAGAGTTTTTAGGTAAGCTCAAGTATAAGCAATGTGTATGTTCTAGTACATTTCGTATTTAAAAAATATCGTATTCCCGTTATACGGAAAAAACCATCTTTTTGTGATCCTTTCTTAAAATTTACTGACACAGAGAAGGAGAGAAATTCCGACTCAATTATGGCGTACGAATTTGACCTCGAAAGTCATGATATTTCGGACGCATTTATGTGGCTACATGCTCCCAACTCAGTCAGGATCGTTGAAGGTTTCTTAACCGAGAGGAAACAAGCAAATCTGGAAGCGTTTTGTGCACAATTTCTCTAAATTTCGACTTTGTCCATTGCGGAGAAGTATCCTCATCACTCATGCGGAGAAACTTCAGCACCCAACAGTTATCCTCTTATGTCCGGAAAAAAATACAAAGAAACTCAGACCCTTATCTTGAGTTCACTTCTTTGCTGACAAATGCGTCGAGTCTCTCCTTGGTAGTGCACCTGGAGCAGTGAATAAGGGAACTCTCCTTGTCGGATCCCCAACTGGAACTAATTGGTCGAAGACGCTTGGTACGCAACGAGGCGTACTCAGCCATCAGATTTTATGCGCCTTACAAACAATGAACGTAAGGTGCCCGCATGCCGTTGTTCATAACACAACGCCAATCATCCATTCGTCAAGGTACCGCCAGGAGGTGACGGCGTTGTAGTACCAAGTTGATATTCAGAGCTGTGACTGAATATGGAGCTTATAGCGCGTCGAGGGGAATCTTATTTGGAACCCGAAATAGGTAGAGGTCCAAAAAACTCCACAATTTACACCCTGTGGTTTATTCCTCGGACCAGAGCGCAGAGTTGCTCATTCTTCAACATGGCAAAAGGGGAAGCATGGTGTGGGTGTCCCGACCCATTCCAATCGATTCAGGGTCCAAATTAGTGAAAAATGATACCCCACACGCCTAGGTACCAGAAATTCGAAAACACATATTCAAAATGGGTAATAGATACCCATTTTGACCCATAACTTCTTCAGTGGGTGCCAATTGTCGGGACTCATTCATGGATTCAGCGTCCAAAATGTATTGGAAAATCCACCACTCAAAAATCCATTTTCGAAATACCACATTTTGACCCCTACCCACCCCGCCCAAATTTGGTCGTTCGGGCTGAAAAGTTTCGAGGACAACTAGAGCCGGGAAGGTCCCTGACCAAATTTCAGATTTTTAGAAAATTTTTTACTGCAAAATCGGTTGGACGGCGACGGACATTTGCTATTTTGATTCTAGACACCTTGAAACGTCCAGAAAACAATGTTGGGGCGAATCGGAGATTGCCTTTTGCGTGAAAACCAGGGTTGATTATTCAAGGAACATATCCAACCAAAACCGAAAAAGAGACTGAGTCACACTTGAACATTAGTCTGGTTAGTTAAGAGCTTTGGGTTGAAAATAAATGGCCTTGCTTCCCCCCCACCCATAACCCCCAGCATCCCAAGTGATCGCAATACAATCATCAGTACCCCTCTGACAAGAAATTATGACTCTCTCAGTAGCCGTTTTTTGGACATCTCCATTGGAGGACTGGCTTTAAATGATAAATCTTGCTCCTTAAAGCTCGCGATTGACAACGTCGTTTCATCAATTCCTTGCAACTTCACAACGATAGCGTAGAATATTCGTCTCCCCTCGACACTAACCTTTGAACTCCAAGTCTCTCCACCATTACCTTGTTGCGGCTATAGGTGTTTTCTTTGAAGAAATAAATGAGCATATATCAGAGAGCACACTACGTGTGTGTCCTTTGATGTTAAAGTACATCCGACCCCCTGGGAGGAGTGTAACGACTGCACAATCATCTTTTATTCAAGACATACAAACCAATTTTTTAAAAAATATAACCACCTCACGCTTTTGTTCGACGATATTAAACTTCGGTACATCGAAACCGCAGGATCCATTCCGATTTGTTCGGGGCTCGTTTTGCAACGTGATATCAGAAGGTTAGTTCAGGTTATGGGCCCGAGGACCGCTTACGAGGCTTCGACCCGTTTGGATTGTTGGCCAGACGTGACGATTGCCCGAAGATAATTCCCCTTTTTCGCGTTCAATTTCCAGTCAAATCCTCTTGGCCAGACAGAAGCCCAAGGAGTCTTCGCTATCTGGCCGCCTCCAGCTCCAGGTCTTCAATTGGACACCCACTCGAATTTGCTACACGTATTACCCTTGACCCTGGTTGTTCTCAAGGTTGTTGGGGCAACTTCGATTGTGGCGTTCGATTTGCGGTTGAGTTATTTTCGTCTGTTTACGTTCTATGAATTGAACTGCTTCTTGGTGCTTATATCATCCAATCAAGAACTTGCGCCCCACATGGGATACATACGCGTGTTGTTCATGGACCGCGTGAATCTCATATAGCTATGAACAGGAGTTTTGAAGTATGCGAATTTGGCCAGTGTTGTAATTTAATGTAATATCTGACTAATTCCCTACGTTCATATATGGTTATCCCCCCGATTTGCTCAAAATATTGAAGTTTTTCATTCAAGATGTTTCAAGATTCCAAAATAAAAACCTTCACTCTGAAAATCTCAAAGATGTGTGTATGGGCCGAATCGGGAGATTGAGATTATTCAAGGAATAAACAACCAAAATCCGTCAATTTGATGACCATCCATCCTGTTTTATTTTGTTTGTATTTTAATTTGTATTTTGTAAGGATCTAATGGTCATTATTATCTTTTTCAGGTAAGTCGCTTGGTCCGCAGTTGCTATCCACCTTGATAAGTATGTGAACTACAATTGTTTTAAGGGATCGAGATAAAATAAAAAATATATCAATGTGTGTTGTCATGTGTGTCAGGAGAAGTCGCACCTTATCAAACGTCTGGTGTAGAGTCCTTGGTCGGCACTATCATGCCGTGCAAACATATGGTAGCCGGGAAAAAAAAGCACCGGCAGCCTTCAAAACAGAAACAGGTAGGTTTCGACATAGGGCAGAGGTCTGAACTTGCCAACATGTTGACACTCGACCGTATAGGGACAGTGAGCAAGCAAATGTGGGTTAGAAGGTAGTCAAGTTTTCCATAGTGAGGTCTCCCGATACTTGGCCCGGCTGCGTTACGAAACTCCAAACGCTCTACAACAGTCGAAGAAAAGAATTGTCATCTTCCTGGAAGGTCTATAACAACCTTCAAAACTGTCCTGGGAGTTGCGTCATGATGAGAAAGGTTTCACTCAAAACGCTTTTAGTTATGAGATTTGGAGAGAACCTTTCATTCGAAAGAGTGAAGTTATCGTGGAGGAAGCTGAGGAACAGAAGAATAATTCACGGCAGATAAGATAATAGCCTCGGGTGCAGCGCCTTTCTTGCCCCAACGTTCAAGTCTTCTGGGCGAATCCACTCGGATCCTCAGCTTTTATTCAAAGACTGCTTGTTGTTGTTCATATTGTCGAATACTTTATCGACAACTAGAAATCAGGATTTGCTTTACATTGGTTTTGGCATTTGGATAAAAATCAAGGAAGGAGGTATTCCATTACAGGATATCCCCAAAAATATACCTGGTTGGGCCGTTTGGAGGGTGAGATTTTACTGAGATTGGACTTCCACATAACTGGACGACCGCCCCTAGTATCTAATTACGAGGCATCACACCTGGCCTCAAATAATTTCCTCATCTTACAAAAAAAAAAAAAAAAAAAAAAAAACCCTAGGATACCCCGTGAAAATGTGCCACTGAATTTTCCCAAAAAGTGTTCTGATTTTAGTTCGCTTCATCTCTTGTGCCCAGATTAGCTAAAACAAATGTAAAATTTGGGGGGTTAAGTGTATTATATTTAAAAGTTCTACTCGTAGATATACCCGGCAGGCAAAAATAACAGTATTGACTTCCACAATTCTTTTTTGGCGAAGGCCAAGAGTGCTAAGAAGGAATTGAGGTGACTTGTGATTGACAAATACGGCCGTACCCACCATTCTCCAGTCAGAGTCCGACACACTCATTTCTGATTATATTTTCTCTCCAAGTTATTCACGCACCGCTCTCATTCCCATTGTAACCTCATTACTCTTTTCACGCACCTTTGACGTAACTGTGATTGTGCCCTCGAATCGAACGAATGGACGCGTCGAAATTGGATTGTCAGTGACATAAAGCTTTATAGCGCAGTTTTCGCTTATGGTTCTTCGAACGGGATCTCTACCTAGTTGGCCCAAGTGAATGTAACAGCTTGGAAAGCCCCATGACTAAACATATTTGACTGTTGAACTCAACCTGGGAATCTAATAAAACACTCCTTGTTACGAAAATATAAGTTTTCATGAAAAGTAAAGTATTCCTGCTTATCTGAAATGGTATCATTGAGGTCTCATCGAAATAGCATTAGTAAGGCTAGTAGTGCCTAATCAGGAATGAAACGCTTCGAAATCATTAACGGGGGTTGATTATTCCTCGGAACAGGCTATGGACTCATTCATAGATTCATCCCTTCTCCCCCTAATTTGGTTATTTGTGGCTGAAAAGTTTCGAGGACCACTAGAGATTTTTGATCAAATTTTCAGAAAATTTTCGACGAGGTACCAAAATCGGCGTGGACGGGCATTTGCTAATTTTGATCTAGACACCTTGAAACGTCCAGAAAAAAAATTTTTGGCCGGGGCACTTTGGATTAAGAATTCACACACTTCGAAACGTTATGAATATATGAAGTAAATGTGACGATTTGAATGTAATATTGTTACCCCTGTTACTGTTGTAAACCCCTTCTTGAATATATTCCCTGCTAGTCCAAGATCTCTCTCACCCATATTCACTCTCCGACCCGGAAGCGTATTAAACTCAACGGTAAACTGAATGGTCGAGTTTATTTCAACCTCACAGTTATCTGTTAAACCACGTTAGAAGAGATCGATCCAGCGAAATTACCCTTGAAGTTCGAATGGGATATTATTAAAGCAATAACGGGGTCCGTTACGTAATATTGAAGCGGGAGCATATCTATTGAGATGGAAAACATCTCCTCAACGAGGCTTGAGATTACCGGTGATTGCTGAGCCGAGCAAGTGGTAAAGTTTGTCTTCTGAATCATCGCGATTCAACTGTTGTTCGTTTTGGATCATTTCGTGCCTAACGAGCCCTCGGTTATCGCTGACGACCTTGGCGTAGAGATTTCTCTTTGACATGGCCGCTGTCCAGAGAAAATCTCCGTGTCGGCTCCTTTCGATATGATTTGTTGTGTAGCTCGAACTGAACGTTCATACCCGTCTCGGATCGGAATATGGAGGTCTGCACAGACCCATTTTGATGACGCGAGAAAGGAAAACTCTGCTATACGAGTTTGGTCCCTATTCAACGCTTTTATGGTGTTGTTGGCTCATGGATCAAAAGCGAACTATGGCTTGACAACGTGACATGTATGTTCCTTTCCTTGTTCGTAGGACCCCTAAACCAGTTATTTACGCCATTATCGTTTTACGAGGAGTGGATGGGTACTTCACTCATGCATTCAGAAACATGCCGGCATACATCATGATGATCAGTTTTTCTCTTCGGCGAAGGCAGAACCCAGGAAGTAATTTCTCAATTACCGAAAAACTCGATACTACTAAAAAAACGCTGCAAATTCTTACACAGGGGTTGGTTATTCCTCGGACCAGGCGCATGGAGACAAATTAAAAAATATATTCAGCGTCCATAACCTCTTCTGGTGGGCGCCAATCGTTTCGGGACCTGTCTCATTGGATTCAGCGCCCAACATTTAATGGAAAACGATACTCCACACGAATAAGTCGTCGAACATGGGGAAAATGGGTGAAACAGTGGGTGTGGCAGGTGCCGGACCCATTCCAATCATTTAAGGTCCAAAATTTAGTGAAAATGATACACCACTCGCCTAATCGCCAAAAATCTCGAAAATCCATTTTCAAAAAACACTTTTTGACCTCTAACCCGCCCAAATTTGGTCCGATCGGGCTGAAATGTTTCGAGGACCAACTAGAGCCGGTAACGGACCTTCCCCAAATTTCAAATTAAAAAAATTTTCTACTACCCAGAACAGCGCGGACGGCGGACGGCTTACGGCGGACGGATATTTGACTTTTTAATCTAGACAAACCTTGAAACTCAAAGAAAAAATGTTGGACCAAAAAGGGTGAAACAACGTGTAAAATATAATTACTTTATTCCTATCATTACTTATCATTGCAACTTTTTTACACTTTTTCAATTCACAGAAACCAATTCTGTTCTGATACAAGGAAAATGTGAAAATTCTTGACTTACAAACAAATAATCACTATTGTAGGGCTTGAATTCACACTAAAGATCATTTTGAATAATCACAAAAATTTATACTAACATAAGATCTCAATTTTTAAAGTAGGTTTTTCTTAATAGGTACGTCCCAAATTCACGGTAAAGGAATAGGTACGAGTTTTGTATTTTTCAGAGCTATGTATTTTTTAAAGAAACTTTTCGCTATCCCCCTCCCTATAAATTTGTGACATGTTTAGGATGGCGGTCTTTTCGTTGGTCAAATAATTAACTGATGACCTGTGGGTTAATGCGAGTATTACTCGTTTTATTAGTGAGGAAAGAGGGCCCCCCCCTGCAGAAGCACGATTCCTTTTGAGCTTTCAATCCTTCTACAGAGGACCTGTACTGCTGGAAAAGTAACTCCCGCAACGCACGAAGAAGTCATCTGGTGATTAAACGTAACCGTCCGCCTGTTAATGATCGTGTTTTTTTCTGGATGTCTCCCGTTAGCGAGTCAGAGCTTCAGTTGAGAAATACCCGGTCCATAACATGTCTGGTTTTTGCTGAGGCAACGACGCCTCCACTTGGTCACGGGCCCCAAGCAAAGCCATTGAACTTCGAGTGCGATGACCATAACTTCTCGATGGAGACTGCTCAACTTGACCGACCTCGCGTGAATTCTTTCGATATGCGGATTACATATCTTTTCCATGGCGAACACAACGTTCCGCTACGCGTTACGCTCGGTCTAATTGTGCGTTATCCACCGCGGACGTTGGTAAATTTTCTCCTTGCGCAATAGCTTTCATCCTCCTTCCGCTTACTGAGATTCAAAGAAAGTTATGACTTCACGGCTTGTAACATTTTTCGTGGCGCTTCTCCAGTGTCAATTAAGCCGCGACCGTGAAGCTCATCAACGCTTGAGAATCAACGAGTAGTAGCTGTAGGAAACGAAAGTTAGGAATGTTGAGGAAGCAAAGCACTGTTGATTTATTGCACGTTTCTAACGGAGATCGGCTACTTTCTGAGTGTCATCCTCGAGATCCACTAGCAATTAATTAATTATTAACCGTTAACCCCACACAAATGGCACAATATATCCATTTGTTTAAAATGAGGTCGCTTTGCTGTTTGTCTTCACCTTTGACGAATCTTCTTCAGCGGTACGATACTCAGCATAATTGGACGTACTACTTATCTTTGAGGGCAAGTCCTTCTCACTCTTCAGAATTGAAAACCAAACGAATTCAAGGTATCATCATACCAGGGGCGAAGGAATAACCTAATGACCATGCAGCCGAGAGCTGTCCAATGAAGACCAGCAGTTGGATTCTGTTTGAACTCAATCCTGGGGTTCGGATGAACCTGGATCATTAGGTGGATCGGCTCTCACCACAAATCTTTTCTCATTTTGTCTCATTTGACGCGTTTGATTGAGGGAAATTCTCGAGTCAACAACCTGGGAGAAGGGGCTATGGTATCACATCCTGAAAGATCGGTCTCGCAATATCCGCCAACAAGAGCCAGTCTCCGGTCATTTCCAGGCTAACCGCAGCACCCTCGCTCTGATAAACCTTTGGTATTTAACCATAGACGAGCCTGGTCTTGTGGAAACGATTGCGGTTGACTCATCTCCTCTTGCAGAGGACATTTTTGGATTTTTTCTCATCTGTAAGAGGATATTTTTGCTCCAAAGGTATATGTAAAGGCGCCTTTGACAGGCATGATACCAGTCAACCACCAACGAAGATTACCCGATCTAGAAAAGTTTTACTTGCCAGTACGCTATTAAACAACATGC